>CALSFV010000030.1:217500-817500 GCA_943737045.1 Parapristionchus giblindavisi | reverse complement strand
GCCGAATTAACAAAATTGAATAATGCATTTCTGGCATTAAAGAATTCGTGACACGTCAATGTTTTATCGAAACTTATCGTAGCATATACCACGTAAAAGAGCAAAAAATTTTGAATAATCTACACTTCAGTTCATGTCAAACTGTAATCTTGTGTTGATTCCACAATGCAATAAGTACAAAAGTAGCTTTCACTCTGATAAGACCAAAACAATACCTGACATGAAATATTTTCTGCGAAACCCAGCGTGTTATATACCAAACGAAAGAGCAAAAAATTCTGAGTATTTTGCACGTTCCCATGTTGAACAACGGCCACTCCAGCCGAATTAACAAAATTGAATAATGCATTTCTGGCATTAAAGAATTCGTGACACGTCAATGTTTTATCGAAATTTATCGTAGCATATACCACGTAAAAGAGCAAAAAATTCTGAATAATCTACACTTCAGTTCATGTCAAACTGTAATCTTGTGTTGATTCCACAATGCAATAAGTACAAAAGTAGCTTTCACTCTGATAAGACCAAAACAATACCTGACATGAAAAATTTTCTGCGAAACCCAGCGTGTTATATACCAAACGAAAGAGCAAAAAAATCTGAGTATTTTGCACGTTCCCATGTTGAACAACGGCCACTCCAGCCGAATTAACAAAATTGAATAATGCATTTCTGGCATTAAAGAATTCGTGACACGTCAATGTTTTATCGAAACTTATCGTAGCATATACCACGTAAAAGAGCAAAAAATTCTGAATAATCTACACTTCAGTTCATGTCAAACTGTAATCTTGTGTTGATTCCACAATGCAATAAGTACAAAAGTAGCTTTCACTCTGATAAGACCAAAACAATACCTGACATGAAAAATTTTCTGCGAAACCCAGCGTGTTATATACCAAACGAAAGAGCAAAAAATTCTGAGTATTTTGCACGTTCCCATGTTGAACAACGGCCACTCCAGCCGAATTAACAAAATTGAATAATGCATTTCTGGCATTAAAGAATTCGTGACACGTCAATGTTTTATCGAAACTTATCGTAGCATATACCACGTAAAAGAGCAAAAAATTCTGAATAATCTACACTTCAGTTCATGTCAAACTGTAATCTTGTGTTGATTCCACAATGCAATAAGTACAAAAGTAGCTTTCACTCTGATAAGACCAAAACAATACCTGACATGAAAAATTTTCTGCGAAACCCAGCGTGTTATATACCAAACGAAAGAGCAAAAAATTCTGAGTATTTTGCACGTTCCCATGTTGAACAACGGCCACTCCAGCCGAATTAACAAAATTGAATAATGCATTTCTGGCATTAAAGAATTCGTGACACGTCAATGTTTTATCGAAACTTATCGTAGCATATACCACGTAAAAGAGCAAAAAATTCTGAATAATCTACACTTCAGTTCATGTCAAACTGTAATCTTGTGTTGATTCCACAATGCAATAAGTACAAAAGTAGCTTTCACTCTGATAAGACCAAAACAATACCTGACATGAAAAATTTTCTGCGAAACCCAGCGTGTTATATACCAAACGAAAGAGCAAAAAATTCTGAGTATTTTGCACGTTCCCATGTTGAACAACGGCCACTCCAGCCGAATTAACAAAATTGAATAATGCATTTCTGGCATTAAAGAATTCGTGACACGTCAATGTTTTATCGAAACTTATCGTAGCATATACCACGTAAAAGAGCAAAAAATTCTGAATAATCTACACTTCAGTTCATGTCAAACTGTAATCTTGTGTTGATTCCACAATGCAATAAGTACAAAAGTAGCTTTCACTCTGATAAGACCAAAACAATACCTGACATGAAAAATTTTCTGCGAAACCCAGCGTGTTATATACCAAACGAAAGAGCAAAAAATTCTGAGTATTTTGCACGTTCCCATGTTGAACAACGGCCACTCCAGCCGAATTAACAAAATTGAATAATGCATTTCTGGCATTAAAGAATTCGTGACACGTCAATGTTTTATCGAAACTTATCGTAGCATATACCACGTAAAAGAGCAAAAAATTCTGAATAATCTACACTTCAGTTCATGTCAAACTGTAATCTTGTGTTGATTCCACAATGCAATAAGTACAAAAGTAGCTTTCACTCTGATAAGACCAAAACAATACCTGACATGAAAAATTTTCTGCGAAACCCAGCGTGTTATATACCAAACGAAAGAGCAAAACATTCTGAGTATTTTGCACGTTCCCATGTTGAACAACGGCCACTCCAGCCGAATTAACAAAATTGAATAATGCATTTCTGGCATTAAAGAATTCGTGACACGTCAATGTTTTATCGAAACTTATCGTAGCATATACCACGTAAAAGAGCAAAAAATTCTGAATAATCTACACTTCAGTTCATGTCAAACAGTAATCTTGTGTTGATTCCACAATGCAATGAGTACAAAAGTAGCTTTCACTCTGGTAAGACCAAAACAATACCTGACATGAAAAATTTTCTGCGAAACCCAGCGTGTTATATACCAAACGAAAGAGCAAAACATTCTGAGTATTTTGCACGTTCCCATGTTGAACAACGGCCACTCCAGCCGAATTAACAAAATTGAATAATGCATTTCTGGCATTAAAGAATTCGTGACACGTCAATGTTTTATCGAAACTTATCGTAGCATATACCACGTAAAAGAGCAAAAAATTCTGAATAATCTACACTTCAGTTCATGTCAAACAGTAATCTTGTGTTGATTCCACAATGCAATGAGTACAAAAGTAGCTTTCACTCTGGTAAGACCAAAACAATACCTGACATGAAAAATTTTCTGCGAAACCCAGCGTGTTATATACCAAACGAAAGAGCAAAAAATTCTGAGTATTTTGCACGTTCCCATGTTGAACAACGGCCACTCCAGCCGAATTAGCAAAATTGAATAATGCATTTCTGGCATTAAAGAATTCGTGACACGTCAATGTTTTATCGAAACTTATCGTAGCATATACCACGTAAAAGAGCAAAAAATTCTGAATAATCTACACTTCAGTTCATGTCAAACTGTAATCTTGTGTTGATTCCACAATGCAATAAGTACAAAAGTAGCTTTCACTCTGATAAGACCAAAACAATACCTGACATGAAAAATTTTCTGCGAAACCCAGCGTGTTATATACCAAACGAAAGAGCAAAAAATTCTGAGTATTTTGCACGTTCCCATGTTGAACAACGGCCACTCCAGCCGAATTAACAAAATTGAATAATGCATTTCTGGCATTAAAGAATTCGTGACACGTCAATGTTTTATCGAAACTTATCGTAGCATATACCACGTAAAAGAGCAAAAAATTCTGAATAATCTACACTTCAGTTCATGTCAAACTGTAATCTTGTGTTGATTCCACAATGCAATAAGTACAAAAGTAGCTTTCACTCTGATAAGACCAAAACAATACCTGACATGAAAAATTTTCTGCGAAACCCAGCGTGTTATATACCAAACGAAAGAGCAAAAAATTCTGAATATTTTGCACGTTCCCATGTTGAACAACGGCCACTCCAGCCGAATTAACAAAATTGAATAATGCATTTCTGGCATTAAAGAATTCGTGACACGTCAATGTTTTATCGAAACTTATCGTAGCATATACCACGTAAAAGAGCAAAAAATTCTGAATAATCTACACTTCAGTTCATGTCAAACTGTAATCTTGTGTTGATTCCACAATGCAATAAGTACAAAAGTAGCTTTCACTCTGATAAGACCAAAACAATACCTGACATGAAAAATTTTCTGCGAAACCCAGCGTGTTATATACCAAACGAAAGAGCAAAAAATTCTGAATATTTTGCACGTTCCCATGTTGAACAACGGCCACTCCAGCCGAATTAACAAAATTGAATAATGCATTTCTGGCATTAAAGAATTCGTGACACGTCAATGTTTTATCGAAACTTATCGTAGCATATACCACGTGAAAGAGCAAAAAATTCTGAATAATCTACACTTCAGTTCATGTCAAACAGTAATCTTGTGTTGATTCCACAATGCAATGAGTACAAAAGTAGCTTTCACTCTGGTAAGACCAAAACAATACCTGACATGAAAAATTTTCTGCGAAACCCAGCGTGTTATATACCAAACGAAAGAGCAAAACATTCTGAGTATTTTGCACGTTCCCATGTTGAACAACGGCCACTCCAGCCGAATTAACAAAATTGAATAATGCATTTCTGGCATTAAAGAATTCGTGACACGTCAATGTTTTATCGAAACTTATCGTAGCATATACCACGTAAAAGAGCAAAAAATTCTGAATAATCTACACTTCAGTTCATGTCAAACTGTAATCTTGTGTTGATTCCACAATGCAATAAGTACAAAAGTAGCTTTCACTCTGATAAGACCAAAACAATACCTGACATGAAAAATTTTCTGCGAAACCCAGCGTGTTATATACCAAACGAAAGAGCAAAAAATTCTGAGTATTTTGCACGTTCCCATGTTGAACAACGGCCACTCCAGCCGAATTAACAAAATTGAATAATGCATTTCTGGCATTAAAGAATTCGTGACACGTCAATGTTTTATCGAAACTTATCGTAGCATATACCACGTAAAAGAGCAAAAAATTCTGAATAATCTACACTTCAGTTCATGTCAAACTGTAATCTTGTGTTGATTCCACAATGCAATAAGTACAAAAGTAGCTTTCACTCTGATAAGACCAAAACAATACCTGACATGAAAAATTTTCTGCGAAACCCAGCATGTTATATACCAAACGAAAGAGCAAAAAATTCTGAGTATTTTGCAAGTTCCCATGTTGAACAACGGCCACTCCAGCCGAATTAACAAAATTGAATAATGCATTTCTGGCATTAAAGAATTCGTGACACGTCCATGTTTTATCGAAACTTATCGTAGCATATACCACGTGAAAGAGCAAAAAATTCTGAATAATCTACACTTCAGTTCATGTCAAACTGTAATCTTGTGTTGATTCCACAATGCAATAAGTACAAAAGTAGCTTTCACTCTGATAAGACCAAAACAATACCTGACATGAAAAATTTTCTGCGAAACCCAGCGTGTTATATACCAAACGAAAGAGCAAAAAATTCTGAGTATTTTGCACGTTCCCATGTTGAACAACGGCCACTCCAGCCGAATTAACAAAATTGAATAATGCATTTCTGGCATTAAAGAATTCGTGACACGTCAATGTTTTATCGAAACTTATCGTAGCATATACCACGTAAAAGAGCAAAAAATTCTGAATAATCTACACTTCAGTTCATGTCAAACTGTAATCTTGTGTTGATTCCACAATGCAATAAGTACAAAAGTAGCTTTCACTCTGATAAGACCAAAACAATACCTGACATGAAAAATTTTCTGCGAAACCCAGCGTGTTATATACCAAACGAAAGAGCAAAAAATTCTGAGTATTTTGCACGTTCCCATGTTGAACAACGGCCACTCCAGCCGAATTAACAAAATTGAATAATGCATTTCTGGCATTAAAGAATTCGTGACACGTCAATGTTTTATCGAAACTTATCGTAGCATATACCACGTAAAAGAGCAAAAAATTCTGAATAATCTACACTTCAGTTCATGTCAAACTGTAATCTTGTGTTGATTCCACAATGCAATAAGTACAAAAGTAGCTTTCACTCTGATAAGACCAAAACAATACCTGACATGAAAAATTTTCTGCGAAACCCAGCGTGTTATATACCAAACGAAAGAGCAAAAAATTCTGAGTATTTTGCACGTTCCCATGTTGAACAACGGCCACTCCAGCCGAATTAACAAAATTGAATAATGCATTTCTGGCATTAAAGAATTCGTGACACGTCAATGTTTTATCGAAACTTATCGTAGCATATACCACGTAAAAGAGCAAAAAATTCTGAATAATCTACACTTCAGTTCATGTCAAACTGTAATCTTGTGTTGATTCCACAATGCAATAAGTACAAAAGTAGCTTTCACTCTGATAAGACCAAAACAATACCTGACATGAAAAATTTTCTGCGAAACCCAGCGTGTTATATACCAAACGAAAGAGCAAAAAATTCTGAGTATTTTGCACGTTCCCATGTTGAACAACGGCCACTCCAGCCGAATTAACAAAATTGAATAATGCATTTCTGGCATTAAAGAATTCGTGGCACGTCAATGTTTTATCGAAACTTATCGTAGCATATACCACGTAAAAGAGCAAAAAATTCTGAATAATCTACACTTCAGTTCATGTCAAACTGTAATCTTGTGTTGATTCCACAATGCAATAAGTACAAAAGTAGCTTTCACTCTGATAAGACCAAAACAATACCTGACATGAAAAATTTTCTGCGAAACCCAGCGTGTTATATACCAAACGAAAGAGCAAAAAATTCTGAGTATTTTGCACGTTCCCATGTTGAACAACGGCCACTCCAGCCGAATTAACAAAATTGAATAATGCATTTCTGGCATTAAAGAATTCGTGGCACGTCAATGTTTTATCGAAACTTATCGTAGCATATACCACGTAAAAGAGCAAAAAATTCTGAATAATCTACACTTCAGTTCATGTCAAACTGTAATCTTGTGTTGATTCCACAATGCAATAAGTACAAAAGTAGCTTTCACTCTGATAAGACCAAAACAATACCTGACATGAAAAATTTTCTGCGAAACCCAGCGTGTTATATACCAAACGAAAGAGCAAAAAATTCTGAGTATTTTGCACGTTCCCATGTTGAACAACGGCCACTCCAGCCGAATTAACAAAATTGAATAATGCATTTCTGGCATTAAAGAATTCGTGGCACGTCAATGTTTTATCGAAACTTATCGTAGCATATACCACGTAAAAGAGCAAAAAATTCTGAATAATCTACACTTCAGTTCATGTCAAACTGTAATCTTGTGTTGATTCCACAATGCAATAAGTACAAAAGTAGCTTTCACTCTGATAAGACCAAAACAATACCTGACATGAAAAATTTTCTGCGAAACCCAGCGTGTTATATACCAAACGAAAGAGCAAAAAATTCTGAGTATTTTGCACGTTCCCATGTTGAACAACGGCCACTCCAGCCGAATTAACAAAATTGAATAATGCATTTCTGGCATTAAAGAATTCGTGACACGTCAATGTTTTATCGAAACTTATCGTAGCATATACCACGTGAAAGAGCAAAAAATTCTGAATAATCTACACTTCAGTTCATGTCAAACAGTAATCTTGTGTTGATTCCACAATGCAATAAGTACAAAAGTAGCTTTCACTCTGATAAGACCAAAACAATACCTGACATGAAAAATTTTCTGCGAAACCCAGCGTGTTATATACCAAACGAAAGAGCAAAAAATTCTGAGTATTTTGCACGTTCCCATGTTGAACAACGGCCACTCCAGCCGAATTAACAAAATTGAATAATGCATTTCTGGCATTAAAGAATTCGTGGCACGTCAATGTTTTATCGAAACTTATCGTAGCATATACCACGTAAAAGAGCAAAAAATTCTGAATAATCTACACTTCAGTTCATGTCAAACAGTAATCTTGTGTTGATTCCACAATGCAATAAGTACAAAAGTAGCTTTCACTCTGATAAGACCAAAACAATACCTGACATGAAAAATTTTCTGCGAAACCCAGCGTGTTATATACCAAACGAAAGAGCAAAAAATTCTGAGTATTTTGCACGTTCCCATGTTGAACAACGGCCACTCCAGCCGAATTAACAAAATTGAATAATGCATTTCTGGCATTAAAGAATTCGTGGCACGTCAATGTTTTATCGAAACTTATCGTAGCATATACCACGTAAAAGAGCAAAAAATTCTGAATAATCTACACTTCAGTTCATGTCAAACTGTAATCTTGTGTTGATTCCACAATGCAATAAGTACAAAAGTAGCTTTCACTCTGATAAGACCAAAACAATACCTGACATGAAAAATTTTCTGCGAAACCCAGCGTGTTATATACCAAACGAAAGAGCAAAAAATTCTGAGTATTTTGCACGTTCCCATGTTGAACAACGGCCACTCCAGCCGAATTAACAAAATTGAATAATGCATTTCTGGCATTAAAGAATTCGTGGCACGTCAATGTTTTATCGAAACTTATCGTAGCATATACCACGTAAAAGAGCAAAAAATTCTGAATAATCTACACTTCAGTTCATGTCAAACTGTAATCTTGTGTTGATTCCACAATGCAATAAGTACAAAAGTAGCTTTCACTCTGATAAGACCAAAACAATACCTGACATGAAAAATTTTCTGCGAAACCCAGCGTGTTATATACCAAACGAAAGAGCAAAAAATTCTGAGTATTTTGCACGTTCCCATGTTGAACAACGGCCACTCCAGCCGAATTAACAAAATTGAATAATGCATTTCTGGCATTAAAGAATTCGTGGCACGTCAATGTTTTATCGAAACTTATCGTAGCATATACCACGTAAAAGAGCAAAAAATTCTGAATAATCTACACTTCAGTTCATGTCAAACAGTAATCTTGTGTTGATTCCACAATGCAATAAGTACAAAAGTAGCTTTCACTCTGATAAGACCAAAGCAATACCTGACATGAAAAATTTTCTGCGAAACCCAGCGTGTTATATACCAAACGAAAGAGCAAAAAATTCTGAGTATTTTGCACGTTCCCATGTTGAACAACGGCCACTCCAGCCGAATTAACAAAATTGAATAATGCATTTCTGGCATTAAAGAATTCGTGACACGTCAATGTTTTATCGAAACTTATCGTAGCATATACCACGTAAAAGAGCAAAAAATTCTGAATAATCTACACTTCAGTTCATGTCAAACTGTAATCTTGTGTTGATTCCACAATGCAATAAGTACAAAAGTAGCTTTCACTCTGATAAGACCAAAACAATACCTGACATGAAAAATTTTCTGCGAAACCCAGCGTGTTATATACCAAACGAAAGAGCAAAAAATTCTGAGTATTTTGCACGTTCCCATGTTGAACAACGGCCACTCCAGCCGAATTAACAAAATTGAATAATGCATTTCTGGCATTAAAGAATTCGTGACACGTCAATGTTTTATCGAAACTTATCGTAGCATATACCACGTAAAAGAGCAAAAAATTCTGAATAATCTACACTTCAGTTCATGTCAAACTGTAATCTTGTGTTGATTCCACAATGCAATAAGTACAAAAGTAGCTTTCACTCTGATAAGACCAAAACAATACCTGACATGAAAAATTTTCTGCGAAACCCAGCGTGTTATATACCAAACGAAAGAGCAAAAAATTCTGAGTATTTTGCACGTTCCCATGTTGAACAACGGCCACTCCAGCCGAATTAACAAAATTGAATAATGCATTTCTGGCATTAAAGAATTCGTGACACGTCAATGTTTTATCGAAACTTATCGTAGCATATACCACGTGAAAGAGCAAAAAATTCTGAATAATCTACACTTCAGTTCATGTCAAACAGTAATCTTGTGTTGATTCCACAATGCAATAAGTACAAAAGTAGCTTTCACTCTGATAAGACCAAAACAATACCTGACATGAAAAATTTTCTGCGAAACCCAGCGTGTTATATACCAAACGAAAGAGCAAAAAATTCTGAGTATTTTGCACGTTCCCATGTTGAACAACGGCCACTCCAGCCGAATTAACAAAATTGAATAATGCATTTCTGGCATTAAAGAATTCGTGGCACGTCAATGTTTTATCGAAACTTATCGTAGCATATACCACGTAAAAGAGCAAAAAATTCTGAATAATCTACACTTCAGTTCATGTCAAACTGTAATCTTGTGTTGATTCCACAATGCAATAAGTACAAAAGTAGCTTTCACTCTGATAAGACCAAAACAATACCTGACATGAAAAATTTTCTGCGAAACCCAGCGTGTTATATACCAAACGAAAGAGCAAAAAATTCTGAGTATTTTGCACGTTCCCATGTTGAACAACGGCCACTCCAGCCGAATTAACAAAATTGAATAATGCATTTCTGGCATTAAAGAATTCGTGACACGTCAATGTTTTATCGAAACTTATCGTAGCATATACCACGTGAAAGAGCAAAAAATTCTGAATAATCTACACTTCAGTTCATGTCAAACTGTAATCTTGTGTTGATTCCACAATGCAATGAGTACAAAAGTAGCTTTCACTCTGATAAGACCAAAACAATACCTGACATGAAAAATTTTCTGCGAAACCCAGCGTGTTATATACCAAACGAAAGAGCAAAAAAATCTGAGTATTTTGCACGTTCCCATGTTGAACAACGGCCACTCCAGCCGAATTAACAAAATTGAATAATGCATTTCTGGCATTAAAGAATTCGTGACACGTCAATGTTTTATCGAAACTTATCGTAGCATATACCACGTGAAAGAGCAAAAAATTCTGAATAATCTACACTTCAGTTCATGTCAAACAGTAATCTTGTGTTGATTCCACAATGCAATAAGTACAAAAGTAGCTTTCACTCTGATAAGACCAAAACAATACCTGACATGAAAAATTTTCTGCGAAACCCAGCGTGTTATATACCAAACGAAAGAGCAAAAAATTCTGAGTATTTTGCACGTTCCCATGTTGAACAACGGCCACTCCAGCCGAATTAACAAAATTGAATAATGCATTTCTGGCATTAAAGAATTCGTGGCACGTCAATGTTTTATCGAAACTTATCGTAGCATATACCACGTAAAAGAGCAAAAAATTCTGAATAATCTACACTTCAGTTCATGTCAAACTGTAATCTTGTGTTGATTCCACAATGCAATAAGTACAAAAGTAGCTTTCACTCTGATAAGACCAAAACAATACCTGACATGAAAAATTTTCTGCGAAACCCAGCGTGTTATATACCAAACGAAAGAGCAAAAAATTCTGAATATTTTGCACGTTCCCATGTTGAACAACGGCCACTCCAGCCGAATTAACAAAATTGAATAATGCATTTCTGGCATTAAAGAATTCGTGACACGTCAATGTTTTATCGAAACTTATCGTAGCATATACCACGTGAAAGAGCAAAAAATTCTGAATAATCTACACTTCAGTTCATGTCAAACAGTAATCTTGTGTTGATTCCACAATGCAATGAGTACAAAAGTAGCTTTCACTCTGATAAGACCAAAACAATGCCTGACATGAAAAATTTTCTGCGAAACCCAGCGTGTTATATACCAAACGAAAGAGCAAAAAATTCTGAGTATTTTGCACGTTCCCATGTTGAACAACGGCCACTCCAGCCGAATTAGCAAAATTGAATAATGCATTTCTGGCATTAAAGAATTCGTGACACGTCAATGTTTTATCGAAACTTATCGTAGCATATACCACGTAAAAGAGCAAAAAATTCTGAATAATCTACACTTCAGTTCATGTCAAACTGTAATCTTGTGTTGATTCCACAATGCAATAAGTACAAAAGTAGCTTTCACTCTGATAAGACCAAAACAATACCTGACATGAAAAATTTTCTGCGAAACCCAGCGTGTTATATACCAAACGAAAGAGCAAAAAATTCTGAGTATTTTGCACGTTCCCATGTTGAACAACGGCCACTCCAGCCGAATTAACAAAATTGAATAATGCATTTCTGGCATTAAAGAATTCGTGACACGTCAATGTTTTATCGAAACTTATCGTAGCATATACCACGTGAAAGAGCAAAAAATTCTGAATAATCTACACTTCAGTTCATGTCAAACAGTAATCTTGTGTTGATTCCACAATGCAATGAGTACAAAAGTAGCTTTCACTCTGATAAGACCAAAACAATACCTGACATGAAAAATTTTCTGCGAAACCCAGCGTGTTATATACCAAACGAAAGAGCAAAAAATTCTGAGTATTTTGCACGTTCCCATGTTGAACAACGGCCACTCCAGCCGAATTAGCAAAATTGAATAATGCATTTCTGGCATTAAAGAATTCGTGACACGTCAATGTTTTATCGAAACTTATCGTAGCATATACCACGTAAAAGAGCAAAAAATTCTGAATAATCTACACTTCAGTTCATGTCAAACTGTAATCTTGTGTTGATTCCACAATGCAATAAGTACAAAAGTAGCTTTCACTCTGATAAGACCAAAACAATACCTGACATGAAAAATTTTCTGCGAAACCCAGCGTGTTATATACCAAACGAAAGAGCAAAAAATTCTGAGTATTTTGCACGTTCCCATGTTGAACAACGGCCACTCCAGCCGAATTAACAAAATTGAATAATGCATTTCTGGCATTAAAGAATTCGTGACACGTCAATGTTTTATCGAAACTTATCGTAGCATATACCACGTAAAAGAGCAAAAAATTCTGAATAATCTACACTTCAGTTCATGTCAAACTGTAATCTTGTGTTGATTCCACAATGCAATAAGTACAAAAGTAGCTTTCACTCTGATAAGACCAAAACAATACCTGACATGAAAAATTTTCTGCGAAACCCAGCGTGTTATATACCAAACGAAAGAGCAAAAAATTCTGAATATTTTGCACGTTCCCATGTTGAACAACGGCCACTCCAGCCGAATTAACAAAATTGAATAATGCATTTCTGGCATTAAAGAATTCGTGACACGTCAATGTTTTATCGAAACTTATCGTAGCATATACCACGTAAAAGAGCAAAAAATTCTGAATAATCTACACTTCAGTTCATGTCAAACTGTAATCTTGTGTTGATTCCACAATGCAATAAGTACAAAAGTAGCTTTCACTCTGATAAGACCAAAACAATACCTGACATGAAAAATTTTCTGCGAAACCCAGCGTGTTATATACCAAACGAAAGAGCAAAAAATTCTGAGTATTTTGCACGTTCCCATGTTGAACAACGGCCACTCCAGCCGAATTAACAAAATTGAATAATGCATTTCTGGCATTAAAGAATTCGTGACACGTCAATGTTTTATCGAAACTTATCGTAGCATATACCACGTAAAAGAGCAAAAAATTCTGAATAATCTACACTTCAGTTCATGTCAAACTGTAATCTTGTGTTGATTCCACAATGCAATAAGTACAAAAGTAGCTTTCACTCTGATAAGACCAAAACAATACCTGACATGAAAAATTTTCTGCGAAACCCAGCGTGTTATATACCAAACGAAAGAGCAAAAAATTCTGAGTATTTTGCACGTTCCCATGTTGAACAACGGCCACTCCAGCCGAATTAACAAAATTGAATAATGCATTTCTGGCATTAAAGAATTCGTGACACGTCAATGTTTTATCGAAACTTATCGTAGCATATACCACGTAAAAGAGCAAAAAATTCTGAATAATCTACACTTCAGTTCATGTCAAACAGTAATCTTGTGTTGATTCCACAATGCAATAAGTACAAAAGTAGCTTTCACTCTGATAAGACCAAAACAATACCTGACATGAAAAATTTTCTGCGAAACCCAGCGTGTTATATACCAAACGAAAGAGCAAAAAATTCTGAGTATTTTGCACGTTCCCATGTTGAACAACGGCCACTCCAGCCGAATTAACAAAATTGAATAATGCATTTCTGGCATTAAAGAATTCGTGACACGTCAATGTTTTATCGAAACTTATCGTAGCATATACCACGTGAAAGAGCAAAAAATTCTGAATAATCTACACTTCAGTTCATGTCAAACAGTAATCTTGTGTTGATTCCACAATGCAATAAGTACAAAAGTAGCTTTCACTCTGATAAGACCAAAACAATACCTGACATGAAAAATTTTCTGCGAAACCCAGCGTGTTATATACCAAACGAAAGAGCAAAAAATTCTGAGTATTTTGCACGTTCCCATGTTGAACAACGGCCACTCCAGCCGAATTAACAAAATTGAATAATGCATTTCTGGCATTAAAGAATTCGTGGCACGTCAATGTTTTATCGAAACTTATCGTAGCATATACCACGTAAAAGAGCAAAAAATTCTGAATAATCTACACTTCAGTTCATGTCAAACTGTAATCTTGTGTTGATTCCACAATGCAATAAGTACAAAAGTAGCTTTCACTCTGATAAGACCAAAACAATACCTGACATGAAAAATTTTCTGCGAAACCCAGCGTGTTATATACCAAACGAAAGAGCAAAAAATTCTGAGTATTTTGCACGTTCCCATGTTGAACAACGGCCACTCCAGCCGAATTAACAAAATTGAATAATGCATTTCTGGCATTAAAGAATTCGTGACACGTCAATGTTTTATCGAAACTTATCGTAGCATATACCACGTGAAAGAGCAAAAAATTCTGAATAATCTACACTTCAGTTCATGTCAAACAGTAATCTTGTGTTGATTCCACAATGCAATGAGTACAAAAGTAGCTTTCACTCTGATAAGACCAAAACAATACCTGACATGAAAAATTTTCTGCGAAACCCAGCGTGTTATATACCAAACGAAAGAGCAAAAAATTCTGAGTATTTTGCACGTTCCCATGTTGAACAACGGCCACTCCAGCCGAATTAGCAAAATTGAATAATGCATTTCTGGCATTAAAGAATTCGTGACACGTCAATGTTTTATCGAAACTTATCGTAGCATATACCACGTAAAAGAGCAAAAAATTCTGAATAATCTACACTTCAGTTCATGTCAAACTGTAATCTTGTGTTGATTCCACAATGCAATAAGTACAAAAGTAGCTTTCACTCTGATAAGACCAAAACAATACCTGACATGAAAAATTTTCTGCGAAACCCAGCGTGTTATATACCAAACGAAAGAGCAAAAAATTCTGAGTATTTTGCACGTTCCCATGTTGAACAACGGCCACTCCAGCCGAATTAACAAAATTGAATAATGCATTTCTGGCATTAAAGAATTCGTGACACGTCAATGTTTTATCGAAACTTATCGTAGCATATACCACGTAAAAGAGCAAAAAATTCTGAATAATCTACACTTCAGTTCATGTCAAACTGTAATCTTGTGTTGATTCCACAATGCAATAAGTACAAAAGTAGCTTTCACTCTGATAAGACCAAAACAATACCTGACATGAAAAATTTTCTGCGAAACCCAGCGTGTTATATACCAAACGAAAGAGCAAAAAATTCTGAATATTTTGCACGTTCCCATGTTGAACAACGGCCACTCCAGCCGAATTAACAAAATTGAATAATGCATTTCTGGCATTAAAGAATTCGTGACACGTCAATGTTTTATCGAAACTTATCGTAGCATATACCACGTAAAAGAGCAAAAAATTCTGAATAATCTACACTTCAGTTCATGTCAAACTGTAATCTTGTGTTGATTCCACAATGCAATAAGTACAAAAGTAGCTTTCACTCTGATAAGACCAAAACAATACCTGACATGAAAAATTTTCTGCGAAACCCAGCGTGTTATATACCAAACGAAAGAGCAAAAAATTCTGAATATTTTGCACGTTCCCATGTTGAACAACGGCCACTCCAGCCGAATTAACAAAATTGAATAATGCATTTCTGGCATTAAAGAATTCGTGACACGTCAATGTTTTATCGAAACTTATCGTAGCATATACCACGTAAAAGAGCAAAAAATTCTGAATAATCTACACTTCAGTTCATGTCAAACTGTAATCTTGTGTTGATTCCACAATGCAATAAGTACAAAAGTAGCTTTCACTCTGATAAGACCAAAACAATACCTGACATGAAAAATTTTCTGCGAAACCCAGCGTGTTATATACCAAACGAAAGAGCAAAAAATTCTGAGTATTTTGCACGTTCCCATGTTGAACAACGGCCACTCCAGCCGAATTAACAAAATTGAATAATGCATTTCTGGCATTAAAGAATTCGTGACACGTCAATGTTTTATCGAAACTTATCGTAGCATATACCACGTGAAAGAGCAAAAAATTCTGAATAATCTACACTTCAGTTCATGTCAAACAGTAATCTTGTGTTGATTCCACAATGCAATAAGTACAAAAGTAGCTTTCACTCTGATAAGACCAAAACAATACCTGACATGAAAAATTTTCTGCGAAACCCAGCGTGTTATATACCAAACGAAAGAGCAAAAAATTCTGAATATTTTGCACGTTCCCATGTTGAACAACGGCCACTCCAGCCGAATTAACAAAATTGAATAATGCATTTCTGGCATTAAAGAATTCGTGGCACGTCAATGTTTTATCGAAACTTATCGTAGCATATACCACGTAAAAGAGCAAAAAATTCTGAATAATCTACACTTCAGTTCATGTCAAACTGTAATCTTGTGTTGATTCCACAATGCAATAAGTACAAAAGTAGCTTTCACTCTGATAAGACCAAAACAATACCTGACATGAAAAATTTTCTGCGAAACCCAGCGTGTTATATACCAAACGAAAGAGCAAAAAATTCTGAATATTTTGCACGTTCCCATGTTGAACAACGGCCACTCCAGCCGAATTAACAAAATTGAATAATGCATTTCTGGCATTAAAGAATTCGTGACACGTCAATGTTTTATCGAAACTTATCGTAGCATATACCACGTAAAAGAGCAAAAAATTCTGAATAATCTACACTTCAGTTCATGTCAAACTGTAATCTTGTGTTGATTCCACAATGCAATAAGTACAAAAGTAGCTTTCACTCTGATAAGACCAAAACAATACCTGACATGAAAAATTTTCTGCGAAACCCAGCGTGTTATATACCAAACGAAAGAGCAAAAAATTCTGAATATTTTGCACGTTCCCATGTTGAACAACGGCCACTCCAGCCGAATTAACAAAATTGAATAATGCATTTCTGGCATTAAAGAATTCGTGACACGTCAATGTTTTATCGAAACTTATCGTAGCATATACCACGTAAAAGAGCAAAAAATTCTGAATAATCTACACTTCAGTTCATGTCAAACTGTAATCTTGTGTTGATTCCACAATGCAATAAGTACAAAAGTAGCTTTCACTCTGATAAGACCAAAACAATACCTGACATGAAAAATTTTCTGCGAAACCCAGCGTGTTATATACCAAACGAAAGAGCAAAAAATTCTGAGTATTTTGCACGTTCCCATGTTGAACAACGGCCACTCCAGCCGAATTAACAAAATTGAATAATGCATTTCTGGCATTAAAGAATTCGTGACACGTCAATGTTTTATCGAAACTTATCGTAGCATATACCACGTAAAAGAGCAAAAAATTCTGAATAATCTACACTTCAGTTCATGTCAAACTGTAATCTTGTGTTGATTCCACAATGCAATAAGTACAAAAGTAGCTTTCACTCTGATAAGACCAAAACAATACCTGACATGAAAAATTTTCTGCGAAACCCAGCGTGTTATATACCAAACGAAAGAGCAAAAAATTCTGAGTATTTTGCACGTTCCCATGTTGAACAACGGCCACTCCAGCCGAATTAACAAAATTGAATAATGCATTTCTGGCATTAAAGAATTCGTGACACGTCAATGTTTTATCGAAACTTATCGTAGCATATACCACGTAAAAGAGCAAAAAATTCTGAATAATCTACACTTCAGTTCATGTCAAACTGTAATCTTGTGTTGATTCCACAATGCAATAAGTACAAAAGTAGCTTTCACTCTGATAAGACCAAAACAATACCTGACATGAAAAATTTTCTGCGAAACCCAGCATGTTATATACCAAACGAAAGAGCAAAAAATTCTGAGTATTTTGCACGTTCCCATGTTGAACAACGGCCACTCCAGCCGAATTAACAAAATTGAATAATGCATTTCTGGCATTAAAGAATTCGTGACACGTCCATGTTTTATCGAAACTTATCGTAGCATATACCACGTGAAAGAGCAAAAAATTCTGAATAATCTACACTTCAGTTCATGTCAAACTGTAATCTTGTGTTGATTCCACAATGCAATAAGTACAAAAGTAGCTTTCACTCTGATAAGACCAAAACAATACCTGACATGAAAAATTTTCTGCGAAACCCAGCGTGTTATATACCAAACGAAAGAGCAAAAAATTCTGAGTATTTTGCACGTTGCCATGTTGAACAACGGCCACTCCAGCCTAATTAACAAAATTGAATAATGCATTTCTGGCATTAAAGAATTCGTGACACGTCAATGTTTTATCGAAACTTATCGTAGCATATACCACGTAAAAGAGCAAAAAATTCTGAATAATCTACACTTCAGTTCATGTCAAACTGTAATCTTGTGTTGATTCCACAATGCAATAAGTACAAAAGTAGCTTTCACTCTGATAAGACCAAAACAATACCTGACATGAAAAATTTTCTGCGAAACCCAGCGTGTTATATACCAAACGAAAGAGCAAAAAATTCTGAGTATTTTGCACGTTCCCATGTTGAACAACGGCCACTCCAGCCGAATTAACAAAATTGAATAATGCATTTCTGGCATTAAAGAATTCGTGACACGTCAATGTTTTATCGAAACTTATCGTAGCATATACCACGTAAAAGAGCAAAAAATTCTGAATAATCTACACTTCAGTTCATGTCAAACTGTAATCTTGTGTTGATTCCACAATGCAATAAGTACAAAAGTAGCTTTCACTCTGATAAGACCAAAACAATACCTGACATGAAAAATTTTCTGCGAAACCCAGCGTGTTATATACCAAACGAAAGAGCAAAAAATTCTGAGTATTTTGCACGTTCCCATGTTGAACAACGGCCACTCCAGCCGAATTAACAAAATTGAATAATGCATTTCTGGCATTAAAGAATTCGTGACACGTCAATGTTTTATCGAAACTTATCGTAGCATATACCACGTGAAAGAGCAAAAAATTCTGAATAATCTACACTTCAGTTCATGTCAAACTGTAATCTTGTGTTGATTCCACAATGCAATAAGTACAAAAGTAGCTTTCACTCTGATAAGACCAAAACAATACCTGACATGAAAAATTTTCTGCGAAACCAAGCGTGTTATATACCAAACGAAAGAGCAAAAAATTCTGAGTATTTTGCACGTTCCCATGTTGAACAACGGCCACTCCAGCCGAATTAACAAAATTGAATAATGCATTTCTGGCATTAAAGAATTCGTGACACGTCAATGTTTTATCGAAACTTATCGTAGCATATACCACGTAAAAGAGCAAAAAATTCTGAATAATCTACACTTCAGTTCATGTCAAACTGTAATCTTGTGTTGATTCCACAATGCAATAAGTACAAAAGTAGCTTTCACTCTGATAAGACCAAAACAATACCTGACATGAAAAATTTTCTGCGAAACCCAGCGTGTTATATACCAAACGAAAGAGCAAAAAATTCTGAATATTTTGCACGTTCCCATGTTGAACAACGGCCACTCCAGCCGAATTAACAAAATTGAATAATGCATTTCTGGCATTAAAGAATTCGTGACACGTCAATGTTTTATCGAAACTTATCGTAGCATATACCACGTGAAAGAGCAAAAAATTCTGAATAATCTACACTTCAGTTCATGTCAAACTGTAATCTTGTGTTGATTCCACAATGCAATAAGTACAAAAGTAGCTTTCACTCTGATAAGACCAAAACAATACCTGACATGAAAAATTTTCTGCGAAACCCAGCGTGTTATATACCAAACGAAAGAGCAAAAAATTCTGAGTATTTTGCACGTTCCCATGTTGAACAACGGCCACTCCAGCCGAATTAACAAAATTGAATAATGCATTTCTGGCATTAAAGAATTCGTGACACGTCAATGTTTTATCGAAACTTATCGTAGCATATACCACGTAAAAGAGCAAAAAATTCTGAATAATCTACACTTCAGTTCATGTCAAACTGTAATCTTGTGTTGATTCCACAATGCAATAAGTACAAAAGTAGCTTTCACTCTGATAAGACCAAAACAATACCTGACATGAAAAATTTTCTGCGAAACCCAGCGTGTTATATACCAAACGAAAGAGCAAAAAATTCTGAATATTTTGCACGTTCCCATGTTGAACAACGGCCACTCCAGCCGAATTAACAAAATTGAATAATGCATTTCTGGCATTAAAGAATTCGTGACACGTCAATGTTTTATCGAAACTTATCGTAGCATATACCACGTAAAAGAGCAAAAAATTCTGAATAATCTACACTTCAGTTCATGTCAAACTGTAATCTTGTGTTGATTCCACAATGCAATAAGTACAAAAGTAGCTTTCACTCTGATAAGACCAAAACAATACCTGACATGAAAAATTTTCTGCGAAACCCAGCGTGTTATATACCAAACGAAAGAGCAAAAAATTCTGAATATTTTGCACGTTCCCATGTTGAACAACGGCCACTCCAGCCGAATTAACAAAATTGAATAATGCATTTCTGGCATTAAAGAATTCGTGACACGTCAATGTTTTATCGAAACTTATCGTAGCATATACCACGTGAAAGAGCAAAAAATTCTGAATAATCTACACTTCAGTTCATGTCAAACTGTAATCTTGTGTTGATTCCACAATGCAATAAGTACAAAAGTAGCTTTCACTCTGATAAGACCAAAACAATACCTGACATGAAAAATTTTCTGCGAAACCCAGCGTGTTATATACCAAACGAAAGAGCAAAAAATTCTGAGTATTTTGCACGTTCCCATGTTGAACAACGGCCACTCCAGCCGAATTAACAAAATTGAATAATGCATTTCTGGCATTAAAGAATTCGTGACACGTCAATGTTTTATCGAAACTTATCGTAGCATATACCACGTAAAAGAGCAAAAAATTCTGAATAATCTACACTTCAGTTCATGTCAAACTGTAATCTTGTGTTGATTCCACAATGCAATAAGTACAAAAGTAGCTTTCACTCTGATAAGACCAAAACAATACCTGACATGAAAAATTTTCTGCGAAACCCAGCGTGTTATATACCAAACGAAAGAGCAAAAAATTCTGAATATTTTGCACGTTCCCATGTTGAACAACGGCCACTCCAGCCGAATTAACAAAATTGAATAATGCATTTCTGGCATTAAAGAATTCGTGACACGTCAATGTTTTATCGAAACTTATCGTAGCATATACCACGTAAAAGAGCAAAAAATTCTGAATAATCTACACTTCAGTTCATGTCAAACTGTAATCTTGTGTTGATTCCACAATGCAATAAGTACAAAAGTAGCTTTCACTCTGATAAGACCAAAACAATACCTGACATGAAAAATTTTCTGCGAAACCCAGCGTGTTATATACCAAACGAAAGAGCAAAAAATTCTGAATATTTTGCACGTTCCCATGTTGAACAACGGCCACTCCAGCCGAATTAACAAAATTGAATAATGCATTTCTGGCATTAAAGAATTCGTGACACGTCAATGTTTTATCGAAACTTATCGTAGCATATACCACGTGAAAGAGCAAAAAATTCTGAATAATCTACACTTCAGTTCATGTCAAACTGTAATCTTGTGTTGATTCCACAATGCAATAAGTACAAAAGTAGCTTTCACTCTGATAAGACCAAAACAATACCTGACATGAAAAATTTTCTGCGAAACCCAGCGTGTTATATACCAAACGAAAGAGCAAAAAATTCTGAGTATTTTGCACGTTCCCATGTTGAACAACGGCCACTCCAGCCGAATTAACAAAATTGAATAATGCATTTCTGGCATTAAAGAATTCGTGACACGTCAATGTTTTATCGAAACTTATCGTAGCATATACCACGTAAAAGAGCAAAAAATTCTGAATAATCTACACTTCAGTTCATGTCAAACTGTAATCTTGTGTTGATTCCACAATGCAATAAGTACAAAAGTAGCTTTCACTCTGATAAGACCAAAACAATACCTGACATGAAAAATTTTCTGCGAAACCCAGCGTGTTATATACCAAACGAAAGAGCAAAAAATTCTGAATATTTTGCACGTTCCCATGTTGAACAACGGCCACTCCAGCCGAATTAACAAAATTGAATAATGCATTTCTGGCATTAAAGAATTCGTGACACGTCAATGTTTTATCGAAACTTATCGTAGCATATACCACGTAAAAGAGCAAAAAATTCTGAATAATCTACACTTCAGTTCATGTCAAACTGTAATCTTGTGTTGATTCCACAATGCAATAAGTACAAAAGTAGCTTTCACTCTGATAAGACCAAAACAATACCTGACATGAAAAATTTTCTGCGAAACCCAGCATGTTATATACCAAACGAAAGAGCAAAAAATTCTGAGTATTTTGCAAGTTCCCATGTTGAACAACGGCCACTCCAGCCGAATTAACAAAATTGAATAATGCATTTCTGGCATTAAAGAATTCGTGACACGTCAATGTTTTATCGAAACTTATCGTAGCATATACCACGTAAAAGAGCAAAAAATTCTGAATAATCTACACTTCAGTTCATGTCAAACTGTAATCTTGTGTTGATTCCACAATGCAATAAGTACAAAAGTAGCTTTCACTCTGATAAGACCAAAACAATACCTGACATGAAAAATTTTCTGCGAAACCCAGCGTGTTATATACCAAACGAAAGAGCAAAAAATTCTGAGTATTTTGCACGTTCCCATGTTGAACAACGGCCACTCCAGCCGAATTAACAAAATTGAATAATGCATTTCTGGCATTAAAGAATTCGTGACACGTCAATGTTTTATCGAAACTTATCGTAGCATATACCACGTAAAAGAGCAAAAAATTCTGAATAATCTACACTTCAGTTCATGTCAAACTGTAATCTTGTGTTGATTCCACAATGCAATAAGTACAAAAGTAGCTTTCACTCTGATAAGACCAAAACAATACCTGACATGAAAAATTTTCTGCGAAACCCAGCGTGTTATATACCAAACGAAAGAGCAAAAAATTCTGAGTATTTTGCACGTTCCCATGTTGAACAACGGCCACTCCAGCCGAATTAACAAAATTGAATAATGCATTTCTGGCATTAAAGAATTCGTGACACGTCAATGTTTTATCGAAACTTATCGTAGCATATACCACGTAAAAGAGCAAAAAATTCTGAATAATCTACACTTCAGTTCATGTCAAACTGTAATCTTGTGTTGATTCCACAATGCAATAAGTACAAAAGTAGCTTTCACTCTGATAAGACCAAAACAATACCTGACATGAAAAATTTTCTGCGAAACCCAGCGTGTTATATACCAAACGAAAGAGCAAAAAATTCTGAGTATTTTGCACGTTCCCATGTTGAACAACGGCCACTCCAGCCGAATTAACAAAATTGAATAATGCATTTCTGGCATTAAAGAATTCGTGACACGTCAATGTTTTATCGAAACTTATCGTAGCATATACCACGTAAAAGAGCAAAAAATTCTGAATAATCTACACTTCAGTTCATGTCAAACTGTAATCTTGTGTTGATTCCACAATGCAATAAGTACAAAAGTAGCTTTCACTCTGATAAGACCAAAACAATACCTGACATGAAAAATTTTCTGCGAAACCCAGCGTGTTATATACCAAACGAAAGAGCAAAAAATTCTGAGTATTTTGCACGTTCCCATGTTGAACAACGGCCACTCCAGCCGAATTAACAAAATTGAATAATGCATTTCTGGCATTAAAGAATTCGTGACACGTCAATGTTTTATCGAAACTTATCGTAGCATATACCACGTGAAAGAGCAAAAAATTCTGAATAATCTACACTTCAGTTCATGTCAAACTGTAATCTTGTGTTGATTCCACAATGCAATAAGTACAAAAGTAGCTTTCACTCTGATAAGACCAAAACAATACCTGACATGAAAAATTTTCTGCGAAACCAAGCGTGTTATATACCAAACGAAAGAGCAAAAAATTCTGAGTATTTTGCACGTTCCCATGTTGAACAACGGCCACTCCAGCCGAATTAACAAAATTGAATAATGCATTTCTGGCATTAAAGAATTCGTGACACGTCAATGTTTTATCGAAACTTATCGTAGCATATACCACGTAAAAGAGCAAAAAATTCTGAATAATCTACACTTCAGTTCATGTCAAACTGTAATCTTGTGTTGATTCCACAATGCAATAAGTACAAAAGTAGCTTTCACTCTGATAAGACCAAAACAATACCTGACATGAAAAATTTTCTGCGAAACCCAGCGTGTTATATACCAAACGAAAGAGCAAAAAATTCTGAGTATTTTGCACGTTCCCATGTTGAACAACGGCCACTCCAGCCGAATTAACAAAATTGAATAATGCATTTCTGGCATTAAAGAATTCGTGACACGTCAATGTTTTATCGAAACTTATCGTAGCATATACCACGTGAAAGAGCAAAAAATTCTGAATAATCTACACTTCAGTTCATGTCAAACTGTAATCTTGTGTTGATTCCACAATGCAATAAGTACAAAAGTAGCTTTCACTCTGATAAGACCAAAACAATATCTGACATGAAAAATTTTCTGCGAAACCCAGCGTGTTATATACCAAACGAAAGAGCAAAAAATTCTGAGTATTTTGCACGTTCCCATGTTGAACAACGGCCACTCCAGCCGAATTAACAAAATTGAATAATGCATTTCTGGCATTAAAGAATTCGTGACACGTCAATGTTTTATCGAAACTTATCGTAGCATATACCACGTAAAAGAGCAAAAAATTCTGAATAATCTACACTTCAGTTCATGTCAAACTGTAATCTTGTGTTGATTCCACAATGCAATAAGTACAAAAGTAGCTTTCACTCTGATAAGACCAAAACAATACCTGACATGAAAAATTTTCTGCGAAACCCAGCGTGTTATATACCAAACGAAAGAGCAAAAAATTCTGAGTATTTTGCACGTTCCCATGTTGAACAACGGCCACTCCAGCCGAATTAACAAAATTGAATAATGCATTTCTGGCATTAAAGAATTCGTGACACGTCAATGTTTTATCGAAACTTATCGTAGCATATACCACGTGAAAGAGCAAAAAATTCTGAATAATCTACACTTCAGTTCATGTCAAACAGTAATCTTGTGTTGATTCCACAATGCAATAAGTACAAAAGTAGCTTTCACTCTGATAAGACCAAAACAATATCTGACATGAAAAATTTTCTGCGAAACCCAGCGTGTTATATACCAAACGAAAGAGCAAAAAATTCTGAGTATTTTGCACGTTCCCATGTTGAACAACGGCCACTCCAGCCGAATTAACAAAATTGAATAATGCATTTCTGGCATTAAAGAATTCGTGACACGTCAATGTTTTATCGAAACTTATCGTAGCATATACCACGTGAAAGAGCAAAAAATTCTGAATAATCTACACTTCAGTTCATGTCAAACAGTAATCTTGTGTTGATTCCACAATGCAATAAGTACAAAAGTAGCTTTCACTCTGATAAGACCAAAACAATACCTGACATGAAAAATTTTCTGCGAAACCCAGCGTGTTATATACCAAACGAAAGAGCAAAAAATTCTGAGTATTTTGCACGTTCCCATGTTGAACAACGGCCACTCCAGCCGAATTAACAAAATTGAATAATGCATTTCTGGCATTAAAGAATTCGTGACACGTCAATGTTTTATCGAAACTTATCGTAGCATATACCACGTAAAAGAGCAAAAAATTCTGAATAATCTACACTTCAGTTCATGTCAAACTGTAATCTTGTGTTGATTCCACAATGCAATAAGTACAAAAGTAGCTTTCACTCTGATAAGACCAAAACAATACCTGACATGAAAAATTTTCTGCGAAACCCAGCGTGTTATATACCAAACGAAAGAGCAAAAAATTCTGAGTATTTTGCACGTTCCCATGTTGAACAACGGCCACTCCAGCCGAATTAACAAAATTGAATAATGCATTTCTGGCATTAAAGAATTCGTGACACGTCAATGTTTTATCGAAACTTATCGTAGCATATACCACGTGAAAGAGCAAAAAATTCTGAATAATCTACACTTCAGTTCATGTCAAACAGTAATCTTGTGTTGATTCCACAATGCAATAAGTACAAAAGTAGCTTTCACTCTGATAAGACCAAAACAATATCTGACATGAAAAATTTTCTGCGAAACCCAGCGTGTTATATACCAAACGAAAGAGCAAAAAATTCTGAGTATTTTGCACGTTCCCATGTTGAACAACGGCCACTCCAGCCGAATTAACAAAATTGAATAATGCATTTCTGGCATTAAAGAATTCGTGACACGTCAATGTTTTATCGAAACTTATCGTAGCATATACCACGTAAAAGAGCAAAAAATTCTGAATAATCTACACTTCAGTTCATGTCAAACTGTAATCTTGTGTTGATTCCACAATGCAATAAGTACAAAAGTAGCTTTCACTCTGATAAGACCAAAACAATACCTGACATGAAAAATTTTCTGCGAAACCCAGCGTGTTATATACCAAACGAAAGAGCAAAAAATTCTGAGTATTTTGCACGTTCCCATGTTGAACAACGGCCACTCCAGCCGAATTAACAAAATTGAATAATGCATTTCTGGCATTAAAGAATTCGTGACACGTCAATGTTTTATCGAAACTTATCGTAGCATATACCACGTGAAAGAGCAAAAAATTCTGAATAATCTACACTTCAGTTCATGTCAAACTGTAATCTTGTGTTGATTCCACAATGCAATAAGTACAAAAGTAGCTTTCACTCTGATAAGACCAAAACAATACCTGACATGAAAAATTTTCTGCGAAACCCAGCGTGTTATATACCAAACGAAAGAGCAAAAAATTCTGAATATTTTGCACGTTCCCATGTTGAACAACGGCCACTCCAGCCGAATTAACAAAATTGAATAATGCATTTCTGGCATTAAAGAATTCGTGACACGTCAATGTTTTATCGAAACTTATCGTAGCATATACCACGTAAAAGAGCAAAAAATTCTGAATAATCTACACTTCAGTTCATGTCAAACTGTAATCTTGTGTTGATTCCACAATGCAATAAGTACAAAAGTAGCTTTCACTCTGATAAGACCAAAACAATACCTGACATGAAAAATTTTCTGCGAAACCCAGCGTGTTATATACCAAACGAAAGAGCAAAAAATTCTGAGTATTTTGCACGTTCCCATGTTGAACAACGGCCACTCCAGCCGAATTAACAAAATTGAATAATGCATTTCTGGCATTAAAGAATTCGTGACACGTCAATGTTTTATCGAAACTTATCGTAGCATATACCACGTAAAAGAGCAAAAAATTCTGAATAATCTACACTTCAGTTCATGTCAAACTGTAATCTTGTGTTGATTCCACAATGCAATAAGTACAAAAGTAGCTTTCACTCTGATAAGACCAAAACAATACCTGACATGAAAAATTTTCTGCGAAACCCAGCGTGTTATATACCAAACGAAAGAGCAAAAAATTCTGAGTATTTTGCACGTTCCCATGTTGAACAACGGCCACTCCAGCCGAATTAACAAAATTGAATAATGCATTTCTGGCATTAAAGAATTCGTGACACGTCAATGTTTTATCGAAACTTATCGTAGCATATACCACGTGAAAGAGCAAAAAATTCTGAATAATCTACACTTCAGTTCATGTCAAACAGTAATCTTGTGTTGATTCCACAATGCAATAAGTACAAAAGTAGCTTTCACTCTGATAAGACCAAAACAATACCTGACATGAAAAATTTTCTGCGAAACCCAGCGTGTTATATACCAAACGAAAGAGCAAAAAATTCTGAGTATTTTGCACGTTCCCATGTTGAACAACGGCCACTCCAGCCGAATTAACAAAATTGAATAATGCATTTCTGGCATTAAAGAATTCGTGACACGTCAATGTTTTATCGAAACTTATCGTAGCATATACCACGTGAAAGAGCAAAAAATTCTGAATAATCTACACTTCAGTTCATGTCAAACTGTAATCTTGTGTTGATTCCACAATGCAATAAGTACAAAAGTAGCTTTCACTCTGATAAGACCAAAACAATACCTGACATGAAAAATTTTCTGCGAAACCCAGCGTGTTATATACCAAACGAAAGAGCAAAAAATTCTGAGTATTTTGCACGTTCCCATGTTGAACAACGGCCACTCCAGCCGAATTAACAAAATTGAATAATGCATTTCTGGCATTAAAGAATTCGTGACACGTCAATGTTTTATCGAAACTTATCGTAGCATATACCACGTGAAAGAGCAAAAAATTCTGAATAATCTACACTTCAGTTCATGTCAAACTGTAATCTTGTGTTGATTCCACAATGCAATAAGTACAAAAGTAGCTTTCACTCTGATAAGACCAAAACAATACCTGACATGAAAAATTTTCTGCGAAACCCAGCGTGTTATATACCAAACGAAAGAGCAAAAAATTCTGAGTATTTTGCACGTTCCCATGTTGAACAACGGCCACTCCAGCCGAATTAACAAAATTGAATAATGCATTTCTGGCATTAAAGAATTCGTGACACGTCAATGTTTTATCGAAACTTATCGTAGCATATACCACGTGAAAGAGCAAAAAATTCTGAATAATCTACACTTCAGTTCATGTCAAACTGTAATCTTGTGTTGATTCCACAATGCAATAAGTACAAAAGTAGCTTTCACTCTGATAAGACCAAAACAATACCTGACATGAAAAATTTTCTGCGAAACCCAGCGTGTTATATACCAAACGAAAGAGCAAAAAATTCTGAGTATTTTGCACGTTCCCATGTTGAACAACGGCCACTCCAGCCGAATTAACAAAATTGAATAATGCATTTCTGGCATTAAAGAATTCGTGACACGTCAATGTTTTATCGAAACTTATCGTAGCATATACCACGTGAAAGAGCAAAAAATTCTGAATAATCTACACTTCAGTTCATGTCAAACTGTAATCTTGTGTTGATTCCACAATGCAATAAGTACAAAAGTAGCTTTCACTCTGATAAGACCAAAACAATACCTGACATGAAAAATTTTCTGCGAAACCCAGCGTGTTATATACCAAACGAAAGAGCAAAAAATTCTGAGTATTTTGCACGTTCCCATGTTGAACAACGGCCACTCCAGCCGAATTAACAAAATTGAATAATGCATTTCTGGCATTAAAGAATTCGTGACACGTCCATGTTTTATCGAAACTTATCGTAGCATATACCACGTAAAAGAGCAAAAAATTCTGAATAATCTACACTTCAGTTCATGTCAAACTGTAATCTTGTGTTGATTCCACAATGCAATAAGTACAAAAGTAGCTTTCACTCTGATAAGACCAAAACAATACCTGACATGAAAAATTTTCTGCGAAACCCAGCGTGTTATATACCAAACGAAAGAGCAAAAAATTCTGAATATTTTGCACGTTCCCATGTTGAACAACGGCCACTCCAGCCGAATTAACAAAATTGAATAATGCATTTCTGGCATTAAAGAATTCGTGACACGTCAATGTTTTATCGAAACTTATCGTAGCATATACCACGTGAAAGAGCAAAAAATTCTGAATAATCTACACTTCAGTTCATGTCAAACTGTAATCTTGTGTTGATTCCACAATGCAATAAGTACAAAAGTAGCTTTCACTCTGATAAGACCAAAACAATACCTGACATGAAAAATTTTCTGCGAAACCCAGCGTGTTATATACCAAACGAAAGAGCAAAAAATTCTGAGTATTTTGCACGTTCCCATGTTGAACAACGGCCACTCCAGCCGAATTAACAAAATTGAATAATGCATTTCTGGCATTAAAGAATTCGTGACACGTCAATGTTTTATCGAAACTTATCGTAGCATATACCACGTGAAAGAGCAAAAAATTCTGAATAATCTACACTTCAGTTCATGTCAAACTGTAATCTTGTGTTGATTCCACAATGCAATAAGTACAAAAGTAGCTTTCACTCTGATAAGACCAAAACAATACCTGACATGAAAAATTTTCTGCGAAACCCAGCGTGTTATATACCAAACGAAAGAGCAAAAAATTCTGAGTATTTTGCACGTTCCCATGTTGAACAACGGCCACTCCAGCCGAATTAACAAAATTGAATAATGCATTTCTGGCATTAAAGAATTCGTGACACGTCCATGTTTTATCGAAACTTATCGTAGCATATACCACGTAAAAGAGCAAAAAATTCTGAATAATCTACACTTCAGTTCATGTCAAACTGTAATCTTGTGTTGATTCCACAATGCAATAAGTACAAAAGTAGCTTTCACTCTGATAAGACCAAAACAATACCTGACATGAAAAATTTTCTGCGAAACCCAGCGTGTTATATACCAAACGAAAGAGCAAAAAATTCTGAGTATTTTGCACGTTCCCATGTTGAACAACGGCCACTCCAGCCGAATTAACAAAATTGAATAATGCATTTCTGGCATTAAAGAATTCGTGACACGTCAATGTTTTATCGAAACTTATCGTAGCATATACCACGTGAAAGAGCAAAAAATTCTGAATAATCTACACTTCAGTTCATGTCAAGCTGTAATCTTGTGTTGATTCCACAATGCAATAAGTACAAAAGTAGCTTTCACTCTGATAAGACCAAAACAATACCTGACATGAAAAATTTTCTGCGAAACCCAGCGTGTTATATACCAAACGAAAGAGCAAAAAATTCTGAGTATTTTGCACGTTCCCATGTTGAACAACGGCCACTCCAGCCGAATTAACAAAATTGAATAATGCATTTCTGGCATTAAAGAATTCGTGACACGTCAATGTTTTATCGAAACTTATCGTAGCATATACCACGTGAAAGAGCAAAAAATTCTGAATAATCTACACTTCAGTTCATGTCAAACTGTAATCTTGTGTTGATTCCACAATGCAATAAGTACAAAAGTAGCTTTCACTCTGATAAGACCAAAACAATACCTGACATGAAAAATTTTCTGCGAAACCCAGCGTGTTATATACCAAACGAAAGAGCAAAAAATTCTGAATATTTTGCACGTTCCCATGTTGAACAACGGCCACTCCAGCCGAATTAACAAAATTGAATAATGCATTTCTGGCATTAAAGAATTCGTGACACGTCAATGTTTTATCGAAACTTATCGTAGCATATACCACGTAAAAGAGCAAAAAATTCTGAATAATCTACACTTCAGTTCATGTCAAACTGTAATCTTGTGTTGATTCCACAATGCAATAAGTACAAAAGTAGCTTTCACTCTGATAAGACCAAAACAATACCTGACATGAAAAATTTTCTGCGAAACCCAGCGTGTTATATACCAAACGAAAGAGCAAAAAATTCTGAGTATTTTGCACGTTCCCATGTTGAACAACGGCCACTCCAGCCGAATTAACAAAATTGAATAATGCATTTCTGGCATTAAAGAATTCGTGGCACGTCAATGTTTTATCGAAACTTATCGTAGCATATACCACGTAAAAGAGCAAAAAATTCTGAATAATCTACACTTCAGTTCATGTCAAACTGTAATCTTGTGTTGATTCCACAATGCAATAAGTACAAAAGTAGCTTTCACTCTGATAAGACCAAAACAATACCTGACATGAAAAATTTTCTGCGAAACCCAGCGTGTTATATACCAAACGAAAGAGCAAAAAATTCTGAGTATTTTGCACGTTCCCATGTTGAACAACGGCCACTCCAGCCGAATTAACAAAATTGAATAATGCATTTCTGGCATTAAAGAATTCGTGGCACGTCAATGTTTTATCGAAACTTATCGTAGCATATACCACGTGAAAGAGCAAAAAATTCTGAATAATCTACACTTCAGTTCATGTCAAACTGTAATCTTGTGTTGATTCCACAATGCAATAAGTACAAAAGTAGCTTTCACTCTGATAAGACCAAAACAATACCTGACATGAAAAATTTTCTGCGAAACCCAGCGTGTTATATACCAAACGAAAGAGCAAAAAATTCTGAGTATTTTGCACGTTCCCATGTTGAACAACGGCCACTCCAGCCGAATTAACAAAATTGAATAATGCATTTCTGGCATTAAAGAATTCGTGGCACGTCAATGTTTTATCGAAACTTATCGTAGCATATACCACGTAAAAGAGCAAAAAATTCTGAATAATCTACACTTCAGTTCATGTCAAACTGTAATCTTGTGTTGATTCCACAATGCAATAAGTACAAAAGTAGCTTTCACTCTGATAAGACCAAAACAATACCTGACATGAAAAATTTTCTGCGAAACCCAGCGTGTTATATACCAAACGAAAGAGCAAAAAATTCTGAGTATTTTGCACGTTCCCATGTTGAACAACGGCCACTCCAGCCGAATTAACAAAATTGAATAATGCATTTCTGGCATTAAAGAATTCGTGACACGTCAATGTTTTATCGAAACTTATCGTAGCATATACCACGTAAAAGAGCAAAAAATTCTGAATAATCTACACTTCAGTTCATGTCAAACTGTAATCTTGTGTTGATTCCACAATGCAATAAGTACAAAAGTAGCTTTCACTCTGATAAGACCAAAACAATACCTGACATGAAAAATTTTCTGCGAAACCCAGCGTGTTATATACCAAACGAAAGAGCAAAAAATTCTGAGTATTTTGCACGTTCCCATGTTGAACAACGGCCACTCCAGCCGAATTAACAAAATTGAATAATGCATTTCTGGCATTAAAGAATTCGTGACACGTCAATGTTTTATCGAAACTTATCGTAGCATATACCACGTGAAAGAGCAAAAAATTCTGAATAATCTACACTTCAGTTCATGTCAAACTGTAATCTTGTGTTGATTCCACAATGCAATAAGTACAAAAGTAGCTTTCACTCTGATAAGACCAAAACAATACCTGACATGAAAAATTTTCTGCGAAACCCAGCGTGTTATATACCAAACGAAAGAGCAAAAAATTCTGAATATTTTGCACGTTCCCATGTTGAACAACGGCCACTCCAGCCGAATTAACAAAATTGAATAATGCATTTCTGGCATTAAAGAATTCGTGACACGTCAATGTTTTATCGAAACTTATCGTAGCATATACCACGTAAAAGAGCAAAAAATTCTGAATAATCTACACTTCAGTTCATGTCAAACTGTAATCTTGTGTTGATTCCACAATGCAATAAGTACAAAAGTAGCTTTCACTCTGATAAGACCAAAACAATACCTGACATGAAAAATTTTCTGCGAAACCCAGCGTGTTATATACCAAACGAAAGAGCAAAAAATTCTGAGTATTTTGCACGTTCCCATGTTGAACAACGGCCACTCCAGCCGAATTAACAAAATTGAATAATGCATTTCTGGCATTAAAGAATTCGTGGCACGTCAATGTTTTATCGAAACTTATCGTAGCATATACCACGTAAAAGAGCAAAAAATTCTGAATAATCTACACTTCAGTTCATGTCAAACTGTAATCTTGTGTTGATTCCACAATGCAATAAGTACAAAAGTAGCTTTCACTCTGATAAGACCAAAACAATACCTGACATGAAAAATTTTCTGCGAAACCCAGCGTGTTATATACCAAACGAAAGAGCAAAAAATTCTGAGTATTTTGCACGTTCCCATGTTGAACAACGGCCACTCCAGCCGAATTAACAAAATTGAATAATGCATTTCTGGCATTAAAGAATTCGTGACACGTCAATGTTTTATCGAAACTTATCGTAGCATATACCACGTGAAAGAGCAAAAAATTCTGAATAATCTACACTTCAGTTCATGTCAAACTGTAATCTTGTGTTGATTCCACAATGCAATAAGTACAAAAGTAGCTTTCACTCTGATAAGACCAAAACAATACCTGACATGAAAAATTTTCTGCGAAACCCAGCGTGTTATATACCAAACGAAAGAGCAAAAAATTCTGAATATTTTGCACGTTCCCATGTTGAACAACGGCCACTCCAGCCGAATTAACAAAATTGAATAATGCATTTCTGGCATTAAAGAATTCGTGACACGTCAATGTTTTATCGAAACTTATCGTAGCATATACCACGTAAAAGAGCAAAAAATTCTGAATAATCTACACTTCAGTTCATGTCAAACTGTAATCTTGTGTTGATTCCACAATGCAATAAGTACAAAAGTAGCTTTCACTCTGATAAGACCAAAACAATACCTGACATGAAAAATTTTCTGCGAAACCCAGCGTGTTATATACCAAACGAAAGAGCAAAAAATTCTGAGTATTTTGCACGTTCCCATGTTGAACAACGGCCACTCCAGCCGAATTAACAAAATTGAATAATGCATTTCTGGCATTAAAGAATTCGTGGCACGTCAATGTTTTATCGAAACTTATCGTAGCATATACCACGTAAAAGAGCAAAAAATTCTGAATAATCTACACTTCAGTTCATGTCAAACTGTAATCTTGTGTTGATTCCACAATGCAATAAGTACAAAAGTAGCTTTCACTCTGATAAGACCAAAACAATACCTGACATGAAAAATTTTTTGCGAAACCCAGCGTGTTATATACCAAACGAAAGAGCAAAAAATTCTGAGTATTTTGCACGTTCCCATGTTGAACAACGGCCACTCCAGCCGAATTAACAAAATTGAATAATGCATTTCTGGCATTAAAGAATTCGTGGCACGTCAATGTTTTATCGAAACTTATCGTAGCATATACCACGTGAAAGAGCAAAAAATTCTGAATAATCTACACTTCAGTTCATGTCAAACTGTAATCTTGTGTTGATTCCACAATGCAATAAGTACAAAAGTAGCTTTCACTCTGATAAGACCAAAACAATACCTGACATGAAAAATTTTCTGCGAAACCCAGCGTGTTATATACCAAACGAAAGAGCAAAAAATTCTGAGTATTTTGCACGTTCCCATGTTGAACAACGGCCACTCCAGCCGAATTAACAAAATTGAATAATGCATTTCTGGCATTAAAGAATTCGTGGCACGTCAATGTTTTATCGAAACTTATCGTAGCATATACCACGTGAAAGAGCAAAAAATTCTGAATAATCTACACTTCAGTTCATGTCAAACTGTAATCTTGTGTTGATTCCACAATGCAATAAGTACAAAAGTAGCTTTCACTCTGATAAGACCAAAACAATACCTGACATAAAAAATTTTCTGCGAAACCCAGCGTGTTATATACCAAACGAAAGAGCAAAAAATTCTGAGTATTTTGCACGTTCCCATGTTGAACAACGGCCACTCCAGCCGAATTAACAAAATTGAATAATGCATTTCTGGCATTAAAGAATTCGTGACACGTCAATGTTTTATCGAAACTTATCGTAGCATATACCACGTGAAAGAGCAAAAAATTCTGAATAATCTACACTTCAGTTCATGTCAAACTGTAATCTTGTGTTGATTCCACAATGCAATAAGTACAAAAGTAGCTTTCACTCTGATAAGACCAAAACAATACCTGACATGAAAAATTTTCTGCGAAACCCAGCGTGTTATATACCAAACGAAAGAGCAAAAAATTCTGAGTATTTTGCACGTTCCCATGTTGAACAACGGCCACTCCAGCCGAATTAACAAAATTGAATAATGCATTTCTGGCATTAAAGAATTCGTGACACGTCAATGTTTTATCGAAACTTATCGTAGCATATACCACGTAAAAGAGCAAAAAATTCTGAATAATCTACACTTCAGTTCATGTCAAACTGTAATCTTGTGTTGATTCCACAATGCAATAAGTACAAAAGTAGCTTTCACTCTGATAAGACCAAAACAATACCTGACATGAAAAATTTTCTGCGAAACCCAGCGTGTTATATACCAAACGAAAGAGCAAAAAATTCTGAGTATTTTGCACGTTCCCATGTTGAACAACGGCCACTCCAGCCGAATTAACAAAATTGAATAATGCATTTCTGGCATTAAAGAATTCGTGACACGTCAATGTTTTATCGAAACTTATCGTAGCATATACCACGTAAAAGAGCAAAAAATTCTGAATAATCTACACTTCAGTTCATGTCAAACTGTAATCTTGTGTTGATTCCACAATGCAATAAGTACAAAAGTAGCTTTCACTCTGATAAGACCAAAACAATACCTGACATGAAAAATTTTCTGCGAAACCCAGCGTGTTATATACCAAACGAAAGAGCAAAAAATTCTGAGTATTTTGCACGTTCCCATGTTGAACAACGGCCACTCCAGCCGAATTAACAAAATTGAATAATGCATTTCTGGCATTAAAGAATTCGTGGCACGTCAATGTTTTATCGAAACTTATCGTAGCATATACCACGTAAAAGAGCAAAAATTCTGAATAATCTACACTTCAGTTCATGTCAAACTGTAATCTTGTGTTGATTCCACAATGCAATAAGTACAAAAGTAGCTTTCACTCTGATAAGACCAAAACAATACCTGACATGAAAAATTTTCTGCGAAACCCAGCGTGTTATATACCAAACGAAAGAGCAAAAAATTCTGAGTATTTTGCACGTTCCCATGTTGAACAACGGCCACTCCAGCCAAATTAACAAAATTGAATAATGCATTTCTGGCATTAAAGAATTCGTGACACGTCAATGTTTTATCGAAACTTATCGTAGCATATACCACGTAAAAGAGCAAAAAATTCTGAATAATCTACACTTCAGTTCATGTCAAACTGTAATCTTGTGTTGATTCCACAATGCAATAAGTACAAAAGTAGCTTTCACTCTGATAAGACCAAAACAATACCTGACATGAAAAATTTTCTGCGAAACCCAGCGTGTTATATACCAAACGAAAGAGCAAAAAATTCTGAATATTTTCACGTTCCCATGTTGAACAACGGCCACTCCAGCCGAATTAACAAAATTGAATAATGCATTTCTGGCATTAAAGAATTCGTGACACGTCAATGTTTTATCGAAACTTATCGTAGCATATACCACGTGAAAGAGCAAAAAATTCTGAATAATCTACACTTCAGTTCATGTCAAACTGTAATCTTGTGTTGATTCCACAATGCAATAAGTACAAAAGTAGCTTTCACTCTGATAAGACCAAAACAATACCTGACATGAAAAATTTTCTGCGAAACCCAGCGTGTTATATACCAAACGAAAGAGCAAAAAATTCTGAGTATTTTGCACGTTCCCATGTTGAACAACGGCCACTCCAGCCGAATTAACAAAATTGAATAATGCATTTCTGGCATTAAAGAATTCGTGACACGTCAATGTTTTATCGAAACTTATCGTAGCATATACCACGTAAAAGAGCAAAAAATTCTGAATAATCTACACTTCAGTTCATGTCAAACTGTAATCTTGTGTTGATTCCACAATGCAATAAGTACAAAAGTAGCTTTCACTCTGATAAGACCAAAACAATACCTGACATGAAAAATTTTCTGCGAAACCCAGCGTGTTATATACCAAACGAAAGAGCAAAAAATTCTGAGTATTTTGCACGTTCCCATGTTGAACAACGGCCACTCCAGCCGAATTAACAAAATTGAATAATGCATTTCTGGCATTAAAGAATTCGTGACACGTCAATGTTTTATCGAAACTTATCGTAGCATATACCACGTAAAAGAGCAAAAAATTCTGAATAATCTACACTTCAGTTCATGTCAAACTGTAATCTTGTGTTGATTCCACAATGCAATAAGTACAAAAGTAGCTTTCACTCTGATAAGACCAAAACAATACCTGACATGAAAAATTTTCTGCGAAACCCAGCGTGTTATATACCAAACGAAAGAGCAAAAAATTCTGAATATTTTGCACGTTCCCATGTTGAACAACGGCCACTCCAGCCGAATTAACAAAATTGAATAATGCATTTCTGGCATTAAAGAATTCGTGACACGTCAATGTTTTATCGAAACTTATCGTAGCATATACCACGTGAAAGAGCAAAAAATTCTGAATAATCTACACTTCAGTTCATGTCAAACTGTAATCTTGTGTTGATTCCACAATGCAATAAGTACAAAAGTAGCTTTCACTCTGATAAGACCAAAACAATACCTGACATGAAAAATTTTCTGCGAAACCCAGCGTGTTATATACCAAACGAAAGAGCAAAAAATTCTGAGTATTTTGCACGTTCCCATGTTGAACAACGGCCACTCCAGCCGAATTAACAAAATTGAATAATGCATTTCTGGCATTAAAGAATTCGTGACACGTCAATGTTTTATCGAAACTTATCGTAGCATATACCACGTAAAAGAGCAAAAAATTCTGAATAATCTACACTTCAGTTCATGTCAAACTGTAATCTTGTGTTGATTCCACAATGCAATAAGTACAAAAGTAGCTTTCACTCTGATAAGACCAAAACAATACCTGACATGAAAAATTTTCTGCGAAACCCAGCGTGTTATATACCAAACAAAAGAGCAAAAAATTCTGAGTATTTTGCACGTTCCCATGTTGAACAACGGCCACTCCAGCCGAATTAACAAAATTGAATAATGCATTTCTGGCATTAAAGAATTCGTGACACGTCAATGTTTTATCGAAACTTATCGTAGCATATACCACGTAAAAGAGCAAAAAATTCTGAATAATCTACACTTCAGTTCATGTCAAACTGTAATCTTGTGTTGATTCCACAATGCAATAAGTACAAAAGTAGCTTTCACTCTGATAAGACCAAAACAATACCTGACATGAAAAATTTTCTGCGAAACCCAGCGTGTTATATACCAAACGAAAGAGCAAAAAAATCTGAGTATTTTGCACGTTCCCATGTTGAACAACGGCCACTCCAGCCGAATTAACAAAATTGAATAATGCATTTCTGGCATTAAAGAATTCGTGACACGTCAATGTTTTATCGAAACTTATCGTAGCATATACCACGTGAAAGAGCAAAAAATTCTGAATAATCTACACTTCAGTTCATGTCAAACAGTAATCTTGTGTTGATTCCACAATGCAATAAGTACAAAAGTAGCTTTCACTCTGATAAGACCAAAACAATACCTGACATGAAAAATTTTCTGCGAAACCCAGCGTGTTATATATCAAACGAAAGAGCAAAAAATTCTGAGTATTTTGCACGTTCCCATGTTGAACAACGGCCACTCCAGCCGAATTAACAAAATTGAATAATGCATTTCTGGCATTAAAGAATTCGTGACACGTCAATGTTTTATCGAAACTTATCGTAGCATATACCACGTAAAAGAGCAAAAAATTCTGAATAATCTACACTTCAGTTCATGTCAAACTGTAATCTTGTGTTGATTCCACAATGCAATAAGTACAAAAGTAGCTTTCACTCTGATAAGACCAAAACAATACCTGACATGAAAAATTTTCTGCGAAACCCAGCGTGTTATATACCAAACGAAAGAGCAAAAAATTCTGAGTATTTTGCACGTTCCCATGTTGAACAACGGCCACTCCAGCCGAATTAACAAAATTGAATAATGCATTTCTGGCATTAAAGAATTCGTGACACGTCAATGTTTTATCGAAACTTATCGTAGCATATACCACGTAAAAGAGCAAAAAATTCTGAATAATCTACACTTCAGTTCATGTCAAACTGTAATCTTGTGTTGATTCCACAATGCAATAAGTACAAAAGTAGCTTTCACTCTGATAAGACCAAAACAATACCTGACATGAAAAATTTTCTGCGAAACCCACCGTGTTATATACCAAACGAAAGAGCAAAAAATTCTGAATATTTTGCACGTTCCCATGTTGAACAACGGCCACTCCAGCCGAATTAACAAAATTGAATAATGCATTTCTGGCATTAAAGAATTCGTGACACGTCAATGTTTTATCGAAACTTATCGTAGCATATACCACGTGAAAGAGCAAAAAATTCTGAATAATCTACACTTCAGTTCATGTCAAACTGTAATCTTGTGTTGATTCCACAATGCAATAAGTACAAAAGTAGCTTTCACTCTGATAAGACCAAAACAATACCTGACATGAAAAATTTTCTGCGAAACCCAGCGTGTTATATACCAAACGAAAGAGCAAAAAATTCTGAGTATTTTGCACGTTCCCATGTTGAACAACGGCCACTCCAGCCGAATTAACAAAATTGAATAATGCATTTCTGGCATTAAAGAATTCGTGACACGTCAATGTTTTATCGAAACTTATCGTAGCATATACCACGTAAAAGAGCAAAAAATTCTGAATAATCTACACTTCAGTTCATGTCAAACTGTAATCTTGTGTTGATTCCACAATGCAATAAGTACAAAAGTAGCTTTCACTCTGATAAGACCAAAACAATACCTGACATGAAAAATTTTCTGCGAAACCCAGCGTGTTATATACCAAACAAAAGAGCAAAAAATTCTGAGTATTTTGCACGTTCCCATGTTGAACAACGGCCACTCCAGCCGAATTAACAAAATTGAATAATGCATTTCTGGCATTAAAGAATTCGTGACACGTCAATGTTTTATCGAAACTTATCGTAGCATATACCACGTAAAAGAGCAAAAAATTCTGAATAATCTACACTTCAGTTCATGTCAAACTGTAATCTTGTGTTGATTCCACAATGCAATAAGTACAAAAGTAGCTTTCACTCTGATAAGACCAAAACAATACCTGACATGAAAAATTTTCTGCGAAACCCAGCGTGTTATATACCAAACGAAAGAGCAAAAAAATCTGAGTATTTTGCACGTTCCCATGTTGAACAACGGCCACTCCAGCCGAATTAACAAAATTGAATAATGCATTTCTGGCATTAAAGAATTCGTGACACGTCAATGTTTTATCGAAACTTATCGTAGCATATACCACGTGAAAGAGCAAAAAATTCTGAATAATCTACACTTCAGTTCATGTCAAACAGTAATCTTGTGTTGATTCCACAATGCAATAAGTACAAAAGTAGCTTTCACTCTGATAAGACCAAAACAATACCTGACATGAAAAATTTTCTGCGAAACCCAGCGTGTTATATACCAAACGAAAGAGCAAAAAATTCTGAGTATTTTGCACGTTCCCATGTTGAACAACGGCCACTCCAGCCGAATTAACAAAATTGAATAATGCATTTCTGGCATTAAAGAATTCGTGGCACGTCAATGTTTTATCGAAACTTATCGTAGCATATACCACGTAAAAGAGCAAAAAATTCTGAATAATCTACACTTCAGTTCATGTCAAACTGTAATCTTGTGTTGATTCCACAATGCAATAAGTACAAAAGTAGCTTTCACTCTGATAAGACCAAAACAATACCTGACATGAAAAATTTTCTGCGAAACCCAGCGTGTTATATACCAAACGAAAGAGCAAAAAAATCTGAGTATTTTGCACGTTCCCATGTTGAACAACGGCCACTCCAGCCGAATTAACAAAATTGAATAATGCATTTCTGGCATTAAAGAATTCGTGACACGTCAATGTTTTATCGAAACTTATCGTAGCATATACCACGTGAAAGAGCAAAAAATTCTGAATAATCTACACTTCAGTTCATGTCAAACAGTAATCTTGTGTTGATTCCACAATGCAATAAGTACAAAAGTAGCTTTCACTCTGATAAGACCAAAACAATACCTGACATGAAAAATTTTCTGCGAAACCCAGCGTGTTATATACCAAACGAAAGAGCAAAAAATTCTGAGTATTTTGCACGTTCCCATGTTGAACAACGGCCACTCCAGCCGAATTAACAAAATTGAATAATGCATTTCTGGCATTAAAGAATTCGTGGCACGTCAATGTTTTATCGAAACTTATCGTAGCATATACCACGTAAAAGAGCAAAAAATTCTGAATAATCTACACTTCAGTTCATGTCAAACAGTAATCTTGTGTTGATTCCACAATGCAATAAGTACAAAAGTAGCTTTCACTCTGATAAGACCAAAACAATACCTGACATGAAAAATTTTCTGCGAAACCCAGCGTGTTATATACCAAACGAAAGAGCAAAAAATTCTGAGTATTTTGCACGTTCCCATGTTGAACAACGGCCACTCCAGCCGAATTAACAAAATTGAATAATGCATTTCTGGCATTAAAGAATTCGTGGCACGTCAATGTTTTATCGAAACTTATCGTAGCATATACCACGTAAAAGAGCAAAAAATTCTGAATAATCTACACTTCAGTTCATGTCAAACTGTAATCTTGTGTTGATTCCACAATGCAATAAGTACAAAAGTAGCTTTCACTCTGATAAGACCAAAACAATACCTGACATGAAAAATTTTCTGCGAAACCCAGCGTGTTATATACCAAACGAAAGAGCAAAAAATTCTGAGTATTTTGCACGTTCCCATGTTGAACAACGGCCACTCCAGCCGAATTAACAAAATTGAATAATGCATTTCTGGCATTAAAGAATTCGTGACACGTCAATGTTTTATCGAAACTTATCGTAGCATATACCACGTGAAAGAGCAAAAAATTCTGAATAATCTACACTTCAGTTCATGTCAAACAGTAATCTTGTGTTGATTCCACAATGCAATAAGTACAAAAGTAGCTTTCACTCTGATAAGACCAAAACAATACCTGACATGAAAAATTTTCTGCGAAACCCAGCGTGTTATATACCAAACGAAAGAGCAAAAAATTCTGAGTATTTTGCACGTTCCCATGTTGAACAACGGCCACTCCAGCCGAATTAACAAAATTGAATAATGCATTTCTGGCATTAAAGAATTCGTGACACGTCAATGTTTTATCGAAACTTATCGTAGCATATACCACGTGAAAGAGCAAAAAATTCTGAATAATCTACACTTCAGTTCATGTCAAACTGTAATCTTGTGTTGATTCCACAATGCAATAAGTACAAAAGTAGCTTTCACTCTGATAAGACCAAAACAATACCTGACATGAAAAATTTTCTGCGAAACCCAGCGTGTTATATACCAAACGAAAGAGCAAAAAATTCTGAGTATTTTGCACGTTCCCATGTTGAACAACGGCCACTCCAGCCGAATTAACAAAATTGAATAATGCATTTCTGGCATTAAAGAATTCGTGACACGTCAATGTTTTATCGAAACTTATCGTAGCATATACCACGTAAAAGAGCAAAAAATTCTGAATAATCTACACTTCAGTTCATGTCAAACTGTAATCTTGTGTTGATTCCACAATGCAATAAGTACAAAAGTAGCTTTCACTCTGATAAGACCAAAACAATACCTGACATGAAAAATTTTCTGCGAAACCCAGCGTGTTATATACCAAACGAAAGAGCAAAAAATTCTGAGTATTTTGCACGTTCCCATGTTGAACAACGGCCACTCCAGCCGAATTAACAAAATTGAATAATGCATTTCTGGCATTAAAGAATTCGTGACACGTCAATGTTTTATCGAAACTTATCGTAGCATATACCACGTAAAAGAGCAAAAAATTCTGAATAATCTACACTTCAGTTCATGTCAAACTGTAATCTTGTGTTGATTCCACAATGCAATAAGTACAAAAGTAGCTTTCACTCTGATAAGACCAAAACAATACCTGACATGAAAAATTTTCTGCGAAACCCAGCGTGTTATATACCAAACGAAAGAGCAAAAAATTCTGAGTATTTTGCACGTTCCCATGTTGAACAACGGCCACTCCAGCCGAATTAACAAAATTGAATAATGCATTTCTGGCATTAAAGAATTCGTGACACGTCAATGTTTTATCGAAACTTATCGTAGCATATACCACGTAAAAGAGCAAAAAATTCTGAATAATCTACACTTCAGTTCATGTCAAACTGTAATCTTGTGTTGATTCCACAATGCAATAAGTACAAAAGTAGCTTTCACTCTGATAAGACCAAAACAATACCTGACATGAAAAATTTTCTGCGAAACCCAGCGTGTTATATACCAAACGAAAGAGCAAAAAATTCTGAGTATTTTGCACGTTCCCATGTTGAACAACGGCCACTCCAGCCGAATTAACAAAATTGAATAATGCATTTCTGGCATTAAAGAATTCGTGGCACGTCAATGTTTTATCGAAACTTATCGTAGCATATACCACGTAAAAGAGCAAAAAATTCTGAATAATCTACACTTCAGTTCATGTCAAACTGTAATCTTGTGTTGATTCCACAATGCAATAAGTACAAAAGTAGCTTTCACTCTGATAAGACCAAAACAATACCTGACATGAAAAATTTTCTGCGAAACCCAGCGTGTTATATACCAAACGAAAGAGCAAAAAATTCAGAGTATTTTGCACGTTCCCATGTTGAACAACGGCCACTCCAGCCGAATTAACAAAATTGAATAATGCATTTCTGGCATTAAAGAATTCGTGACACGTCAATGTTTTATCGAAACTTATCGTAGCATATACCACGTGAAAGAGCAAAAAATTCTGAATAATCTACACTTCAGTTCATGTCAAACAGTAATCTTGTGTTGATTCCACAATGCAATGAGTACAAAAGTAGCTTTCACTCTGGTAAGACCAAAACAATACCTGACATGAAAAATTTTCTGCGAAACCCAGCGTGTTATATACCAAACGAAAGAGCAAAACATTCTGAGTATTTTGCACGTTCCCATGTTGAACAACGGCCACTCCAGCCGAATTAACAAAATTGAATAATGCATTTCTGGCATTAAAGAATTCGTGACACGTCAATGTTTTATCGAAACTTATCGTAGCATATACCACGTGAAAGAGCAAAAAATTCTGAATAATCTACACTTCAGTTCATGTCAAACAGTAATCTTGTGTTGATTCCACAATGCAATGAGTACAAAAGTAGCTTTCACTCTGGTAAGACCAAAACAATACCTGACATGAAAAATTTTCTGCGAAACCCAGCGTGTTATATACCAAACGAAAGAGCAAAAAATTCTGAGTATTTTGCACGTTCCCATGTTGAACAACGGCCACTCCAGCCGAATTAGCAAAATTGAATAATGCATTTCTGGCATTAAAGAATTCGTGACACGTCAATGTTTTATCGAAACTTATCGTAGCATATACCACGTAAAAGAGCAAAAAATTCTGAATAATCTACACTTCAGTTCATGTCAAACTGTAATCTTGTGTTGATTCCACAATGCAATAAGTACAAAAGTAGCTTTCACTCTGATAAGACCAAAACAATACCTGACATGAAAAATTTTCTGCGAAACCCAGCGTGTTATATACCAAACGAAAGAGCAAAAAATTCTGAGTATTTTGCACGTTCCCATGTTGAACAACGGCCACTCCAGCCGAATTAACAAAATTGAATAATGCATTTCTGGCATTAAAGAATTCGTGACACGTCAATGTTTTATCGAAACTTATCGTAGCATATACCACGTAAAAGAGCAAAAAATTCTGAATAATCTACACTTCAGTTCATGTCAAACTGTAATCTTGTGTTGATTCCACAATGCAATAAGTACAAAAGTAGCTTTCACTCTGATAAGACCAAAACAATACCTGACATGAAAAATTTTCTGCGAAACCCAGCGTGTTATATACCAAACGAAAGAGCAAAAAATTCTGAATATTTTGCACGTTCCCATGTTGAACAACGGCCACTCCAGCCGAATTAACAAAATTGAATAATGCATTTCTGGCATTAAAGAATTCGTGACACGTCAATGTTTTATCGAAACTTATCGTAGCATATACCACGTAAAAGAGCAAAAAATTCTGAATAATCTACACTTCAGTTCATGTCAAACTGTAATCTTGTGTTGATTCCACAATGCAATAAGTACAAAAGTAGCTTTCACTCTGATAAGACCAAAACAATACCTGACATGAAAAATTTTCTGCGAAACCCAGCGTGTTATATACCAAACGAAAGAGCAAAAAATTCTGAATATTTTGCACGTTCCCATGTTGAACAACGGCCACTCCAGCCGAATTAACAAAATTGAATAATGCATTTCTGGCATTAAAGAATTCGTTACACGTCAATGTTTTATCGAAACTTATCGTAGCATATACCACGTAAAAGAGCAAAAAATTCTGAATAATCTACACTTCAGTTCATGTCAAACTGTAATCTTGTGTTGATTCCACAATGCAATAAGTACAAAAGTAGCTTTCACTCTGATAAGACCAAAACAATACCTGACATGAAAAATTTTCTGCGAAACCCAGCGTGTTATATACCAAACGAAAGAGCAAAAAATTCTGAGTATTTTGCACGTTCCCATGTTGAACAACGGCCACTCCAGCCGAATTAACAAAATTGAATAATGCATTTCTGGCATTAAAGAATTCGTGACACGTCAATGTTTTATCGAAACTTATCGTAGCATATACCACGTAAAAGAGCAAAAAATTCTGAATAATCTACACTTCAGTTCATGTCAAACTGTAATCTTGTGTTGATTCCACAATGCAATAAGTACAAAAGTAGCTTTCACTCTGATAAGACCAAAACAATACCTGACATGAAAAATTTTCTGCGAAACCCAGCGTGTTATATACCAAACGAAAGAGCAAAAAATTCTGAGTATTTTGCACGTTCCCATGTTGAACAACGGCCACTCCAGCCGAATTAACAAAATTGAATAATGCATTTCTGGCATTAAAGAATTCGTGACACGTCAATGTTTTATCGAAACTTATCGTAGCATATACCACGTAAAAGAGCAAAAAATTCTGAATAATCTACACTTCAGTTCATGTCAAACTGTAATCTTGTGTTGATTCCACAATGCAATAAGTACAAAAGTAGCTTTCACTCTGATAAGACCAAAACAATACCTGACATGAAAAATTTTCTGCGAAACCCAGCATGTTATATACCAAACGAAAGAGCAAAAAATTCTGAGTATTTTGCAAGTTCCCATGTTGAACAACGGCCACTCCAGCCGAATTAACAAAATTGAATAATGCATTTCTGGCATTAAAGAATTCGTGACACGTCCATGTTTTATCGAAACTTATCGTAGCATATACCACGTGAAAGAGCAAAAAATTCTGAATAATCTACACTTCAGTTCATGTCAAACTGTAATCTTGTGTTGATTCCACAATGCAATAAGTACAAAAGTAGCTTTCACTCTGATAAGACCAAAACAATACCTGACATGAAAAATTTTCTGCGAAACCCAGCGTGTTATATACCAAACGAAAGAGCAAAAAATTCTGAGTATTTTGCACGTTCCCATGTTGAACAACGGCCACTCCAGCCGAATTAACAAAATTGAATAATGCATTTCTGGCATTAAAGAATTCGTGACACGTCATTGTTTTATCGAAACTTATCGTAGCATATACCACGTAAAAGAGCAAAAAATTCTGAATAATCTACACTTCAGTTCATGTCAAACTGTAATCTTGTGTTGATTCCACAATGCAATAAGTACAAAAGTAGCTTTCACTCTGATAAGACCAAAACAATACCTGACATGAAAAATTTTCTGCGAAACCCAGCGTGTTATATACCAAACGAAAGAGCAAAAAATTCTGAGTATTTTGCACGTTCCCATGTTGAACAACGGCCACTCCAGCCGAATTAACAAAATTGAATAATGCATTTCTGGCATTAAAGAATTCGTGACACGTCAATGTTTTATCGAAACTTATCGTAGCATATACCACGTAAAAGAGCAAAAAATTCTGAATAATCTACACTTCAGTTCATGTCAAACTGTAATCTTGTGTTGATTCCACAATGCAATAAGTACAAAAGTAGCTTTCACTCTGATAAGACCAAAACAATACCTGACATGAAAAATTTTCTGCGAAACCCAGCGTGTTATATACCAAACGAAAGAGCAAAAAATTCTGAGTATTTTGCACGTTCCCATGTTGAACAACGGCCACTCCAGCCGAATTAACAAAATTGAATAATGCATTTCTGGCATTAAAGAATTCGTGACACGTCAATGTTTTATCGAAACTTATCGTAGCATATACCACGTAAAAGAGCAAAAAATTCTGAATAATCTACACTTCAGTTCATGTCAAACTGTAATCTTGTGTTGATTCCACAATGCAATAAGTACAAAAGTAGCTTTCACTCTGATAAGACCAAAACAATACCTGACATGAAAAATTTTCTGCGAAACCCAGCATGTTATATACCAAACGAAAGAGCAAAAAATTCTGAGTATTTTGCAAGTTCCCATGTTGAACAACGGCCACTCCAGCCGAATTAACAAAATTGAATAATGCATTTCTGGCATTAAAGAATTCGTGACACGTCCATGTTTTATCGAAACTTATCGTAGCATATACCACGTGAAAGAGCAAAAAATTCTGAATAATCTACACTTCAGTTCATGTCAAACTGTAATCTTGTGTTGATTCCACAATGCAATAAGTACAAAAGTAGCTTTCACTCTGATAAGACCAAAACAATACCTGACATGAAAAATTTTCTGCGAAACCCAGCGTGTTATATACCAAACGAAAGAGCAAAAAATTCTGAGTATTTTGCACGTTCCCATGTTGAACAACGGCCACTCCAGCCGAATTAACAAAATTGAATAATGCATTTCTGGCATTAAAGAATTCGTGACACGTCATTGTTTTATCGAAACTTATCGTAGCATATACCACGTAAAAGAGCAAAAAATTCTGAATAATCTACACTTCAGTTCATGTCAAACTGTAATCTTGTGTTGATTCCACAATGCAATAAGTACAAAAGTAGCTTTCACTCTGATAAGACCAAAACAATACCTGACATGAAAAATTTTCTGCGAAACCCAGCGTGTTATATACCAAACGAAAGAGCAAAAAATTCTGAGTATTTTGCACGTTCCCATGTTGAACAACGGCCACTCCAGCCGAATTAACAAAATTGAATAATGCATTTCTGGCATTAAAGAATTCGTGACACGTCAATGTTTTATCGAAACTTATCGTAGCATATACCACGTAAAAGAGCAAAAAATTCTGAATAATCTACACTTCAGTTCATGTCAAACTGTAATCTTGTGTTGATTCCACAATGCAATAAGTACAAAAGTAGCTTTCACTCTGATAAGACCAAAACAATACCTGACATGAAAAATTTTCTGCGAAACCCAGCGTGTTATATACCAAACGAAAGAGCAAAAAATTCTGAGTATTTTGCACGTTCCCATGTTGAACAACGGCCACTCCAGCCGAATTAACAAAATTGAATAATGCATTTCTGGCATTAAAGAATTCGTGACACGTCAATGTTTTATCGAAACTTATCGTAGCATATACCACGTAAAAGAGCAAAAAATTCTGAATAATCTACACTTCAGTTCATGTCAAACTGTAATCTTGTGTTGATTCCACAATGCAATAAGTACAAAAGTAGCTTTCACTCTGATAAGACCAAAACAATACCTGACATGAAAAATTTTCTGCGAAACCCAGCGTGTTATATACCAAACGAAAGAGCAAAAAATTCTGAGTATTTTGCACGTTCCCATGTTGAACAACGGCCACTCCAGCCGAATTAACAAAATTGAATAATGCATTTCTGGCATTAAAGAATTCGTGACACGTCAATGTTTTATCGAAACTTATCGTAGCATATACCACGTAAAAGAGCAAAAAATTCTGAATAATCTACACTTCAGTTCATGTCAAACTGTAATCTTGTGTTGATTCCACAATGCAATAAGTACAAAAGTAGCTTTCACTCTGATAAGACCAAAACAATACCTGACATGAAAAATTTTCTGCGAAACCCAGCATGTTATATACCAAACGAAAGAGCAAAAAATTCTGAGTATTTTGCAAGTTCCCATGTTGAACAACGGCCACTCCAGCCGAATTAACAAAATTGAATAATGCATTTCTGGCATTAAAGAATTCGTGACACGTCCATGTTTTATCGAAACTTATCGTAGCATATACCACGTGAAAGAGCAAAAAATTCTGAATAATCTACACTTCAGTACATGTCAAACTGTAATCTTGTGTTGATTCCACAATGCAATAAGTACAAAAGTAGCTTTCACTCTGATAAGACCAAAACAATACCTGACATGAAAAATTTTCTGCGAAACCCAGCGTGTTATATACCAAACGAAAGAGCAAAAAATTCTGAGTATTTTGCACGTTCCCATGTTGAACAACGGCCACTCCAGCCGAATTAACAAAATTGAATAATGCATTTCTGGCATTAAAGAATTCGTGACACGTCAATGTTTTATCGAAACTTATCGTAGCATATACCACGTGAAAGAGCAAAAAATTCTGAATAATCTACACTTCAGTTCATGTCAAACTGTAATCTTGTGTTGATTCCACAATGCAATAAGTACAAAAGTAGCTTTCACTCTGATAAGACCAAAACAATACCTGACATGAAAAATTTTCTGCGAAACCCAGCGTGTTATATACCAAACGAAAGAGCAAAAAATTCTGAGTATTTTGCACGTTCCCATGTTGAACAACGGCCACTCCAGCCGAATTAACAAAATTGAATAATGCATTTCTGGCATTAAAGAATTCGTGACACGTCAATGTTTTATCGAAACTTATCGTAGCATATACCACGTGAAAGAGCAAAAAATTCTGAATAATCTACACTTCAGTTCATGTCAAACAGTAATCTTGTGTTGATTCCACAATGCAATGAGTACAAAAGTAGCTTTCACTCTGGTAAGACCAAAACAATACCTGACATGAAAAATTTTCTGCGAAACCCAGCGTGTTATATACCAAACGAAAGAGCAAAACATTCTGAGTATTTTGCACGTTCCCATGTTGAACAACGGCCACTCCAGCCGAATTAACAAAATTGAATAATGCATTTCTGGCATTAAAGAATTCGTGACACGTCAATGTTTTATCGAAACTTATCGTAGCATATACCACGTGAAAGAGCAAAAAATTCTGAATAATCTACACTTCAGTTCATGTCAAACTGTAATCTTGTGTTGATTCCACAATGCAATAAGTACAAAAGTAGCTTTCACTCTGATAAGACCAAAACAATACCTGACATGAAAAATTTTCTGCGAAACCCAGCGTGTTATATACCAAACGAAAGAGCAAAAAATTCTGAGTATTTTGCACGTTCCCATGTTGAACAACGGCCACTCCAGCCGAATTAACAAAATTGAATAATGCATTTCTGGCATTAAAGAATTCGTGACACGTCAATGTTTTATCGAAACTTATCGTAGCATATACCACGTGAAAGAGCAAAAAATTCTGAATAATCTACACTTCAGTTCATGTCAAACAGTAATCTTGTGTTGATTCCACAATGCAATGAGTACAAAAGTAGCTTTCACTCTGGTAAGACCAAAACAATACCTGACATGAAAAATTTTCTGCGAAACCCAGCGTGTTATATACCAAACGAAAGAGCAAAACATTCTGAGTATTTTGCACGTTCCCATGTTGAACAACGGCCACTCCAGCCGAATTAACAAAATTGAATAATGCATTTCTGGCATTAAAGAATTCGTGACACGTCAATGTTTTATCGAAACTTATCGTAGCATATACCACGTGAAAGAGCAAAAAATTCTGAATAATCTACACTTCAGTTCATGTCAAACAGTAATCTTGTGTTGATTCCACAATGCAATGAGTACAAAAGTAGCTTTCACTCTGGTAAGACCAAAACAATACCTGACATGAAAAATTTTCTGCGAAACCCAGCGTGTTATATACCAAACGAAAGAGCAAAAAATTCTGAGTATTTTGCACGTTCCCATGTTGAACAACGGCCACTCCAGCCGAATTAGCAAAATTGAATAATGCATTTCTGGCATTAAAGAATTCGTGACACGTCAATGTTTTATCGAAACTTATCGTAGCATATACCACGTAAAAGAGCAAAAAATTCTGAATAATCTACACTTCAGTTCATGTCAAACTGTAATCTTGTGTTGATTCCACAATGCAATAAGTACAAAAGTAGCTTTCACTCTGATAAGACCAAAACAATACCTGACATGAAAAATTTTCTGCGAAACCCAGCGTGTTATATACCAAACGAAAGAGCAAAAAATTCTGAGTATTTTGCACGTTCCCATGTTGAACAACGGCCACTCCAGCCGAATTAACAAAATTGAATAATGCATTTCTGGCATTAAAGAATTCGTGACACGTCAATGTTTTATCGAAACTTATCGTAGCATATACCACGTAAAAGAGCAAAAAATTCTGAATAATCTACACTTCAGTTCATGTCAAACTGTAATCTTGTGTTGATTCCACAATGCAATAAGTACAAAAGTAGCTTTCACTCTGATAAGACCAAAACAATACCTGACATGAAAAATTTTCTGCGAAACCCAGCGTGTTATATACCAAACGAAAGAGCAAAAAATTCTGAATATTTTGCACGTTCCCATGTTGAACAACGGCCACTCCAGCCGAATTAACAAAATTGAATAATGCATTTCTGGCATTAAAGAATTCGTGACACGTCAATGTTTTATCGAAACTTATCGTAGCATATACCACGTAAAAGAGCAAAAAATTCTGAATAATCTACACTTCAGTTCATGTCAAACTGTAATCTTGTGTTGATTCCACAATGCAATAAGTACAAAAGTAGCTTTCACTCTGATAAGACCAAAACAATACCTGACATGAAAAATTTTCTGCGAAACCCAGCGTGTTATATACCAAACGAAAGAGCAAAAAATTCTGAATATTTTGCACGTTCCCATGTTGAACAACGGCCACTCCAGCCGAATTAACAAAATTGAATAATGCATTTCTGGCATTAAAGAATTCGTTACACGTCAATGTTTTATCGAAACTTATCGTAGCATATACCACGTAAAAGAGCAAAAAATTCTGAATAATCTACACTTCAGTTCATGTCAAACTGTAATCTTGTGTTGATTCCACAATGCAATAAGTACAAAAGTAGCTTTCACTCTGATAAGACCAAAACAATACCTGACATGAAAAATTTTCTGCGAAACCCAGCGTGTTATATACCAAACGAAAGAGCAAAAAATTCTGAGTATTTTGCACGTTCCCATGTTGAACAACGGCCACTCCAGCCGAATTAACAAAATTGAATAATGCATTTCTGGCATTAAAGAATTCGTGACACGTCAATGTTTTATCGAAACTTATCGTAGCATATACCACGTAAAAGAGCAAAAAATTCTGAATAATCTACACTTCAGTTCATGTCAAACTGTAATCTTGTGTTGATTCCACAATGCAATAAGTACAAAAGTAGCTTTCACTCTGATAAGACCAAAACAATACCTGACATGAAAAATTTTCTGCGAAACCCAGCGTGTTATATACCAAACGAAAGAGCAAAAAATTCTGAGTATTTTGCACGTTCCCATGTTGAACAACGGCCACTCCAGCCGAATTAACAAAATTGAATAATGCATTTCTGGCATTAAAGAATTCGTGACACGTCAATGTTTTATCGAAACTTATCGTAGCATATACCACGTAAAAGAGCAAAAAATTCTGAATAATCTACACTTCAGTTCATGTCAAACTGTAATCTTGTGTTGATTCCACAATGCAATAAGTACAAAAGTAGCTTTCACTCTGATAAGACCAAAACAATACCTGACATGAAAAATTTTCTGCGAAACCCAGCATGTTATATACCAAACGAAAGAGCAAAAAATTCTGAGTATTTTGCAAGTTCCCATGTTGAACAACGGCCACTCCAGCCGAATTAACAAAATTGAATAATGCATTTCTGGCATTAAAGAATTCGTGACACGTCCATGTTTTATCGAAACTTATCGTAGCATATACCACGTGAAAGAGCAAAAAAATCTGAATAATCTACACTTCAGTTCATGTCAAACTGTAATCTTGTGTTGATTCCACAATGCAATAAGTACAAAAGTAGCTTTCACTCTGATAAGACCAAAACAATACCTGACATGAAAAATTTTCTGCGAAACCCAGCGTGTTATATACCAAACGAAAGAGCAAAAAATTCTGAGTATTTTGCACGTTCCCATGTTGAACAACGGCCACTCCAGCCGAATTAACAAAATTGAATAATGCATTTCTGGCATTAAAGAATTCGTGACACGTCATTGTTTTATCGAAACTTATCGTAGCATATACCACGTAAAAGAGCAAAAAATTCTGAATAATCTACACTTCAGTTCATGTCAAACTGTAATCTTGTGTTGATTCCACAATGCAATAAGTACAAAAGTAGCTTTCACTCTGATAAGACCAAAACAATACCTGACATGAAAAATTTTCTGCGAAACCCAGCGTGTTATATACCAAACGAAAGAGCAAAAAATTCTGAGTATTTTGCACGTTCCCATGTTGAACAACGGCCACTCCAGCCGAATTAACAAAATTGAATAATGCATTTCTGGCATTAAAGAATTCGTGACACGTCAATGTTTTATCGAAACTTATCGTAGCATATACCACGTAAAAGAGCAAAAAATTCTGAATAATCTACACTTCAGTTCATGTCAAACTGTAATCTTGTGTTGATTCCACAATGCAATAAGTACAAAAGTAGCTTTCACTCTGATAAGACCAAAACAATACCTGACATGAAAAATTTTCTGCGAAACCCAGCGTGTTATATACCAAACGAAAGAGCAAAAAATTCTGAGTATTTTGCACGTTCCCATGTTGAACAACGGCCACTCCAGCCGAATTAACAAAATTGAATAATGCATTTCTGGCATTAAAGAATTCGTGACACGTCAATGTTTTATCGAAACTTATCGTAGCATATACCACGTAAAAGAGCAAAAAATTCTGAATAATCTACACTTCAGTTCATGTCAAACTGTAATCTTGTGTTGATTCCACAATGCAATAAGTACAAAAGTAGCTTTCACTCTGATAAGACCAAAACAATACCTGACATGAAAAATTTTCTGCGAAACCCAGCATGTTATATACCAAACGAAAGAGCAAAAAATTCTGAGTATTTTGCAAGTTCCCATGTTGAACAACGGCCACTCCAGCCGAATTAACAAAATTGAATAATGCATTTCTGGCATTAAAGAATTCGTGACACGTCCATGTTTTATCGAAACTTATCGTAGCATATACCACGTGAAAGAGCAAAAAATTCTGAATAATCTACACTTCAGTACATGTCAAACTGTAATCTTGTGTTGATTCCACAATGCAATAAGTACAAAAGTAGCTTTCACTCTGATAAGACCAAAACAATACCTGACATGAAAAATTTTCTGCGAAACCCAGCGTGTTATATACCAAACGAAAGAGCAAAAAATTCTGAGTATTTTGCACGTTCCCATGTTGAACAACGGCCACTCCAGCCGAATTAACAAAATTGAATAATGCATTTCTGGCATTAAAGAATTCGTGACACGTCAATGTTTTATCGAAACTTATCGTAGCATATACCACGTGAAAGAGCAAAAAATTCTGAATAATCTACACTTCAGTTCATGTCAAACTGTAATCTTGTGTTGATTCCACAATGCAATAAGTACAAAAGTAGCTTTCACTCTGATAAGACCAAAACAATACCTGACATGAAAAATTTTCTGCGAAACCCAGCGTGTTATATACCAAACGAAAGAGCAAAAAATTCTGAGTATTTTGCACGTTCCCATGTTGAACAACGGCCACTCCAGCCGAATTAACAAAATTGAATAATGCATTTCTGGCATTAAAGAATTCGTGACACGTCAATGTTTTATCGAAACTTATCGTAGCATATACCACGTAAAAGAGCAAAAAATTCTGAATAATCTACACTTCAGTTCATGTCAAACTGTAATCTTGTGTTGATTCCACAATGCAATAAGTACAAAAGTAGCTTTCACTCTGATAAGACCAAAACAATACCTGACATGAAAAATTTTCTGCGAAACCCAGCGTGTTATATACCAAACGAAAGAGCAAAAAATTCTGAGTATTTTGCACGTTCCCATGTTGAACAACGGCCACTCCAGCCGAATTAACAAAATTGAATAATGCATTTCTGGCATTAAAGAATTCGTGACACGTCAATGTTTTATCGAAACTTATCGTAGCATATACCACGTAAAAGAGCAAAAAATTCTGAATAATCTACACTTCAGTTCATGTCAAACTGTAATCTTGTGTTGATTCCACAATGCAATAAGTACAAAAGTAGCTTTCACTCTGATAAGACCAAAACAATACCTGACATGAAAAATTTTCTGCGAAACCCAGCATGTTATATACCAAACGAAAGAGCAAAAAATTCTGAGTATTTTGCAAGTTCCCATGTTGAACAACGGCCACTCCAGCCGAATTAACAAAATTGAATAATGCATTTCTGGCATTAAAGAATTCGTGACACGTCCATGTTTTATCGAAACTTATCGTAGCATATACCACGTGAAAGAGCAAAAAATTCTGAATAATCTACACTTCAGTTCATGTCAAACTGTAATCTTGTGTTGATTCCACAATGCAATAAGTACAAAAGTAGCTTTCACTCTGATAAGACCAAAACAATACCTGACATGAAAAATTTTCTGCGAAACCCAGCGTGTTATATACCAAACGAAAGAGCAAAAAATTCTGAGTATTTTGCACGTTCCCATGTTGAACAACGGCCACTCCAGCCGAATTAACAAAATTGAATAATGCATTTCTGGCATTAAAGAATTCGTGACACGTCAATGTTTTATCGAAACTTATCGTAGCATATACCACGTAAAAGAGCAAAAAATTCTGAATAATCTACACTTCAGTTCATGTCAAACTGTAATCTTGTGTTGATTCCACAATGCAATAAGTACAAAAGTAGCTTTCACTCTGATAAGACCAAAACAATACCTGACATGAAAAATTTTCTGCGAAACCCAGCGTGTTATATACCAAACGAAAGAGCAAAAAATTCTGAGTATTTTGCACGTTCCCATGTTGAACAACGGCCACTCCAGCCGAATTAACAAAATTGAATAATGCATTTCTGGCATTAAAGAATTCGTGACACGTCAATGTTTTATCGAAACTTATCGTAGCATATACCACGTAAAAGAGCAAAAAATTCTGAATAATCTACACTTCAGTTCATGTCAAACTGTAATCTTGTGTTGATTCCACAATGCAATAAGTACAAAAGTAGCTTTCACTCTGATAAGACCAAAACAATACCTGACATGAAAAATTTTCTGCGAAACCCAGCGTGTTATATACCAAACGAAAGAGCAAAAAATTCTGAGTATTTTGCACGTTCCCATGTTGAACAACGGCCACTCCAGCCGAATTAACAAAATTGAATAATGCATTTCTGGCATTAAAGAATTCGTGACACGTCAATGTTTTATCGAAACTTATCGTAGCATATACCACGTAAAAGAGCAAAAAATTCTGAATAATCTACACTTCAGTTCATGTCAAACTGTAATCTTGTGTTGATTCCACAATGCAATAAGTACAAAAGTAGCTTTCACTCTGATAAGACCAAAACAATACCTGACATGAAAAATTTTCTGCGAAACCCAGCGTGTTATATACCAAACGAAAGAGCAAAAAATTCTGAGTATTTTGCACGTTCCCATGTTGAACAACGGCCACTCCAGCCGAATTAACAAAATTGAATAATGCATTTCTGGCATTAAAGAATTCGTGACACGTCAATGTTTTATCGAAACTTATCGTAGCATATACCACGTAAAAGAGCAAAAAATTCTGAATAATCTACACTTCAGTTCATGTCAAACTGTAATCTTGTGTTGATTCCACAATGCAATAAGTACAAAAGTAGCTTTCACTCTGATAAGACCAAAACAATACCTGACATGAAAAATTTTCTGCGAAACCCAGCGTGTTATATACCAAACGAAAGAGCAAAAAATTCTGAGTATTTTGCACGTTCCCATGTTGAACAACGGCCACTCCAGCCGAATTAACAAAATTGAATAATGCATTTCTGGCATTAAAGAATTCGTGACACGTCAATGTTTTATCGAAACTTATCGTAGCATATACCACGTAAAAGAGCAAAAAATTCTGAATAATCTACACTTCAGTTCATGTCAAACTGTAATCTTGTGTTGATTCCACAATGCAATAAGTACAAAAGTAGCTTTCACTCTGATAAGACCAAAACAATACCTGACATGAAAAATTTTCTGCGAAACCCAGCGTGTTATATACCAAACGAAAGAGCAAAAAATTCTGAGTATTTTGCACGTTCCCATGTTGAACAACGGCCACTCCAGCCGAATTAACAAAATTGAATAATGCATTTCTGGCATTAAAGAATTCGTGACACGTCAATGTTTTATCGAAACTTATCGTAGCATATACCACGTGAAAGAGCAAAAAAATCTGAATAATCTACACTTCAGTTCATGTCAAACTGTAATCTTGTGTTGATTCCACAATGCAATAAGTACAAAAGTAGCTTTCACTCTGATAAGACCAAAACAATACCTGACATGAAAAATTTTCTGCGAAACCCAGCGTGTTATATACCAAACGAAAGAGCAAAAAATTCTGAGTATTTTGCACGTTCCCATGTTGAACAACGGCCACTCCAGCCGAATTAACAAAATTGAATAATGCATTTCTGGCATTAAAGAATTCGTGACACGTCAATGTTTTATCGAAACTTATCGTAGCATATACCACGTAAAAGAGCAAAAAATTCTGAATAATCTACACTTCAGTTCATGTCAAACTGTAATCTTGTGTTGATTCCACAATGCAATAAGTACAAAAGTAGCTTTCACTCTGATAAGACCAAAACAATACCTGACATGAAAAATTTTTCTGCGAAACCCAGCGTGTTATATACCAAACGAAAGAGCAAAAAATTCTGAGTATTTTGCACGTTCCCGTGTTGAACAACGGCCACTCCAGCCGAATTAACAAAATTGAATAATGCATTTCTGGCATTAAAGAATTCGTGACACGTCCATGTTTTATCGAAACTTATCGTAGCATATACCACGTAAAAGAGCAAAAAATTCTGAATAATCTACACTTCAGTTCATGTCAAACTGTAATCTTGTGTTGATTCCACAATGCAATAAGTACAAAAGTAGCTTTCACTCTGATAAGACCAAAACAATACCTGACATGAAAAATTTTCTGCGAAACCCAGCGTGTTATATACCAAACGAAAGAGCAAAAAATTCTGAGTATTTTGCACGTTCCCATGTTGAACAACGGCCACTCCAGCCGAATTAACAAAATTGAATAATGCATTTCTGGCATTAAAGAATTCGTGACACGTCCATGTTTTATCGAAACTTATCGTAGCATATACCACGTGAAAGAGCAAAAAATTCTGAATAATCTACACTTCAGTTCATGTCAAACTGTAATCTTGTGTTGATTCCACAATGCAATAAGTACAAAAGTAGCTTTCACTCTGATAAGACCAAAACAATACCTGACATGAAAAATTTTCTGCGAAACCCAGCGTGTTATATACCAAACGAAAGAGCAAAAAATTCTGAGTATTTTGCACGTTCCCATGTTGAACAACGGCCACTCCAGCCGAATTAACAAAATTGAATAATGCATTTCTGGCATTAAAGAATTCGTGACACGTCAATGTTTTATCGAAACTTATCGTAGCATATACCACGTAAAAGAGCAAAAAATTCTGAATAATCTACACTTCAGTTCATGTCAAACTGTAATCTTGTGTTGATTCCACAATGCAATAAGTACAAAAGTAGCTTTCACTCTGATAAGACCAAAACAATACCTGACATGAAAAATTTTCTGCGAAACCCAGCGTGTTATATACCAAACGAAAGAGCAAAAAATTCTGAGTATTTTGCACGTTCCCATGTTGAACAACGGCCACTCCAGCCGAATTAACAAAATTGAATAATGCATTTCTGGCATTAAAGAATTCGTGACACGTCAATGTTTTATCGAAACTTATCGTAGCATATACCACGTAAAAGAGCAAAAAATTCTGAATAATCTACACTTCAGTTCATGTCAAACTGTAATCTTGTGTTGATTCCACAATGCAATAAGTACAAAAGTAGCTTTCACTCTGATAAGACCAAAACAATACCTGACATGAAAAATTTTCTGCGAAACCCAGCGTGTTATATACCAAACGAAAGAGCAAAAAATTCTGAGTATTTTGCACGTTCCCATGTTGAACAACGGCCACTCCAGCCGAATTAACAAAATTGAATAATGCATTTCTGGCATTAAAGAATTCGTGACACGTCAATGTTTTATCGAAACTTATCGTAGCATATACCACGTGAAAGAGCAAAAAATTCTGAATAATCTACACTTCAGTTCATGTCAAACTGTAATCTTGTGTTGATTCCACAATGCAATAAGTACAAAAGTAGCTTTCACTCTGATAAGACCAAAACAATACCTGACATGAAAAATTTTCTGCGAAACCCAGCGTGTTATATACCAAACGAAAGAGCAAAAAATTCTGAGTATTTTGCACGTTCCCATGTTGAACAACGGCCACTCCAGCCGAATTAACAAAATTGAATAATGCATTTCTGGCATTAAAGAATTCGTGACACGTCAATGTTTTATCGAAACTTATCGTAGCATATACCACGTAAAAGAGCAAAAAATTCTGAATAATCTACACTTCAGTTCATGTCAAACTGTAATCTTGTGTTGATTCCACAATGCAATAAGTACAAAAGTAGCTTTCACTCTGATAAGACCAACACAATACCTGACATGAAAAATTTTCTGCGAAACCCAGCGTGTTATATACCAAACGAAAGAGCAAAAAAATCTGAGTATTTTGCACGTTCCCATGTTGAACAACGGCCACTCCAGCCGAATTAACAAAATTGAATAATGCATTTCTAGCATTAAAGAATTCGTGACACGTCAATGTTTTATCGAAACTTATCGTAGCATATACCACGTGAAAGAGCAAAAAATTCTGAATAATCTACACTTCAGTTCATGTCAAACAGTAATCTTGTGTTGATTCCACAATGCAATAAGTACAAAAGTAGCTTTCACTCTGATAAGACCAAAACAATACCTGACATGAAAAATTTTCTGCGAAACCCAGCGTGTTATATACCAAACGAAAGAGCAAAAAATTCTGAGTATTTTGCACGTTCCCATGTTGAACAACGGCCACTCCAGCCGAATTAACAAAATTGAATAATGCATTTCTGGCATTAAAGAATTCGTGGCACGTCAATGTTTTATCGAAACTTATCGTAGCATATACCACGTAAAAGAGCAAAAAATTCTGAATAATCTACACTTCAGTTCATGTCAAACAGTAATCTTGTGTTGATTCCACAATGCAATAAGTACAAAAGTAGCTTTCACTCTGATAAGACCAAAACAATACCTGACATGAAAAATTTTCTGCGAAACCCAGCGTGTTATATACCAAACGAAAGAGCAAAAAATTCTGAGTATTTTGCACGTTCCCATGTTGAACAACGGCCACTCCAGCCGAATTAACAAAATTGAATAATGCATTTCTGGCATTAAAGAATTCGTGGCACGTCAATGTTTTATCGAAACTTATCGTAGCATATACCACGTAAAAGAGCAAAAAATTCTGAATAATCTACACTTCAGTTCATGTCAAACTGTAATCTTGTGTTGATTCCACAATGCAATAAGTACAAAAGTAGCTTTCACTCTGATAAGACCAAAACAATACCTGACATGAAAAATTTTCTGCGAAACCCAGCGTGTTATATACCAAACGAAAGAGCAAAAAAATCTGAGTATTTTGCACGTTCCCATGTTGAACAACGGCCACTCCAGCCGAATTAACAAAATTGAATAATGCATTTCTGGCATTAAAGAATTCGTGACACGTCAATGTTTTATCGAAACTTATCGTAGCATATACCACGTGAAAGAGCAAAAAATTCTGAATAATCTACACTTCAGTTCATGTCAAACAGTAATCTTGTGTTGATTCCACAATGCAATAAGTACAAAAGTAGCTTTCACTCTGATAAGACCAAAACAATACCTGACATGAAAAATTTTCTGCGAAACCCAGCGTGTTATATACCAAACGAAAGAGCAAAAAATTCTGAGTATTTTGCACGTTCCCATGTTGAACAACGGCCACTCCAGCCGAATTAACAAAATTGAATAATGCATTTCTGGCATTAAAGAATTCGTGGCACGTCAATGTTTTATCGAAACTTATCGTAGCATATACCACGTAAAAGAGCAAAAAATTCTGAATAATCTACACTTCAGTTCATGTCAAACTGTAATCTTGTGTTGATTCCACAATGCAATAAGTACAAAAGTAGCTTTCACTCTGATAAGACCAAAACAATACCTGACATGAAAATTTTTCTGCGAAACCCAGCGTGTTATATACCAAACGAAAGAGCAAAAAATTCTGAGTATTTTGCACGTTCCCATGTTGAACAACGGCCACTCCAGCCGAATTAACAAAATTGAATAATGCATTTCTGGCATTAAAGAATTCGTGACACGTCAATGTTTTATCGAAACTTATCGTAGCATATACCACGTGAAAGAGCAAAAAATTCTGAATAATCTACACTTCAGTTCATGTCAAACAGTAATCTTGTGTTGATTCCACAATGCAATAAGTACAAAAGTAGCTTTCACTCTGATAAGACCAAAACAATACCTGACATGAAAAATTTTCTGCGAAACCCAGCGTGTTATATACCAAACGAAAGAGCAAAAAATTCTGAGTATTTTGCACGTTCCCATGTTGAACAACGGCCACTCCAGCCGAATTAACAAAATTGAATAATGCATTTCTGGCATTAAAGAATTCGTGGCACGTCAATGTTTTATCGAAACTTATCGTAGCATATACCACGTAAAAGAGCAAAAAATTCTGAATAATCTACACTTCAGTTCATGTCAAACTGTAATCTTGTGTTGATTCCACAATGCAATAAGTACAAAAGTAGCTTTCACTCTGATAAGACCAAAACAATACCTGACATGAAAAATTTTCTGCGAAACCCAGCGTGTTATATACCAAACGAAAGAGCAAAAAATTCTGAGTATTTTGCACGTTCCCATGTTGAACAACGGCCACTCCAGCCGAATTAACAAAATTGAATAATGCATTTCTGGCATTAAAGAATTCGTGACACGTCAATGTTTTATCGAAACTTATCGTAGCATATACCACGTAAAAGAGCAAAAAATTCTGAATAATCTACACTTCAGTTCATGTCAAACTGTAATCTTGTGTTGATTCCACAATGCAATAAGTACAAAAGTAGCTTTCACTCTGATAAGACCAAAACAATACCTGACATGAAAAATTTTCTGCGAAACCCAGCGTGTTATATACCAAACGAAAGAGCAAAAAATTCTGAATATTTTGCACGTTCCCATGTTGAACAACGGCCACTCCAGCCGAATTAACAAAATTGAATAATGCATTTCTGGCATTAAAGAATTCGTGACACGTCAATGTTTTATCGAAACTTATCGTAGCATATACCACGTAAAAGAGCAAAAAATTCTGAATAATCTACACTTCAGTTCATGTCAAACTGTAATCTTGTGTTGATTCCACAATGCAATAAGTACAAAAGTAGCTTTCACTCTGATAAGACCAAAACAATACCTGACATGAAAAATTTTCTGCGAAACCCAGCGTGTTATATACCAAACGAAAGAGCAAAAAAATCTGAGTATTTTGCACGTTCCCATGTTGAACAACGGCCACTCCAGCCGAATTAACAAAATTGAATAATGCATTTCTGGCATTAAAGAATTCGTGACACGTCAATGTTTTATCGAAACTTATCGTAGCATATACCACGTGAAAGAGCAAAAAATTCTGAATAATCTACACTTCAGTTCATGTCAAACAGTAATCTTGTGTTGATTCCACAATGCAATAAGTACAAAAGTAGCTTTCACTCTGATAAGACCAAAACAATACCTGACATGAAAAATTTTCTGCGAAACCCAGCGTGTTATATACCAAACGAAAGAGCAAAAAATTCTGAGTATTTTGCACGTTCCCATGTTGAACAACGGCCACTCCAGCCGAATTAACAAAATTGAATAATGCATTTCTGGCATTAAAGAATTCGTGGCACGTCAATGTTTTATCGAAACTTATCGTAGCATATACCACGTAAAAGAGCAAAAAAATTCTGAATAATCTACACTTCAGTTCATGTCAAACAGTAATCTTGTGTTGATTCCACAATGCAATAAGTACAAAAGTAGCTTTCACTCTGATAAGACCAAAACAATACCTGACATGAAAAATTTTCTGCGAAACCCAGCGTGTTATATACCAAACGAAAGAGCAAAAAATTCTGAGTATTTTGCACGTTCCCATGTTGAACAACGGCCACTCCAGCCGAATTAACAAAATTGAATAATGCATTTCTGGCATTAAAGAATTCGTGGCACGTCAATGTTTTATCGAAACTTATCGTAGCATATACCACGTAAAAGAGCAAAAAATTCTGAATAATCTACACTTCAGTTCATGTCAAACTGTAATCTTGTGTTGATTCCACAATGCAATAAGTACAAAAGTAGCTTTCACTCTGATAAGACCAAAACAATACCTGACATGAAAATTTTTCTGCGAAACCCAGCGTGTTATATACCAAACGAAAGAGCAAAAAATTCTGAGTATTTTGCACGTTCCCATGTTGAACAACGGCCACTCCAGCCGAATTAACAAAATTGAATAATGCATTTCTGGCATTAAAGAATTCGTGACACGTCAATGTTTTATCGAAACTTATCGTAGCATATACCACGTGAAAGAGCAAAAAATTCTGAATAATCTACACTTCAGTTCATGTCAAACAGTAATCTTGTGTTGATTCCACAATGCAATAAGTACAAAAGTAGCTTTCACTCTGATAAGACCAAAACAATACCTGACATGAAAAATTTTCTGCGAAACCCAGCGTGTTATATACCAAACGAAAGAGCAAAAAATTCTGAGTATTTTGCACGTTCCCATGTTGAACAACGGCCACTCCAGCCGAATTAACAAAATTGAATAATGCATTTCTGGCATTAAAGAATTCGTGGCACGTCAATGTTTTATCGAAACTTATCGTAGCATATACCACGTAAAAGAGCAAAAAATTCTGAATAATCTACACTTCAGTTCATGTCAAACTGTAATCTTGTGTTGATTCCACAATGCAATAAGTACAAAAGTAGCTTTCACTCTGATAAGACCAAAACAATACCTGACATGAAAAATTTTCTGCGAAACCCAGCGTGTTATATACCAAACGAAAGAGCAAAAAATTCTGAGTATTTTGCACGTTCCCATGTTGAACAACGGCCACTCCAGCCGAATTAACAAAATTGAATAATGCATTTCTGGCATTAAAGAATTCGTGACACGTCAATGTTTTATCGAAACTTATCGTAGCATATACCACGTAAAAGAGCAAAAAATTCTGAATAATCTACACTTCAGTTCATGTCAAACTGTAATCTTGTGTTGATTCCACAATGCAATAAGTACAAAAGTAGCTTTCACTCTGATAAGACCAAAACAATACCTGACATGAAAAATTTTCTGCGAAACCCAGCGTGTTATATACCAAACGAAAGAGCAAAAAATTCTGAATATTTTGCACGTTCCCATGTTGAACAACGGCCACTCCAGCCGAATTAACAAAATTGAATAATGCATTTCTGGCATTAAAGAATTCGTGACACGTCAATGTTTTATCGAAACTTATCGTAGCATATACCACGTGAAAGAGCAAAAAATTCTGAATAATCTACACTTCAGTTCATGTCAAACAGTAATCTTGTGTTGATTCCACAATGCAATAAGTACAAAAGTAGCTTTCACTCTGATAAGACCAAAACAATACCTGACATGAAAAATTTTCTGCGAAACCCAGCGTGTTATATACCAAACGAAAGAGCAAAAAATTCTGAGTATTTTGCACGTTCCCATGTTGAACAACGGCCACTCCAGCCGAATTAACAAAATTGAATAATGCATTTCTGGCATTAAAGAATTCGTGACACGTCAATGTTTTATCGAAACTTATCGTAGCATATACCACGTAAAAGAGCAAAAAATTCTGAATAATCTACACTTCAGTTCATGTCAAACTGTAATCTTGTGTTGATTCCACAATGCAATAAGTACAAAAGTAGCTTTCACTCTGATAAGACCAAAACAATACCTGACATGAAAAATTTTCTGCGAAACCCAGCGTGTTATATACCAAACGAAAGAGCAAAAAATTCTGAGTATTTTGCACGTTCCCATGTTGAACAACGGCCACTCCAGCCGAATTAACAAAATTGAATAATGCATTTCTGGCATTAAAGAATTCGTGACACGTCAATGTTTTATCGAAACTTATCGTAGCATATACCACGTAAAAGAGCAAAAAATTCTGAATAATCTACACTTCAGTTCATGTCAAACTGTAATCTTGTGTTGATTCCACAATGCAATAAGTACAAAAGTAGCTTTCACTCTGATAAGACCAAAACAATACCTGACATGAAAAATTTTCTGCGAAACCCAGCGTGTTATATACCAAACGAAAGAGCAAAAAATTCTGAATATTTTGCACGTTCCCATGTTGAACAACGGCCACTCCAGCCGAATTAACAAAAATGAATAATGCATTTCTGGCATTAAAGAATTCGTGACACGTCAATGTTTTATCGAAACTTATCGTAGCATATACCACGTGAAAGAGCAAAAAATTCTGAATAATCTACACTTCAGTTCATGTCAAACAGTAATCGTGTGTTGATTCCACAATGCAATAAGTACAAAAGTAGCTTTCACTCTGATAAGACCAAAACAATACCTGACATGAAAAATTTTCTGCGAAACCCAGCGTGTTATATACCAAACGAAAGAGCAAAAAATTCTGAATATTTTGCACGTTCCCATGTTGAACAACGGCCACTCCAGCCGAATTAACAAAATTGAATAATGCATTTCTGGCATTAAAGAATTCGTGACACGTCAATGTTTTATCGAAACTTATCGTAGCATATACCACGTGAAAGAGCAAAAAATTCTGAATAATCTACACTTCAGTTCATGTCAAACTGTAATCTTGTGTTGATTCCACAATGCAATAAGTACAAAAGTAGCTTTCACTCTGATAAGACCAAAACAATACCTGACATGAAAAATTTTCTGCGAAACCCAGCGTGTTATATACCAAACGAAAGAGCAAAAAATTCTGAGTATTTTGCACGTTCCCATGTTGAACAACGGCCACTCCAGCCGAATTAACAAAATTGAATAATGCATTTCTGGCATTAAAGAATTCGTGGCACGTCAATGTTTTATCGAAACTTATCGTAGCATATACCACGTAAAAGAGCAAAAAATTCTGAATAATCTACACTTCAGTTCATGTCAAACAGTAATCTTGTGTTGATTCCACAATGCAATAAGTACAAAAGTAGCTTTCACTCTGATAAGACCAAAACAATACCTGACATGAAAAATTTTCTGCGAAACCCAGCGTGTTATATACCAAACGAAAGAGCAAAAAATTCTGAGTATTTTGCACGTTCCCATGTTGAACAACGGCCACTCCAGCCGAATTAACAAAATTGAATAATGCATTTCTGGCATTAAAGAATTCGTGACACGTCAATGTTTTATCGAAACTTATCGTAGCATATACCACGTGAAAGAGCAAAAAATTCTGAATAATCTACACTTCAGTTCATGTCAAACAGTAATCTTGTGTTGATTCCACAATGCAATAAGTACAAAAGTAGCTTTCACTCTGATAAGACCAAAACAATACCTGACATGAAAAATTTTCTGCGAAACCCAGCGTGTTATATACCAAACGAAAGAGCAAAAAATTCTGAGTATTTTGCACGTTCCCATGTTGAACAACGGCCACTCCAGCCGAATTAACAAAATTGAATAATGCATTTCTGGCATTAAAGAATTCGTGGCACGTCAATGTTTTATCGAAACTTATCGTAGCATATACCACGTAAAAGAGCAAAAAATTCTGAATAATCTACACTTCAGTTCATGTCAAACAGTAATCTTGTGTTGATTCCACAATGCAATAAGTACAAAAGTAGCTTTCACTCTGATAAGACCAAAACAATACCTGACATGAAAAATTTTCTGCGAAACCCAGCGTGTTATATACCAAACGAAAGAGCAAAAAATTCTGAGTATTTTGCACGTTCCCATGTTGAACAACGGCCACTCCAGCCGAATTAACAAAATTGAATAATGCATTTCTGGCATTAAAGAATTCGTGGCACGTCAATGTTTTATCGAAACTTATCGTAGCATATACCACGTAAAAGAGCAAAAAATTCTGAATAATCTACACTTCAGTTCATGTCAAACAGTAATCTTGTGTTGATTCCACAATGCAATAAGTACAAAAGTAGCTTTCACTCTGATAAGACCAAAACAATACCTGACATGAAAAATTTTCTGCGAAACCCAGCGTGTTATATACCAAACGAAAGAGCAAAAAATTCTGAGTATTTTGCACGTTCCCATGTTGAACAACGGCCACTCCAGCCGAATTAACAAAATTGAATAATGCATTTCTGGCATTAAAGAATTCGTGGCACGTCAATGTTTTATCGAAACTTATCGTAGCATATACCACGTAAAAGAGCAAAAAATTCTGAATAATCTACACTTCAGTTCATGTCAAACTGTAATCTTGTGTTGATTCCACAATGCAATAAGTACAAAAGTAGCTTTCACTCTGATAAGACCAAAACAATACCTGACATGAAAAATTTTCTGCGAAACCCAGCGTGTTATATACCAAACGAAAGAGCAAAAAATTCTGAGTATTTTGCACGTTCCCATGTTGAACAACGGCCACTCCAGCCGAATTAACAAAATTGAATAATGCATTTCTGGCATTAAAGAATTCGTGACACGTCAATGTTTTATCGAAACTTATCGTAGCATATACCACGTGAAAGAGCAAAAAATTCTGAATAATCTACACTTCAGTTCATGTCAAACAGTAATCTTGTGTTGATTCCACAATGCAATAAGTACAAAAGTAGCTTTCACTCTGATAAGACCAAAACAATACCTGACATGAAAAATTTTCTGCGAAACCCAGCGTGTTATATACCAAACGAAAGAGCAAAAAATTCTGAGTATTTTGCACGTTCCCATGTTGAACAACGGCCACTCCAGCCGAATTAACAAAATTGAATAATGCATTTCTGGCATTAAAGAATTCGTGGCACGTCAATGTTTTATCGAAACTTATCGTAGCATATACCACGTAAAAGAGCAAAAAATTCTGAATAATCTACACTTCAGTTCATGTCAAACTGTAATCTTGTGTTGATTCCACAATGCAATAAGTACAAAAGTAGCTTTCACTCTGATAAGACCAAAACAATACCTGACATGAAAAATTTTCTGCGAAACCCAGCGTGTTATATACCAAACGAAAGAGCAAAAAATTCTGAGTATTTTGCACGTTCCCATGTTGAACAACGGCCACTCCAGCCGAATTAACAAAATTGAATAATGCATTTCTGGCATTAAAGAATTCGTGACACGTCAATGTTTTATCGAAACTTATCGTAGCATATACCACGTGAAAGAGCAAAAAATTCTGAATAATCTACACTTCAGTTCATGTCAAACTGTAATCTTGTGTTGATTCCACAATGCAATAAGTACAAAAGTAGCTTTCACTCTGATAAGACCAAAACAATACCTGACATGAAAAATTTTCTGCGAAACCCAGCGTGTTATATACCAAACGAAAGAGCAAAAAATTCTGAGTATTTTGCACGTTCCCATGTTGAACAACGGCCACTCCAGCCGAATTAACAAAATTGAATAATGCATTTCTGGCATTAAAGAATTCGTGACACGTCAATGTTTTATCGAAACTTATCGTAGCATATACCACGTGAAAGAGCAAAAAATTCTGAATAATCTACACTTCAGTTCATGTCAAACTGTAATCTTGTGTTGATTCCACAATGCAATAAGTACAAAAGTAGCTTTCACTCTGATAAGACCAAAACAATACCTGACATGAAAAATTTTCTGCGAAACCCAGCGTGTTATATACCAAACGAAAGAGCAAAAAATTCTGAGTATTTTGCACGTTCCCATGTTGAACAACGGCCACTCCAGCCGAATTAACAAAATTGAATAATGCATTTCTGGCATTAAAGAATTCGTGACACGTCAATGTTTTATCGAAACTTATCGTAGCATATACCACGTAAAAGAGCAAAAAATTCTGAATAATCTACACTTCAGTTCATGTCAAACTGTAATCTTGTGTTGATTCCACAATGCAATAAGTACAAAAGTAGCTTTCACTCTGATAAGACCAAAACAATACCTGACATGAAAAATTTTCTGCGAAACCCAGCGTGTTATATACCAAACGAAAGAGCAAAAAATTCTGAGTATTTTGCACGTTCCCATGTTGAACAACGGCCACTCCAGCCGAATTAACAAAATTGAATAATGCATTTCTGGCATTAAAGAATTCGTGACACGTCAATGTTTTATCGAAACTTATCGTAGCATATACCACGTAAAAGAGCAAAAAATTCTGAATAATCTACACTTCAGTTCATGTCAAACTGTAATCTTGTGTTGATTCCACAATGCAATAAGTACAAAAGTAGCTTTCACTCTGATAAGACCAAAACAATACCTGACATGAAAAATTTTCTGCGAAACCCAGCGTGTTATATACCAAACGAAAGAGCAAAAAATTCTGAGTATTTTGCACGTTCCCATGTTGAACAACGGCCACTCCAGCCGAATTAACAAAATTGAATAATGCATTTCTGGCATTAAAGAATTCGTGACACGTCAATGTTTTATCGAAACTTATCGTAGCATATACCACGTAAAAGAGCAAAAAATTCTGAATAATCTACACTTCAGTTCATGTCAAACTGTAATCTTGTGTTGATTCCACAATGCAATAAGTACAAAAGTAGCTTTCACTCTGATAAGACCAAAACAATACCTGACATGAAAAATTTTCTGCGAAACCCAGCGTGTTATATACCAAACGAAAGAGCAAAAAATTCTGAGTATTTTGCACGTTCCCATGTTGAACAACGGCCACTCCAGCCGAATTAACAAAATTGAATAATGCATTTCTGGCATTAAAGAATTCGTGACACGTCAATGTTTTATCGAAACTTATCGTAGCATATACCACGTAAAAGAGCAAAAAATTCTGAATAATCTACACTTCAGTTCATGTCAAACTGTAATCTTGTGTTGATTCCACAATGCAATAAGTACAAAAGTAGCTTTCACTCTGATAAGACCAAAACAATACCTGACATGAAAAATTTTCTGCGAAACCCAGCGTGTTATATACCAAACGAAAGAGCAAAAAATTCTGAGTATTTTGCACGTTCCCATGTTGAACAACGGCCACTCCAGCCGAATTAACAAAATTGAATAATGCATTTCTGGCATTAAAGAATTCGTGACACGTCAATGTTTTATCGAAACTTATCGTAGCATATACCACGTAAAAGAGCAAAAAATTCTGAATAATCTACACTTCAGTTCATGTCAAACTGTAATCTTGTGTTGATTCCACAATGCAATAAGTACAAAAGTAGCTTTCACTCTGATAAGACCAAAACAATACCTGACATGAAAAATTTTCTGCGAAACCCAGCGTGTTATATACCAAACGAAAGAGCAAAAAATTCTGAGTATTTTGCACGTTCCCATGTTGAACAACGGCCACTCCAGCCGAATTAACAAAATTGAATAATGCATTTCTGGCATTAAAGAATTCGTGACACGTCAATGTTTTATCGAAACTTATCGTAGCATATACCACGTAAAAGAGCAAAAAATTCTGAATAATCTACACTTCAGTTCATGTCAAACTGTAATCTTGTGTTGATTCCACAATGCAATAAGTACAAAAGTAGCTTTCACTCTGATAAGACCAAAACAATACCTGACATGAAAAATTTTCTGCGAAACCCAGCGTGTTATATACCAAACGAAAGAGCAAAAAATTCTGAGTATTTTGCACGTTCCCATGTTGAACAACGGCCACTCCAGCCAAATTAACAAAATTGAATAATGCATTTCTGGCATTAAAGAATTCGTGACACGTCAATGTTTTATCGAAACTTATCGTAGCATATACCACGTAAAAGAGCAAAAAATTCTGAATAATCTACACTTCAGTTCATGTCAAACTGTAATCTTGTGTTGATTCCACAATGCAATAAGTACAAAAGTAGCTTTCACTCTGATAAGACCAAAACAATACCTGACATGAAAAATTTTCTGCGAAACCCAGCGTGTTATATACCAAACGAAAGAGCAAAAAATTCTGAGTATTTTGCACGTTCCCATGTTGAACAACGGCCACTCCAGCCGAATTAACAAAATTGAATAATGCATTTCTGGCATTAAAGAATTCGTGACACGTCAATGTTTTATCGAAACTTATCGTAGCATATACCACGTAAAAGAGCAAAAAATTCTGAATAATCTACACTTCAGTTCATGTCAAACTGTAATCTTGTGTTGATTCCACAATGCAATAAGTACAAAAGTAGCTTTCACTCTGATAAGACCAAAACAATACCTGACATGAAAAATTTTCTGCGAAACCCAGCGTGTTATATACCAAACGAAAGAGCAAAAAATTCTGAGTATTTTGCACGTTGCCATGTTGAACAACGGCCACTCCAGCCGAATTAACAAAATTGAATAATGCATTTCTGGCATTAAAGAATTCGTGACACGTCAATGTTTTATCGAAACTTATCGTAGCATATACCACGTAAAAGAGCAAAAAATTCTGAATAATCTACACTTCAGTTCATGTCAAACTGTAATCTTGTGTTGATTCCACAATGCAATAAGTACAAAAGTAGCTTTCACTCTGATAAGACCAAAACAATACCTGACATGAAAAATTTTCTGCGAAACCCAGCGTGTTATATACCAAACGAAAGAGCAAAAAATTCTGAGTATTTTGCACGTTCCCATGTTGAACAACGGCCACTCCAGCCGAATTAACAAAATTGAATAATGCATTTCTGGCATTAAAGAATTCGTGACACGTCAATGTTTTATCGAAACTTATCGTAGCATATACCACGTAAAAGAGCAAAAAATTCTGAATAATCTACACTTCAGTTCATGTCAAACTGTAATCTTGTGTTGATTCCACAATGCAATAAGTACAAAAGTAGCTTTCACTCTGATAAGACCAAAACAATACCTGACATGAAAAATTTTCTGCGAAACCCAGCGTGTTATATACCAAACGAAAGAGCAAAAAATTCTGAGTATTTTGCACGTTCCCATGTTGAACAACGGCCACTCCAGCCGAATTATTGAGCGTATAAAATTCACTTGTTTTGTTTAGTACGAGGGAACTCATCACTTTACACAAGTGGTGTCTTGGACTTCCGTTCTTTAGCAGAACTTTTTACCGGCTAATTCAGACATGGATTTAGAATGATTGCTTAGTGTTTTGCCGTATTGAGGCTTAATTAACTTATTAATGAACGTTTCACTCGGAGTTTATTGTCCACACCAGTATCATTCCTATTAGCTCCATTGAAATCAACTTTATCGTAACAAAAGTGAACAAAGATTACGTGCCAGAGATGCAAAGTGTTGTGTACACTTATTGCATAATCTGCCGTCAAATAGATTCAAAAACCTTTATTAACATGGTGATATAAATGGCCAAATACAAAAAAAAAAACAAATAAACAAGTAATGACGAACAGAATATTGGAGAAGAAAGACGGCTTGAATATTAATAACGTCAACGAGGTAGTTAGATTTTTTCTTGGAAATGAAGAGAAGGAAGAAGTGTGAAGATTGGATCTGAAAGAGAACACCATTTATTTTCACAAAAATATACTAAAACCAATATAATTTCTTTTCATCCTTAGTATATTCAATTTATTATCTCTATCACCAATTACTCATGTTCTAGCTCCATCATTACCCCAAACACACAAAAGAATAAGCAATACCGTAACCCACTCTCATAAGCATGAGCTACTGTAACCATACATTGCCATACCCTCGCAGTGCGAGGATTGACCCACTATATAAGGCCATTTTAGGGCACTTGATAAAAAAAGGAAGCTAAAAATGACGATTTTTAAGCGAAAATACCGAATTTTGTGAATCGACGCACCCTATTTCGAGAATTGACCCACTATATAAAAATAAACGGCGAGGGTACCGAAAATGTATGACTGTAACTTTACAATACATGATAAGCATTAAAAAAGTTACTCACGATTGTTGACTCCTTGTAACGATGATCGGATTGATGGTGTTGAACTTCCCGTATTGATTCACTCGGATCATGTTGTTGGTGATATCAGGCCTGAAATCATACGTTTGTCACATTTAATCATCACAATGATAATAATGAATGGTTAATTTTAAACTACACGTAAGTGAAAGTGAATAGAACAAGCCCACGAAATATTTACTACAGTACCCCGTCATCGTCAGCATGACCTACCGTAGCCTCACAAGGCAGTATGTTAGGTCATACATTTTCACAGTCTTATATTGCGACGAGTTATCCACTATATACGGCTCATTTGTAGTTATTTGATTTGAAAATAAGCTAAACAAAATCATTTTAAGCGAAAAATAACGAATTTTCTAAATCGTCCCACCATATTTCGAAAATCGACCCAAAATATATAAAAAAACGACGTGGATACCGTTACATTGAGACAACTAAGATCGATATAGATAACATACCGGCGTGCCGTTGGGCACGAGCTCCCGGATCGCTGACAATACGGCTTCCGACGGTTTCTGGTCAAACTTAAATCGATAAAATATCAATAAACACATAATTATCTGTGCCTCCAACTATGTCGAGCTTAGGAATGTGCATCCATACCAATTATTCTAATGTTCAATCCCGTTTCTCATTCAAAACGCTAACACTTTAACTGAGTCATTCCATCTAACCAGAACTAAGACACATAGCATCGATATAATTAAACAAATAAATATTTAATAAAAGGTACATACCTCATCCTCTATATTCTCTTCGTTGGCATTTGCATTCTGCGCCTTGAGCAGTTCCTTCTGCAATAAGACCGATTTATTTATGAATACAACGTGTCCAAGCCAAAGTTTTACATCTGACCCAACAACCCTATTGCAATATTCAAAATAAGCTTGCTTACCTTAACCCAGTTCTTATTCCGGCGGGTTTTTCTTTGTTCAATCTCCTCCATATCGATTTGTTCTTGACTGAAAACAAGCAAATCAAGCCTTAATCATCATCTTGGTTCTTTCTGATGGACGGATAGATCTTTCTTATAGCAGACCCGTAATACATGTAAGCGAACTACATTGACGTGTTGGTATGAGTTGGACTATTTTGGCAAGTTGACAAGTTATACAACAAGAGTCTTGTTACAAGACGTATCAAAATTAAATTAAAAATATACAAAATTAACAAATCGTAAAAGTTAAAACCGTACGTGTATCTTTGATGATTGAACAGATGTTGAGCCATACCGGACCAGGTGCACAAAGTATGTCTTCAGTGCATCCGTTGTAGTCTATGGAGAGGACCAGCGGGCACTTTACGAACGCTTCGTTCACGAGGAAGAAGTGGATTTCGGTAGTCCTCACTCTATAAATAGTTATTTAAATTGATAACAATGCCATTATAGGTGTAATTATAGTAATATGAAGTTTAATCGCGGTATAATCGAAACGAGAGAATGGACAATGGAAAATTAAGAACAACCTCGGCATTAATTTGCCTGTAGATGGTGTTAGAAGCGCTTGCCGCCGGCTCTTCTAATGTTCCAACCGTGGCTAACGACGTTAGTAAAGCTAAAACAAGAAATAATTAGATACAAAGTAAGGAAAACTATGATAAATGCGGGCGAAAATGAACGTAATTTTGTTACAGAGTGTATTGGCCAAGGCATTGATGAACGAACGTTGAACCACTCGCAGAAATGTCGGCAGAGTACGAAAGATTGATATAGAAACAAAGACAAAACAAAATAATCACACAACATAACTATAAAAAGTAAAAAACTATGGAGTGGTACGAAAGTAGAAATTGAAAATATTTCGTTCCGAGGGTGTTAAAGTTTACACCGACATTCTCTCTTTACTCTATAATGCCTTTTTGTTATGCAAGTACATTTTATACGCACAATAACAAAATTGAATAATGCATTTCTGGCATTAAAGAATTCGTGACACGTCAATGTTTTATCGAAACTTATCGTAGCATATACCACGTGAAAGAGCAAAAAATTCTGAATAATCTACACTTCAGTTCATGTCAAACTGTAATCTTGTGTTGATTCCACAATGCAATAAGTACAAAAGTAGCTTTCACTCTGATAAGACCAAAACAATACCTGACATGAAAAATTTTCTGCGAAACCCAGCGTGTTATATACCAAACGAAAGAGCAAAAAATTCTGAGTATTTTGCACGTTCCCATGTTGAACAACGGCCACTCCAGCCGAATTAACAAAATTGAATAATGCATTTTTGGCATTAAAGAATTCGTGACACGTCAATGTTTTATCGAAACTTATCGTAGCATATACCACGTAAAAGAGCAAAAAATTCTGAATAATCTACACTTCAGTTCATGTCAAACTGTAATCTTGTGTTGATTCCACAATGCAATAAGTACAAAAGTAGCTTTCACTCTGATAAGACCAAAACAATACCTGACATGAAAAATTTTCTGCGAAACCCAGCGTGTTATATACCAAACGAAAGAGCAAAAAATTCTGAATATTTTGCACGTTCCCATGTTGAACAACGGCCACTCCAGCCGAATTAACAAAATTGAATAATGCATTTCTGGCATTAAAGAATTCGTGACACGTCAATGTTTTATCGAAACTTATCGTAGCATATACCACGTGAAAGAGCAAAAAATTCTGAATAATCTACACTTCAGTTCATGTCAAACAGTAATCTTGTGTTGATTCCACAATGCAATAAGTACAAAAGTAGCTTTCACTCTGATAAGACCAAAACAATACCTGACATGAAAAATTTTCTGCGAAACCCAGCGTGTTATATACCAAACGAAAGAGCAAAAAATTCTGAGTATTTTGCACGTTCCCATGTTGAACAACGGCCACTCCAGCCGAATTAACAAAATTGAATAATGCATTTCTGGCATTAAAGAATTCGTGACACGTCAATGTTTTATCGAAACTTATCGTAGCATATACCACGTAAAAGAGCAAAAAATTCTGAATAATCTACACTTCAGTTCATGTCAAACTGTAATCTTGTGTTGATTCCACAATGCAATAAGTACAAAAGTAGCTTTCACTCTGATAAGACCAAAACAATACCTGACATGAAAAATTTTCTGCGAAACCCAGCGTGTTATATACCAAACGAAAGAGCAAAAAATTCTGAATATTTTGCACGTTCCCATGTTGAACAACGGCCACTCCAGCCGAATTAACAAAATTGAATAATGCATTTCTGGCATTAAAGAATTCGTGACACGTCAATGTTTTATCGAAACTTATCGTGGCATATACCACGTAAAAGAGCAAAAAATTCTGAATAATCTACACTTCAGTTCATGTCAAACTGTAATCTTGTGTTGATTCCACAATGCAATAAGTACAAAAGTAGCTTTCACTCTGATAAGACCAAAACAATACCTGACATGAAAAATTTTCTGCGAAACCCAGCGTGTTATATACCAAACGAAAGAGCAAAAAATTCTGAGTATTTTGCACGTTCCCATGTTGAACAACGGCCACTCCAGCCGAATTAACAAAATTGAATAATGCATTTCTGGCATTAAAGAATTCGTGACACGTCAATGTTTTATCGAAACTTATCGTAGCATATACCACGTGAAAGAGCAAAAAATTCTGAATAATCTACACTTCAGTTCATGTCAAACAGTAATCTTGTGTTGATTCCACAATGCAATAAGTACAAAAGTAGCTTTCACTCTGATAAGACCAAAACAATACCTGACATGAAAAATTTTCTGCGAAACCCAGCGTGTTATATACCAAACGAAAGAGCAAAAAATTCTGAGTATTTTGCACGTTCCCATGTTGAACAACGGCCACTCCAGCCGAATTAACAAAATTGAATAATGCATTTCTGGCATTAAAGAATTCGTGGCACGTCAATGTTTTATCGAAACTTATCGTAGCATATACCACGTAAAAGAGCAAAAAATTCTGAATAATCTACACTTCAGTTCATGTCAAACTGTAATCTTGTGTTGATTCCACAATGCAATAAGTACAAAAGTAGCTTTCACTCTGATAAGACCAAAACAATACCTGACATGAAAAATTTTCTGCGAAACCCAGCGTGTTATATACCAAACGAAAGAGCAAAAAATTCTGAGTATTTTGCACGTTCCCATGTTGAACAACGGCCACTCCAGCCGAATTAACAAAATTGAATAATGCATTTCTGGCATTAAAGAATTCGTGACACGTCAATGTTTTATCGAAACTTATCGTAGCATATACCACGTGAAAGAGCAAAAAATTCTGAATAATCTACACTTCAGTTCATGTCAAACAGTAATCTTGTGTTGATTCCACAATGCAATAAGTACAAAAGTAGCTTTCACTCTGATAAGACCAAAACAATACCTGACATGAAAAATTTTCTGCGAAACCCAGCGTGTTATATACCAAACGAAAGAGCAAAAAATTCTGAGTATTTTGCACGTTCCCATGTTGAACAACGGCCACTCCAGCCGAATTAACAAAATTGAATAATGCATTTCTGGCATTAAAGAATTCGTGACACGTCAATGTTTTATCGAAACTTATCGTAGCATATACCACGTAAAAGAGCAAAAAATTCTGAATAATCTACACTTCAGTTCATGTCAAACTGTAATCTTGTGTTGATTCCACAATGCAATAAGTACAAAAGTAGCTTTCACTCTGATAAGACCAAAACAATACCTGACATGAAAAATTTTCTGCGAAACCCAGCGTGTTATATACCAAACGAAAGAGCAAAAAATTCTGAGTATTTTGCACGTTCCCATGTTGAACAACGGCCACTCCAGCCGAATTAACAAAATTGAATAATGCATTTCTGGCATTAAAGAATTCGTGACACGTCAATGTTTTATCGAAACTTATCGTAGCATATACCACGTAAAAGAGCAAAAAATTCTGAATAATCTACACTTCAGTTCATGTCAAACTGTAATCTTGTGTTGATTCCACAATGCAATAAGTACAAAAGTAGCTTTCACTCTGATAAGACCAAAACAATACCTGACATGAAAAATTTTCTGCGAAACCCAGCGTGTTATATACCAAACGAAAGAGCAAAAAATTCTGAGTATTTTGCACGTTCCCATGTTGAACAACGGCCACTCCAGCCGAATTAACAAAATTGAATAATGCATTTCTGGCATTAAAGAATTCGTGACACGTCAATGTTTTATCGAAACTTATCGTAGCATATACCACGTAAAAGAGCAAAAAATTCTGAATAATCTACACTTCAGTTCATGTCAAACTGTAATCTTGTGTTGATTCCACAATGCAATAAGTACAAAAGTAGCTTTCACTCTGATAAGACCAAAACAATACCTGACATGAAAAATTTTCTGCGAAACCCAGCGTGTTATATACCAAACGAAAGAGCAAAAAATTCTGAATATTTTGCACGTTCCCATGTTGAACAACGGCCACTCCAGCCGAATTAACAAAATTGAATAATGCATTTCTGGCATTAAAGAATTCGTGACACGTCAATGTTTTATCGAAACTTATCGTAGCATATACCACGTGAAAGAGCAAAAAATTCTGAATAATCTACACTTCAGTTCATGTCAAACAGTAATCTTGTGTTGATTCCACAATGCAATAAGTACAAAAGTAGCTTTCACTCTGATAAGACCAAAACAATACCTGACATGAAAAATTTTCTGCGAAACCCAGCGTGTTATATACCAAACGAAAGAGCAAAAAATTCTGAGTATTTTGCACGTTCCCATGTTGAACAACGGCCACTCCAGCCGAATTAACAAAATTGAATAATGCATTTCTGGCATTAAAGAATTCGTGACACGTCAATGTTTTATCGAAACTTATCGTAGCATATACCACGTAAAAGAGCAAAAAATTCTGAATAATCTACACTTCAGTTCATGTCAAACTGTAATCTTGTGTTGATTCCACAATGCAATAAGTACAAAAGTAGCTTTCACTCTGATAAGACCAAAACAATACCTGACATGAAAAATTTTCTGCGAAACCCAGCGTGTTATATACCAAACGAAAGAGCAAAAAATTCTGAATATTTTGCACGTTCCCATGTTGAACAACGGCCACTCCAGCCGAATTAACAAAATTGAATAATGCATTTCTGGCATTAAAGAATTCGTGACACGTCAATGTTTTATCGAAACTTATCGTGGCATATACCACGTAAAAGAGCAAAAAATTCTGAATAATCTACACTTCAGTTCATGTCAAACTGTAATCTTGTGTTGATTCCACAATGCAATAAGTACAAAAGTAGCTTTCACTCTGATAAGACCAAAACAATACCTGACATGAAAAATTTTCTGCGAAACCCAGCGTGTTATATACCAAACGAAAGAGCAAAAAATTCTGAGTATTTTGCACGTTCCCATGTTGAACAACGGCCACTCCAGCCGAATTAACAAAATTGAATAATGCATTTCTGGCATTAAAGAATTCGTGACACGTCAATGTTTTATCGAAACTTATCGTAGCATATACCACGTGAAAGAGCAAAAAATTCTGAATAATCTACACTTCAGTTCATGTCAAACAGTAATCTTGTGTTGATTCCACAATGCAATAAGTACAAAAGTAGCTTTCACTCTGATAAGACCAAAACAATACCTGACATGAAAAATTTTCTGCGAAACCCAGCGTGTTATATACCAAACGAAAGAGCAAAAAATTCTGAGTATTTTGCACGTTCCCATGTTGAACAACGGCCACTCCAGCCGAATTAACAAAATTGAATAATGCATTTCTGGCATTAAAGAATTCGTGGCACGTCAATGTTTTATCGAAACTTATCGTAGCATATACCACGTAAAAGAGCAAAAAATTCTGAATAATCTACACTTCAGTTCATGTCAAACTGTAATCTTGTGTTGATTCCACAATGCAATAAGTACAAAAGTAGCTTTCACTCTGATAAGACCAAAACAATACCTGACATGAAAAATTTTCTGCGAAACCCAGCGTGTTATATACCAAACGAAAGAGCAAAAAATTCTGAGTATTTTGCACGTTCCCATGTTGAACAACGGCCACTCCAGCCGAATTAACAAAATTGAATAATGCATTTCTGGCATTAAAGAATTCGTGACACGTCAATGTTTTATCGAAACTTATCGTAGCATATACCACGTGAAAGAGCAAAAAATTCTGAATAATCTACACTTCAGTTCATGTCAAACAGTAATCTTGTGTTGATTCCACAATGCAATAAGTACAAAAGTAGCTTTCACTCTGATAAGACCAAAACAATACCTGACATGAAAAATTTTCTGCGAAACCCAGCGTGTTATATACCAAACGAAAGAGCAAAAAATTCTGAGTATTTTGCACGTTCCCATGTTGAACAACGGCCACTCCAGCCGAATTAACAAAATTGAATAATGCATTTCTGGCATTAAAGAATTCGTGACACGTCAATGTTTTATCGAAACTTATCGTAGCATATACCACGTAAAAGAGCAAAAAATTCTGAATAATCTACACTTCAGTTCATGTCAAACTGTAATCTTGTGTTGATTCCACAATGCAATAAGTACAAAAGTAGCTTTCACTCTGATAAGACCAAAACAATACCTGACATGAAAAATTTTCTGCGAAACCCAGCGTGTTATATACCAAACGAAAGAGCAAAAAATTCTGAGTATTTTGCACGTTCCCATGTTGAACAACGGCCACTCCAGCCGAATTAACAAAATTGAATAATGCATTTCTGGCATTAAAGAATTCGTGACACGTCAATGTTTTATCGAAACTTATCGTAGCATATACCACGTAAAAGAGCAAAAAATTCTGAATAATCTACACTTCAGTTCATGTCAAACTGTAATCTTGTGTTGATTCCACAATGCAATAAGTACAAAAGTAGCTTTCACTCTGATAAGACCAAAACAATACCTGACATGAAAAATTTTCTGCGAAACCCAGCGTGTTATATACCAAACGAAAGAGCAAAAAATTCTGAGTATTTTGCACGTTCCCATGTTGAACAACGGCCACTCCAGCCGAATTAACAAAATTGAATAATGCATTTCTGGCATTAAAGAATTCGTGACACGTCAATGTTTTATCGAAACTTATCGTAGCATATACCACGTAAAAGAGCAAAAAATTCTGAATAATCTACACTTCAGTTCATGTCAAACTGTAATCTTGTGTTGATTCCACAATGCAATAAGTACAAAAGTAGCTTTCACTCTGATAAGACCAAAGCAATACCTGACATGAAAAATTTTCTGCGAAACCCAGCGTGTTATATACCAAACGAAAGAGCAAAAAATTCTGAGTATTTTGCACGTTCCCATGTTGAACAACGGCCACTCCAGCCGAATTAACAAAATTGAATAATGCATTTCTGGCATTAAAGAATTCGTGACACGTCAATGTTTTATCGAAACTTATCGTAGCATATACCACGTAAAAGAGCAAAAAATTCTGAATAATCTACACTTCAGTTCATGTCAAACTGTAATCTTGTGTTGATTCCACAATGCAATAAGTACAAAAGTAGCTTTCACTCTGATAAGACCAAAACAATACCTGACATGAAAAATTTTCTGCGAAACCCAGCGTGTTATATACCAAACGAAAGAGCAAAAAATTCTGAATATTTTGCACGTTCCCATGTTGAACAACGGCCACTCCAGCCGAATTAACAAAATTGAATAATGCATTTCTGGCATTAAAGAATTCGTGACACGTCAATGTTTTATCGAAACTTATCGTAGCATATACCACGTAAAAGAGCAAAAAATTCTGAATAATCTACACTTCAGTTCATGTCAAACTGTAATCTTGTGTTGATTCCACAATGCAATAAGTACAAAAGTAGCTTTCACTCTGATAAGACCAAAGCAATACCTGACATGAAAAATTTTCTGCGAAACCCAGCGTGTTATATACCAAACGAAAGAGCAAAAAATTCTGAGTATTTTGCACGTTCCCATGTTGAACAACGGCCACTCCAGCCGAATTAACAAAATTGAATAATGCATTTCTGGCATTAAAGAATTCGTGACACGTCAATGTTTTATCGAAACTTATCGTAGCATATACCACGTAAAAGAGCAAAAAATTCTGAATAATCTACACTTCAGTTCATGTCAAACTGTAATCTTGTGTTGATTCCACAATGCAATAAGTACAAAAGTAGCTTTCACTCTGATAAGACCAAAACAATACCTGACATGAAAAATTTTCTGCGAAACCCAGCGTGTTATATACCAAACGAAAGAGCAAAAAATTCTGAATATTTTGCACGTTCCCATGTTGAACAACGGCCACTCCAGCCGAATTAACAAAATTGAATAATGCATTTCTGGCATTAAAGAATTCGTGACACGTCAATGTTTTATCGAAACTTATCGTAGCATATACCACGTAAAAGAGCAAAAAATTCTGAATAATCTACACTTCAGTTCATGTCAAACTGTAATCTTGTGTTGATTCCACAATGCAATAAGTACAAAAGTAGCTTTCACTCTGATAAGACCAAAGCAATACCTGACATGAAAAATTTTCTGCGAAACCCAGCGTGTTATATACCAAACGAAAGAGCAAAAAATTCTGAGTATTTTGCACGTTCCCATGTTGAACAACGGCCACTCCAGCCGAATTAACAAAATTGAATAATGCATTTCTGGCATTAAAGAATTCGTGACACGTCAATGTTTTATCGAAACTTATCGTAGCATATACCACGTAAAAGAGCAAAAAATTCTGAATAATCTACACTTCAGTTCATGTCAAACTGTAATCTTGTGTTGATTCCACAATGCAATAAGTACAAAAGTAGCTTTCACTCTGATAAGACCAAAACAATACCTGACATGAAAAATTTTCTGCGAAACCCAGCGTGTTATATACCAAACGAAAGAGCAAAAAATTCTGAGTATTTTGCACGTTCCCATGTTGAACAACGGCCACTCCAGCCGAATTAACAAAATTGAATAATGCATTTCTGGCATTAAAGAATTCGTGACACGTCAATGTTTTATCGAAACTTATCGTAGCATATACCACGTAAAAGAGCAAAAAATTCTGAATAATCTACACTTCAGTTCATGTCAAACTGTAATCTTGTGTTGATTCCACAATGCAATAAGTACAAAAGTAGCTTTCACTCTGATAAGACCAAAGCAATACCTGACATGAAAAATTTTCTGCGAAACCCAGCGTGTTATATACCAAACGAAAGAGCAAAAAATTCTGAGTATTTTGCACGTTCCCATGTTGAACAACGGCCACTCCAGCCGAATTAACAAAATTGAATAATGCATTTCTGGCATTAAAGAATTCGTGACACGTCAATGTTTTATCGAAACTTATCGTAGCATATACCACGTAAAAGAGCAAAAAATTCTGAATAATCTACACTTCAGTTCATGTCAAACTGTAATCTTGTGTTGATTCCACAATGCAATAAGTACAAAAGTAGCTTTCACTCTGATAAGACCAAAACAATACCTGACATGAAAAATTTTCTGCGAAACCCAGCGTGTTATATACCAAACGAAAGAGCAAAAAATTCTGAATATTTTGCACGTTCCCATGTTGAACAACGGCCACTCCAGCCGAATTAACAAAATTGAATAATGCATTTCTGGCATTAAAGAATTCGTGACACGTCAATGTTTTATCGAAACTTATCGTAGCATATACCACGTAAAAGAGCAAAAAATTCTGAATAATCTACACTTCAGTTCATGTCAAACTGTAATCTTGTGTTGATTCCACAATGCAATAAGTACAAAAGTAGCTTTCACTCTGATAAGACCAAAGCAATACCTGACATGAAAAATTTTCTGCGAAACCCAGCGTGTTATATACCAAACGAAAGAGCAAAAAATTCTGAGTATTTTGCACGTTCCCATGTTGAACAACGGCCACTCCAGCCGAATTAACAAAATTGAATAATGCATTTCTGGCATTAAAGAATTCGTGACACGTCAATGTTTTATCGAAACTTATCGTAGCATATACCACGTAAAAGAGCAAAAAATTCTGAATAATCTACACTTCAGTTCATGTCAAACTGTAATCTTGTGTTGATTCCACAATGCAATAAGTACAAAAGTAGCTTTCACTCTGATAAGACCAAAACAATACCTGACATGAAAAATTTTCTGCGAAACCCAGCGTGTTATATACCAAACGAAAGAGCAAAAAATTCTGAATATTTTGCACGTTCCCATGTTGAACAACGGCCACTCCAGCCGAATTAACAAAATTGAATAATGCATTTCTGGCATTAAAGAATTCGTGACACGTCAATGTTTTATCGAAACTTATCGTAGCATATACCACGTAAAAGAGCAAAAAATTCTGAATAATCTACACTTCAGTTCATGTCAAACTGTAATCTTGTGTTGATTCCACAATGCAATAAGTACAAAAGTAGCTTTCACTCTGATAAGACCAAAACAATACCTGACATGAAAAATTTTCTGCGAAACCCAGCGTGTTATATACCAAACGAAAGAGCAAAAAATTCTGAGTATTTTGCACGTTCCCATGTTGAACAACGGCCACTCCAGCCGAATTAACAAAATTGAATAATGCATTTCTGGCATTAAAGAATTCGTGACACGTCAATGTTTTATCGAAACTTATCGTAGCATATACCACGTAAAAGAGCAAAAAATTCTGAATAATCTACACTTCAGTTCATGTCAAACTGTAATCTTGTGTTGATTCCACAATGCAATAAGTACAAAAGTAGCTTTCACTCTGATAAGACCAAAACAATACCTGACATGAAAAATTTTCTGCGAAACCCAGCGTGTTATATACCAAACGAAAGAGCAAAAAATTCTGAGTATTTTGCACGTTCCCATGTTGAACAACGGCCACTCCAGCCGAATTAACAAAATTGAATAATGCATTTCTGGCATTAAAGAATTCGTGACACGTCAATGTTTTATCGAAACTTATCGTAGCATATACCACGTAAAAGAGCAAAAAATTCTGAATAATCTACACTTCAGTTCATGTCAAACTGTAATCTTGTGTTGATTCCACAATGCAATAAGTACAAAAGTAGCTTTCACTCTGATAAGACCAAAGCAATACCTGACATGAAAAATTTTCTGCGAAACCCAGCGTGTTATATACCAAACGAAAGAGCAAAAAATTCTGAGTATTTTGCACGTTCCCATGTTGAACAACGGCCACTCCAGCCGAATTAACAAAATTGAATAATGCATTTCTGGCATTAAAGAATTCGTGACACGTCAATGTTTTATCGAAACTTATCGTAGCATATACCACGTAAAAGAGCAAAAAATTCTGAATAATCTACACTTCAGTTCATGTCAAACTGTAATCTTGTGTTGATTCCACAATGCAATAAGTACAAAAGTAGCTTTCACTCTGATAAGACCAAAACAATACCTGACATGAAAAATTTTCTGCGAAACCCAGCGTGTTATATACCAAACGAAAGAGCAAAAAATTCTGAATATTTTGCACGTTCCCATGTTGAACAACGGCCACTCCAGCCGAATTAACAAAATTGAATAATGCATTTCTGGCATTAAAGAATTCGTGACACGTCAATGTTTTATCGAAACTTATCGTAGCATATACCACGTAAAAGAGCAAAAAATTCTGAATAATCTACACTTCAGTTCATGTCAAACTGTAATCTTGTGTTGATTCCACAATGCAATAAGTACAAAAGTAGCTTTCACTCTGATAAGACCAAAACAATACCTGACATGAAAAATTTTCTGCGAAACCCAGCGTGTTATATACCAAACGAAAGAGCAAAAAATTCTGAGTATTTTGCACGTTCCCATGTTGAACAACGGCCACTCCAGCCGAATTAACAAAATTGAATAATGCATTTCTGGCATTAAAGAATTCGTGACACGTCAATGTTTTATCGAAACTTATCGTAGCATATACCACGTAAAAGAGCAAAAAATTCTGAATAATCTACACTTCAGTTCATGTCAAACTGTAATCTTGTGTTGATTCCACAATGCAATAAGTACAAAAGTAGCTTTCACTCTCTCCGCATATTTAGGGGGGCCAATAATTTGGCCAAAGTGGGGCCATTAATTTGTCAAAAGTTGACTCTCGAATTTGGCTACCAGACAAGCCCCACTTGAAAAGTTGAGCCATTAATTTGGTCAAAATAATGGCCCCATTAAACTTTTCGCTAAACTTTAGTCCCAATTAATGGCTCAACTTTTCAAGTGGGCCAATAATTTGGTCATAATAATGGCCCCACTAAACTTTTCGCTAAACTTTAGTCCCAATTAATGGCTCAACTTTTCAAGTGGGGTCAATAATTTGGCCAGTAATTTGGCTCGACCACTAAAAGTTTAGCCCTTTATTTGCTTACTATTATTCCAGTTCCATTTATGTTTATTACGTATTTAAATGATTTATACATCAATTAACTTCTTTATCCTCAGAACAAACAATATTTACATATCAATTACAACATGAAAATGCACATGCAACGAACGATAAACATTTAATGGATTTTGTATCATTAACAATATATAACTTCTAAGAATATTATAACTTCTTATTTTATTTATAACAATACAATCGCGCTTACGAGAGAATCGAAAAGAGTTAATTTTCTGATACTTAGTGGTCTGTGTTTTAAAACTATGCTGATGACAATGGATAGTCATTTTGTATGTTGATACCAGACGCCGTCGCGTCGAAATCACAATTTCAATTTCTTTGAATCTATCAATGCTAAATTAGGCGACTATGTTCCCCTTGGCAGAACTTGATGGCAAACCTGTCTAATTAATTTTTTCAAGAAACATTTTCAAAAACGGTGTTCGCTCAAAGGTAAGTGTATTACGCGACCTACATAGATCGGTCCGGAAAGGCTGTGTGCATGGAAATGCGGGGGGGGGGGGGGGCGATCGTTTTGCCAACAATCGTTTGAAAAACGGATCATAAAGCGGTTGGGATTTGGCTTATGGCAACCAAAGTTTTACCATTCCTATCAGTGGGAGTGTACGGTCTTGGGCTACCGTAACCGTCACTGATTTTTTTCACTCGACCCATGACGCCGGGTTCATGGTTGAAATTGGCCGAAGTCGAAAAATTCTAGTTGCCATTATATCAATAGTGAGCCAACTTTTATCTTTCTGGATACCGTAACCGGTACTACCGTAATCAAACAGGGATTCGCTATAATATAACAGGGTACGGTAGCTAGATTACGGTAGTTCGGGTAACGGTATCCAAAAAAATAAAAGTTGGCTCACTATTGATATAATGGCAACTAGTATTTGGCCTCGGGAGATCATGGATTTTTCGACTTCGGCCATGAACCCGGGGTCATGGGTCGAATGAAAAAAATCAGTTCGCGATTCCCAATACCGTACACTCCCACTGATACAATGGTACAACTTTGGTTGCCATACGCCAAATCTCAACCGATTTATGATCCGTTGCGCAAACGATCGTTGGCAAAACGATCCCCCCCTCCCGGAAATGCGGGATTTTTTTGCAGATTCGAATGGAAATTTCTCAATGTTGCGAGCGTAAAAAAAAGTTTTCACGCGCCCATCTATAGATTCTAGATTCAAAATGAACATGTCCATCGTCATCAACAACCTTGAAAACTCGACCCCTAAAATTTGATTATTAACTGGGCCAGACCCCACTCCCTATGCTCGGTTCTCTCGCAAGCGGACTCATATGAAAACAATGTACATTCGTCTATTGAATAACAACAAAATATGTTCGTGACAATAAACAGTATACTCCGGTATTTTTTTCCGTGGGGAGGGCCAGGGGCAGCACCATGGTGTGGGACTAGGGAGAAACCCAAGAGATTTGGGGGCGGACTTCAAATTCCGTGGGGTAGGCCGTTCATTCCAGAACATGGAATACGCCGTCCTGAAGCCAAATCCCGTGGGGTGCCCTAGTTCCGCACCATTGTGCTGCCCACGGACAAAAAAAATACCGGAGTACTCATAAAGTCATGGGACGCTTTAAAAAAATTTTTTTTGTAACATTTGCTCGAGGAAAGTAATCAAGCTGATCTTTTGAGTCAAAGCGTGCAACTCATCAAGGAATACAACCATGATGGGTTGGTGTAATTAAATTAGTTTACTGTTGCATAGCAGTGACGCAAACGAAGTACACTTTTCGAATGCGTATAGTTCTTTAGTAAAAAAGTCCTGTTCTTCTGAAACATCATGATAACGGAGACCTCATCAAGGGCTGCCCATGAAAAAATCGAAGATCGGACTCCGATTTCAAGCTGCAGCGGGCTGCAAATTTGAGCCCGAAAATTTTTTAAAGACTTTTGAGGCCCAATCGTTTAGGTCTTCGAAAACTATGCTTCCAACGCAGGGAGCTTCACAATATATCAAATAATGATTTCGCTTGAATTGGTTTAGTTCTGATTCCATTCAGAGCCGCATCAAACGTTCTGCTGAGGTGTGCTCGTTTTCAGCGCGCCCTGAGTGGGCACACGTGGGCGAAACCGTCGGCTTTGGCCCCGGACCTACCCGATTTAGCCAAAACAATTTAACCAAGAACCCCTCTAAAATATATCGGAGCTTTAAAAATAAGATTTCATCACAAGGGCGCAGGGGCGCGAGAGCTGCGTGAGAGAAAGCATACGTCTAACAATAAGGATATTTGCTGAAATTGAGTAGGCAGAATGTTTGACCTAAGTCTGTCTGATATGATAAATGAATTTGAATTTGAATGCTTGATGCGGGTCTGAAAAGAATCAGAACTAAAACAAAATCAGGAAAGCATTTTATAAATTGTGAAGCTGCCTGCGTATGAACCATTATTTTAGAATGCATTCTGAACGGTAGGGTCCCAGTCTTTTCACAAAAAAATTATTTCATGCGCTGATGGTAAATGAAGAGCTATATCCTGTGGCCGTATGCAAGAACCATTTTCCAGGAAAATGTGGCGTGATTAGCGTAGGCAAAGGCGTTTTCCAAAAATCCTCCACTTACGCTAACGACGTCACATCTTCCTGGAAAACGGTTCATGCATACGGCCACTGGCGATAAATATCACTCTCATTTTGACCCTTACAATATAGTGGTCTCACAAGGGAACCTTGTGGACTTTACCTGGCCATTTGACAAGGCAATATCATAACTACAATATTTTTTCGATGGTGATTACGAATCTCTTTTTAGGAGTGCCTAGACGAGCTGAGTTTCGAAAAAATCGATATGAAATTCGGCTAGTGATTTTGAAAATTCGCGAGGGGTAGTGTGAGCTCATCTATCAACCTTCGAAGCAACGACCTGTGAGGTGTAGTGAATAAGGTGTCCGCGTTAACTTTTGATTGTCACAGGTTCGATCCCTCTAGCAGCACTTTTCTTTTATTATTTTTTTTTAAAAACGTGTTGCTGTGATTATGAAAGCCAGAAAAGAGAACACACATCTTATTGAAAGAGTGATGGTCATGCGACATGTTGAATAAGATGCATAAATGCTTTTTAACGACATACAAAGCGCTCGAGAAAGGATCAACGAGCGAACAAAGTCGATCGATGGCGATCTACCCAGACAAAGAAGCATGAACGTTTGATATTGACTTCAACAATAACCGCAAAAGAAAAGTCCTGCAAGAGGGATCGAACCAGTGACAGTCAAAAGCTAACGCGGACGCCTTATCCACTACACTACACAGGTCTTTGTATCGAAGGTTGATAGATTAGTTCACCAATGTTTATGCACTACCCCTCGCGAATTTTCAAATTGACTAGCCGCATTTCGATTTTCTCGAAACTCAGCTCGTCTTCTCGTATGGCGAAGTTCTATTATCAGCTCACATATCCCGCCTGGGCAGTCCTGACGTCATAGGTCGAATAGCTAGGTTATCGGTTATCGGTTATCAAAATGTGGTCAGGATTTTCGATTTTTGGGAAATTTTGGCGCAAAATGCGGTCAGGCTTGGTACTTTATTACATACTTTTCGACCAATGCCTGACGTCGCTTCAGAAGAACAGGGCTTTTCACTAAAGAATATACGTGTTCGAAAACTGCAAGCGTCATCATTATGCAGCAGAGAACTGATCTAATAATACCAATACATCATGGTTGTATTTCTTGATGAGGTGCACACATTGACTCAAATATCAACTTGATATCTTTCCTAAATCAAGTTTCAAAAAAATGAAATAAAGCGTCCTACGACTTTATGGCTATAGCCTGTACAGCTACACGGGGAGGGGCACTTATGTTGACTGCTAGTGTGATGGACGGCGAACTGGTAGTAGAAGACGTACACCTGAACAAAGGACAATGAACAAAGTTAATCGATAAACAACGATAGTTAACGAATCGTTACATTTGCCTTACGCCGTAACGACGGAGACGCGGCAGAGGAGGTTACGGTGTAGTCACTTAAGGCAAATGTAACGATACAGAAATCAATAACATGTCAGATCTTTCAAAATCAATCAAAAATCAACTAACCCAGCCACTTTGCGCCGGTGACGGCTTGAGGACGAAGCGACAAGACGCTGAAACATGAAAAAATAAACGGTCTCAAACGCTTTCGACTAAATTGGCATGAATACTAACTACTTACAATTAAATACCCTTAACATTTCATAAGTAGTAAGATGCTTACTGTTCTAGCAGAGTCGAATTGAACGGGTCCATCTTGAGAGAGCAGAGATTCCCTTGTTGTTCCCTGTAACAAACTAAATTAGTGAAAAACAACAATTAATGAGCACAGTTAATGAAAGAGCGAAAACAACTATAGCCTACTCAACTAGCAAAATACTTTGAAAAGTAGAATACAAACTAGTATGCAACGAGAACAACATTATTTAGTTGAAAAACTTCCATGGCGGGCATGCCGACGTGAACAAACAAGAAAGGTATTAGCAAACATCGCCGACCTATTTTACGGCTCTCGATGAAACGGCTCGACTTACCGTAGTTGGGCCATTATTTAAGCCAAAAGTTTAGCTCAACTTTGTGACTTAAATAACAGCCCCACTTCGAACCAAATTATTGGCTCAACCACCAAAATAATGGCTCAACTTTTCACACTCGACCAAATTATTGGCCCCCCTAAAAATGCGGAGCTGATAAGACCAAAACAATACCTGACATGAAAAATTTTCTGCGAAACCCAGCGTGTTATATACCAAACGAAAGAGCAAAAAATTCTGAGTATTTTGCACGTTCCCATGTTGAACAACGGCCACTCCAGCCGAATTAACAAAATTGAATAATGCATTTCTGGCATTAAAGAATTCGTGACACGTCAATGTTTTATCGAAACTTATCGTAGCATATACCACGTAAAAGAGCAAAAAATTCTGAATAATCTACACTTCAGTTCATGTCAAACTGTAATCTTGTGTTGATTCCACAATGCAATAAGTACAAAAGTAGCTTTCACTCTGATAAGACCAAAACAATACCTGACATGAAAAATTTTCTGCGAAACCCAGCGTGTTATATACCAAACGAAAGAGCAAAAAATTCTGAGTATTTTGCACGTTCCCATGTTGAACAACGGCCACTCCAGCCGAATTAACAAAATTGAATAATGCATTTCTGGCATTAAAGAATTCGTGACACGTCAATGTTTTATCGAAACTTATCGTAGCATATACCACGTAAAAGAGCAAAAAATTCTGAATAATCTACACTTCAGTTCATGTCAAACTGTAATCTTGTGTTGATTCCACAATGCAATAAGTACAAAAGTAGCTTTCACTCTGATAAGACCAAAACAATACCTGACATGAAAAATTTTCTGCGAAACCCAGCGTGTTATATACCAAACGAAAGAGCAAAAAATTCTGAGTATTTTGCACGTTCCCATGTTGAACAACGGCCACTCCAGCCGAATTTATTTATTTATTTTATTTATTTATTTATCATACATCCAATAAAGATGTGACAACATTTGAAACGAATAATAAATAAGTGAATAGGAGAATCGGGAAGTGGGTGGTAGGAATTAACAAAATTGAATAATGCATTTCTGGCATTAAAGAATTCGTGACACGTCAATGTTTTATCGAAACTTATCGTAGCATATACCACGTAAAAGAGCAAAAAATTCTGAATAATCTACACTTCAGTTCATGTCAAACTGTAATCTTGTGTTGATTCCACAATGCAATAAGTACAAAAGTAGCTTTCACTCTGATAAGACCAAAACAATACCTGACATGAAAAATTTTCTGCGAAACCCAGCGTGTTATATACCAAACGAAAGAGCAAAAAATTCTGAGTATTTTGCACGTTCCCATGTTGAACAACGGCCACTCCAGCCGAATTAACAAAATTGAATAATGCATTTCTGGCATTAAAGAATTCGTGACACGTCAATGTTTTATCGAAACTTATCGTAGCATATACCACGTAAAAGAGCAAAAAATTCTGAATAATCTACACTTCAGTTCATGTCAAACTGTAATCTTGTGTTGATTCCACAATGCAATAAGTACAAAAGTAGCTTTCACTCTGATAAGACCAAAACAATACCTGACATGAAAAATTTTCTGCGAAACCCAGCATGTTATATACCAAACGAAAGAGCAAAAAATTCTGAGTATTTTGCACGTTCCCATGTTGAACAACGGCCACTCCAGCCGAATTAACAAAATTGAATAATGCATTTCTGGCATTAAAGAATTCGTGACACGTCCATGTTTTATCGAAACTTATCGTAGCATATACCACGTGAAAGAGCAAAAAATTCTGAATAATCTACACTTCAGTTCATGTCAAACTGTAATCTTGTGTTGATTCCACAATGCAATAAGTACAAAAGTAGCTTTCACTCTGATAAGACCAAAACAATACCTGACATGAAAAATTTTCTGCGAAACCCAGCGTGTTATATACCAAACGAAAGAGCAAAAAATTCTGAGTATTTTGCACGTTCCCGTGTTGAACAACGGCCACTCCAGCCGAATTAACAAAATTGAATAATGCATTTCTGGCATTAAAGAATTCGTGACACGTCAATGTTTTATCGAAACTTATCGTAGCATATACCACGTAAAAGAGCAAAAAATTCTGAATAATCTACACTTCAGTTCATGTCAAACTGTAATCTTGTGTTGATTCCACAATGCAATAAGTACAAAAGTAGCTTTCACTCTGATAAGACCAAAACAATACCTGACATGAAAAATTTTCTGCGAAACCCAGCGTGTTATATACCAAACGAAAGAGCAAAAAATTCTGAGTATTTTGCACGTTCCCATGTTGAACAACGGCCACTCCAGCCGAATTAACAAAATTGAATAATGCATTTCTGGCATTAAAGAATTCGTGACACGTCAATGTTTTATCGAAACTTATCGTAGCATATACCACGTAAAAGAGCAAAAAATTCTGAATAATCTACACTTCAGTTCATGTCAAACTGTAATCTTGTGTTGATTCCACAATGCAATAAGTACAAAAGTAGCTTTCACTCTGATAAGACCAAAACAATACCTGACATGAAAAATTTTCTGCGAAACCCAGCGTGTTATATACCAAACGAAAGAGCAAAAAATTCTGAGTATTTTGCACGTTCCCATGTTGAACAACGGCCACTCCAGCCGAATTAACAAAATTGAATAATGCATTTCTGGCATTAAAGAATTCGTGACACGTCAATGTTTTATCGAAACTTATCGTAGCATATACCACGTAAAAGAGCAAAAAATTCTGAATAATCTACACTTCAGTTCATGTCAAACTGTAATCTTGTGTTGATTCCACAATGCAATAAGTACAAAAGTAGCTTTCACTCTGATAAGACCAAAACAATACCTGACATGAAAAATTTTCTGCGAAACCCAGCGTGTTATATACCAAACGAAAGAGCAAAAAATTCTGAGTATTTTGCACGTTCCCATGTTGAACAACGGCCACTCCAGCCGAATTAACAAAATTGAATAATGCATTTCTGGCATTAAAGAATTCGTGACACGTCAATGTTTTATCGAAACTTATCGTAGCATATACCACGTAAAAGAGCAAAAAATTCTGAATAATCTACACTTCAGTTCATGTCAAACTGTAATCTTGTGTTGATTCCACAATGCAATAAGTACAAAAGTAGCTTTCACTCTGATAAGACCAAAACAATACCTGACATGAAAAATTTTCTGCGAAACCCAGCATGTTATATACCAAACGAAAGAGCAAAAAATTCTGAGTATTTTGCACGTTCCCATGTTGAACAACGGCCACTCCAGCCGAATTAACAAAATTGAATAATGCATTTCTGGCATTAAAGAATTCGTGACACGTCCATGTTTTATCGAAACTTATCGTAGCATATACCACGTGAAAGAGCAAAAAATTCTGAATAATCTACACTTCAGTTCATGTCAAACTGTAATCTTGTGTTGATTCCACAATGCAATAAGTACAAAAGTAGCTTTCACTCTGATAAGACCAAAACAATACCTGACATGAAAAATTTTCTGCGAAACCCAGCGTGTTATATACCAAACGAAAGAGCAAAAAATTCTGAGTATTTTGCACGTTCCCATGTTGAACAACGGCCACTCCAGCCGAATTAACAAAATTGAATAATGCATTTCTGGCATTAAAGAATTCGTGACACGTCAATGTTTTATCGAAACTTATCGTAGCATATACCACGTAAAAGAGCAAAAAATTCTGAATAATCTACACTTCAGTTCATGTCAAACTGTAATCTTGTGTTGATTCCACAATGCAATAAGTACAAAAGTAGCTTTCACTCTGATAAGACCAAAACAATACCTGACATGAAAAATTTTCTGCGAAACCCAGCGTGTTATATACCAAACGAAAGAGCAAAAAATTCTGAGTATTTTGCACGTTCCCATGTTGAACAACGGCCACTCCAGCCGAATTAACAAAATTGAATAATGCATTTCTGGCATTAAAGAATTCGTGACACGTCAATGTTTTATCGAAACTTATCGTAGCATATACCACGTAAAAGAGCAAAAAATTCTGAATAATCTACACTTCAGTTCATGTCAAACTGTAATCTTGTGTTGATTCCACAATGCAATAAGTACAAAAGTAGCTTTCACTCTGATAAGACCAAAACAATACCTGACATGAAAAATTTTCTGCGAAACCCAGCGTGTTATATACCAAACGAAAGAGCAAAAAATTCTGAGTATTTTGCACGTTCCCATGTTGAACAACGGCCACTCCAGCCGAATTAACAAAATTGAATAATGCATTTCTGGCATTAAAGAATTCGTGACACGTCAATGTTTTATCGAAACTTATCGTAGCATATACCACGTAAAAGAGCAAAAAATTCTGAATAATCTACACTTCAGTTCATGTCAAACTGTAATCTTGTGTTGATTCCACAATGCAATAAGTACAAAAGTAGCTTTCACTCTGATAAGACCAAAACAATACCTGACATGAAAAATTTTCTGCGAAACCCAGCGTGTTATATCATGCGTGTCACTGAAGAATTGAGTAAAATCGGGGGGTGGTTGGCACATTTTTTTACCCCTACATATTATTACAATTTTCGATAGTCTATATGGTCCCTAACAAGGTACCGTCGAGCTTTTTCGCATATCTTCATTTTCAACGTCGACAGACGTCGTCGAACTTTTTGGACTCCGAAAATTGCCAACTTTGGAGCTCTGTAGCTCTTCAGGATGAAGATTTGGTATCAAATCGTCAGCAGAAGAATTCCTCGGAATGTTAAGGAGAATGCGCCGGCATCATTGCCAGGTAGCTATTTTAATTAGTATTTTTGTAAATCGATTTTATTGATTATTTTTCTTAAAAATATAGAAGCCAAAACTTTTCAATAGCTCAATCGACTCATCTCGACGAGAGGAATTCAATGGTATGCTGAAAGTTTTTGTATGTGGTTGTCTTCGAAAGTTATGAGCATTTGAAGTTTTTTCTTTAATGAGAAATTTGTGTTTTCCTAGATAGGTTGGTGAACTCTTCTATCGCCATCAGACAACAAGAGTGTGTAGTGTAGTGGATAAGATGTCTGCGCTTGCTTTTGATTGCCATGGGTTCGATCCTCCTAGGCGCAATTTTCTTTTGCAGTTTTTTTTAATTGTCAAAATGTTTTTTTCTGTGATTATAAAAAACAGAAAAGAATTTTTCCCGGGTGATTATCGCTGCAAACCAGTAGCATTGTATCGCGACCAGAAAGGGAAGTGTTGGATAGGAAATGGAGGACTCGGAGATAGACAATGACATCTTGGAGGAGCGAGGAGATGAGGAGATTCTAGATCAACACGAAGATGACTTTAGGATTGTAGTCGAGGGAGAGTGTGATGAAATATTCCATTGAATTTGAAGCCTGATTGTCGTCCTATTGTAATTTTTATTCATTGTGAACAATATTCATCGATTAGTTATATTTTATGAATTGAATTATTGAAATAAATATTTGAAAGTTATCAAAAATATCTTGGGGATGCACTAGAACAACAGTAAAACTAATTAAAATAGATGAATTGTTCGCACGAGGCAGAAGAGAGGGTAGATCACTGGCTGCGTCACTCTTCTCTCGTGTGATCACACGCAATGAAAAACTTGAAATGCTCATAACTTTCGAAGACAACTACATACAAAAACGTTCAGCATACCATTGAATTCCTCTCGTCGAGATGAGTCGATTGAGCTATTGAAAAGTTTTGGCTTCTATATTTTTAAGAAAAATAATCAATAAAATCGATTTACAAAAATACTAATTAAAATAGCTACATGGCAATGATGCCGGCGCATTCTCCTTAACATTCCGAGGAATTCTTCTGCTGACGATTTGATACCAAATCTTCATCCTGAAGAGCTACAGAGCTCCAAAGTTGGCAATTTTCGGAGTCCAAAAAGTTTGACGACGTCTGTCGACGTTGAAAATGAAGATATGCGAAAAAGCTCCACGGTACCTTGTTAGGGACCATATAGACTACCAAAAAATGATCTCTGCTCATTTTCGATTTTTTCAATGTGCCACCGTTTATTCGAACCTTACGCGACACGCGTGATATACCAAACGAAAGAGCAAAAAATTCTGAGTATTTTGCACGTTCCCATGTTGAACAACGGCCACTCCAGCCGAATTAACAAAATTGAATAATGCATTTCTGGCATTAAAGAATTCGTGACACGTCAATGTTTTATCGAAACTTATCGTAGCATATACCACGTAAAAGAGCAAAAAATTCTGAATAATCTACACTTCAGTTCATGTCAAACTGTAATCTTGTGTTGATTCCACAATGCAATAAGTACAAAAGTAGCTTTCACTCTGATAAGACCAAAACAATACCTGACATGAAAAATTTTCTGCGAAACCCAGCGTGTTATATACCAAACGAAAGAGCAAAAAATTCTGAGTATTTTGCACGTTCCCATGTTGAACAACGGCCACTCCAGCCGAATTAACAAAATTGAATAATGCATTTCTGGCATTAAAGAATTCGTGACACGTCAATGTTTTATCGAAACTTATCGTAGCATATACCACGTAAAAGAGCAAAAAATACTGAATAATCTACACTTCAGTTCATGTCAAACTGTAATCTTGTGTTGATTCCACAATGCAATAAGTACAAAAGTAGCTTTCACTCTGATAAGACCAAAACAATACCTGACATGAAAAATTTTCTGCGAAACCCAGCGTGTTATATACCAAACGAAAGAGCAAAAAATTCTGAGTATTTTGCACGTTCCCATGTTGAACAACGGCCACTCCAGCCGAATTAACAAAATTGAATAATGCATTTCTGGCATTAAAGAATTCGTGACACGTCAATGTTTTATCGAAACTTATCGTAGCATATACCACGTAAAAGAGCAAAAAATTCTGAATAATCTACACTTCAGTTCATGTCAAACTGTAATCTTGTGTTGATTCCACAATGCAATAAGTACAAAAGTAGCTTTCACTCTGATAAGACCAAAACAATACCTGACATGAAAAATTTTCTGCGAAACCCAGCGTGTTATATACCAAACGAAAGAGCAAAAAATTCTGAGTATTTTGCACGTTCCCATGTTGAACAACGGCCACTCCAGCCGAATTAACAAAATTGAATAATGCATTTCTGGCATTAAAGAATTCGTGACACGTCAATGTTTTATCGAAACTTATCGTAGCATATACCACGTAAAAGAGCAAAAAATACTGAATAATCTACACTTCAGTTCATGTCAAACTGTAATCTTGTGTTGATTCCACAATGCAATAAGTACAAAAGTAGCTTTCACTCTGATAAGACCAAAACAATACCTGACATGAAAAATTTTCTGCGAAACCCAGCGTGTTATATACCAAACGAAAGAGCAAAAAATTCTGAGTATTTTGCACGTTCCCATGTTGAACAACGGCCACTCCAGCCGAATTAACAAAATTGAATAATGCATTTCTGGCATTAAAGAATTCGTGACACGTCAATGTTTTATCGAAACTTATCGTAGCATATACCACGTAAAAGAGCAAAAAATTCTGAATAATCTACACTTCAGTTCATGTCAAACTGTAATCTTGTGTTGATTCCACAATGCAATAAGTACAAAAGTAGCTTTCACTCTGATAAGACCAAAACAATACCTGACATGAAAAATTTTCTGCGAAACCCAGCGTGTTATATACCAAACGAAAGAGCAAAAAATTCTGAGTATTTTGCACGTTCCCATGTTGAACAACGGCCACTCCAGCCGAATTAACAAAATTGAATAATGCATTTCTGGCATTAAAGAATTCGTGACACGTCAATGTTTTATCGAAACTTATCGTAGCATATACCACGTAAAAGAGCAAAAAATTCTGAATAATCTACACTTCAGTTCATGTCAAACTGTAATCTTGTGTTGATTCCACAATGCAATAAGTACAAAGGTAGCTTTCACTCTGATAAGACCAAAACAATACCTGACATGAAAAATTTTCTGCGAAACCCAGCGTGTTATATACCAAACGAAAGAGCAAAAAATTCTGAGTATTTTGCACGTTCCCATGTTGAACAACGGCCACTCCAGCCGAATTAACAAAATTGAATAATGCATTTCTGGCATTAAAGAATTCGTGACACGTCAATGTTTTATCGAAACTTATCGTAGCATATACCACGTGAAAGAGCAAAAAATTCTGAATAATCTACACTTCAGTTCATGTCAAACTGTAATCTTGTGTTGATTCCACAATGCAATAAGTACAAAAGTAGCTTTCACTCTGATAAGACCAAAACAATACCTGACATGAAAAATTTTCTGCGAAACCCAGCGTGTTATATACCAAACGAAAGAGCAAAAAATTCTGAGTATTTTGCACGTTCCCATGTTGAACAACGGCCACTCCAGCCGAATTAACAAAATTGAATAATGCATTTCTGGCATTAAAGAATTCGTGACACGTCAATGTTTTATCGAAACTTATCGTAGCATATACCACGTGAAAGAGCAAAAAATTCTGAATAATCTACACTTCAGTTCATGTCAAACAGTAATCTTGTGTTGATTCCACAATGCAATAAGTACAAAAGTAGCTTTCACTCTGATAAGACCAAAACAATACCTGACATGAAAAATTTTCTGCGAAACCCAGCGTGTTATATACCAAACGAAAGAGCAAAAAATTCTGAGTATTTTGCACGTTCCCATGTTGAACAACGGCCACTCCAGCCGAATTAACAAAATTGAATAATGCATTTCTGGCATTAAAGAATTCGTGACACGTCAATGTTTTATCGAAACTTATCGTAGCATATACCACGTAAAAGAGCAAAAAATTCTGAATAATCTACACTTCAGTTCATGTCAAACTGTAATCTTGTGTTGATTCCACAATGCAATAAGTACAAAAGTAGCTTTCACTCTGATAAGACCAAAACAATACCTGACATGAAAAATTTTCTGCGAAACCCAGCGTGTTATATACCAAACGAAAGAGCAAAAAATTCTGAGTATTTTGCACGTTCCCATGTTGAACAACGGCCACTCCAGCCGAATTAACAAAATTGAATAATGCATTTCTGGCATTAAAGAATTCGTGACACGTCAATGTTTTATCGAAACTTATCGTAGCATATACCACGTGAAAGAGCAAAAAATTCTGAATAATCTACACTTCAGTTCATGTCAAACAGTAATCTTGTGTTGATTCCACAATGCAATAAGTACAAAAGTAGCTTTCACTCTGATAAGACCAAAACAATACCTGACATGAAAAATTTTCTGCGAAACCCAGCGTGTTATATACCAAACGAAAGAGCAAAAAATTCTGAGTATTTTGCACGTTCCCATGTTGAACAACGGCCACTCCAGCCGAATTAACAAAATTGAATAATGCATTTCTGGCATTAAAGAATTCGTGACACGTCAATGTTTTATCGAAACTTATCGTAGCATATACCACGTAAAAGAGCAAAAAATTCTGAATAATCTACACTTCAGTTCATGTCAAACTGTAATCTTGTGTTGATTCCACAATGCAATAAGTACAAAAGTAGCTTTCACTCTGATAAGACCAAAACAATACCTGACATGAAAAATTTTCTGCAAAACCCAGCGTGTTATATACCAAACGAAAGAGCAAAAAATTCTGAGTATTTTGCACGTTCCCATGTTGAACAACGGCCACTCCAGCCGAATTAACAAAATTGAATAATGCATTTCTGGCATTAAAGAATTCGTGACACGTCAATGTTTTATCGAAACTTATCGTAGCATATACCACGTAAAAGAGCAAAAAATTCTGAATAATCTACACTTCAGTTCATGTCAAACTGTAATCTTGTGTTGATTCCACAATGCAATAAGTACAAAAGTAGCTTTCACTCTGATAAGACCAAAACAATACCTGACATGAAAATTTTTCTGCGAAACCCAGCGTGTTATATACCAAACGAAAGAGCAAAAAATTCTGAGTATTTTGCACGTTCCCATGTTGAACAACGGCCACTCCAGCCGAATTAACAAAATTGAATAATGCATTTCTGGCATTAAAGAATTCGTGACACGTCAATGTTTTATCGAAACTTATCGTAGCATATACCACGTAAAAGAGCAAAAAATTCTGAATAATCTACACTTCAGTTCATGTCAAACTGTAATCTTGTGTTGATTCCACAATGCAATAAGTATAAAAGTAGCTTTCACTCTGATAAGACCAAAACAATACCTGACATGAAAAATTTTCTGCGAAACCCAGCGTGTTATATACCAAACGAAAGAGCAAAAAATTCTGAGTATTTTGCACGTTCCCATGTTGAACAACGGCCACTCCAGCCGAATTAACAAAATTGAATAATGCATTTCTGGCATTAAAGAATTCGTGACACGTCAATGTTTTATCGAAACTTATCGTAGCATATACCACGTAAAAGAGCAAAAAATTCTGAATAATCTACACTTCAGTTCATGTCAAACTGTAATCTTGTGTTGATTCCACAATGCAATAAGTACAAAAGTAGCTTTCACTCTGATAAGACCAAAACAATACCTGACATGAAAAATTTTCTGCGAAACCCAGCGTGTTATATACCAAACGAAAGAGCAAAAAATTCTGAGTATTTTGCACGTTCCCATGTTGAACAACGGCCACTCCAGCCGAATTAACAAAATTGAATAATGCATTTCTGGCATTAAAGAATTCGTGACACGTCAATGTTTTATCGAAACTTATCGTAGCATATACCACGTAAAAGAGCAAAAAATTCTGAATAATCTACACTTCAGTTCATGTCAAACTGTAATCTTGTGTTGATTCCACAATGCAATAAGTACAAAAGTAGCTTTCACTCTGATAAGACCAAAACAATACCTGACATGAAAAATTTTCTGCGAAACCCAGCGTGTTATATACCAAACGAAAGAGCAAAAAATTCTGAATATTTTGCACGTTCCCATGTTGAACAACGGCCACTCCAGCCGAATTAACAAAATTGAATAATGCATTTCTGGCATTAAAGAATTCGTGACACGTCAATGTTTTATCGAAACTTATCGTAGCATATACCACGTAAAAGAGCAAAAAATTCTGAATAATCTACACTTCAGTTCATGTCAAACTGTAATCTTGTGTTGATTCCACAATGCAATAAGTACAAAAGTAGCTTTCACTCTGATAAGACCAAAACAATACCTGACATGAAAAATTTTCTGCGAAACCCAGCGTGATATATACCAAACGAAAGAGCAAAAAATTCTGAGTATTTTGCACGTTCCCATGTTGAACAACGGCCACTCCAGCCGAATTAACAAAATTGAATAATGCATTTCTGGCATTAAAGAATTCGTGACACGTCAATGTTTTATCGAAACTTATCGTAGCATATACCACGTGAAAGAGCAAAAAATTCTGAATAATCTACACTTCAGTTCATGTCAAACAGTAATCTTGTGTTGATTCCACAATGCAATAAGTACAAAAGTAGCTTTCACTCTGATAAGACCAAAACAATACCTGACATGAAAAATTTTCTGCGAAACCCAGCGTGTTATATACCAAACGAAAGAGCAAAAAATTCTGAGTATTTTGCACGTTCCCATGTTGAACAACGGCCACTCCAGCCGAATTAACAAAATTGAATAATGCATTTCTGGCATTAAAGAATTCGTGACACGTCAATGTTTTATCGAAACTTATCGTAGCATATACCACGTAAAAGAGCAAAAAATTCTGAATAATCTACACTTCAGTTCATGTCAAACTGTAATCTTGTGTTGATTCCACAATGCAATAAGTACAAAAGTAGCTTTCACTCTGATAAGACCAAAACAATACCTGACATGAAAAATTTTCTGCAAAACCCAGCGTGTTATATACCAAACGAAAGAGCAAAAAATTCTGAGTATTTTGCACGTTCCCATGTTGAACAACGGCCACTCCAGCCGAATTAACAAAATTGAATAATGCATTTCTGGCATTAAAGAATTCGTGACACGTCAATGTTTTATCGAAACTTATCGTAGCATATACCACGTAAAAGAGCAAAAAATTCTGAATAATCTACACTTCAGTTCATGTCAAACTGTAATCTTGTGTTGATTCCACAATGCAATAAGTACAAAAGTAGCTTTCACTCTGATAAGACCAAAACAATACCTGACATGAAAATTTTTCTGCGAAACCCAGCGTGTTATATACCAAACGAAAGAGCAAAAAATTCTGAGTATTTTGCACGTTCCCATGTTGAACAACGGCCACTCCAGCCGAATTAACAAAATTGAATAATGCATTTCTGGCATTAAAGAATTCGTGACACGTCAATGTTTTATCGAAACTTATCGTAGCATATACCACGTAAAAGAGCAAAAAATTCTGAATAATCTACACTTCAGTTCATGTCAAACTGTAATCTTGTGTTGATTCCACAATGCAATAAGTATAAAAGTAGCTTTCACTCTGATAAGACCAAAACAATACCTGACATGAAAAATTTTCTGCGAAACCCAGCGTGTTATATACCAAACGAAAGAGCAAAAAATTCTGAGTATTTTGCACGTTCCCATGTTGAACAACGGCCACTCCAGCCGAATTAACAAAATTGAATAATGCATTTCTGGCATTAAAGAATTCGTGACACGTCAATGTTTTATCGAAACTTATCGTAGCATATACCACGTAAAAGAGCAAAAAATTCTGAATAATCTACACTTCAGTTCATGTCAAACTGTAATCTTGTGTTGATTCCACAATGCAATAAGTACAAAAGTAGCTTTCACTCTGATAAGACCAAAACAATACCTGACATGAAAAATTTTCTGCGAAACCCAGCGTGTTATATACCAAACGAAAGAGCAAAAAATTCTGAGTATTTTGCACGTTCCCATGTTGAACAACGGCCACTCCAGCCGAATTAACAAAATTGAATAATGCATTTCTGGCATTAAAGAATTCGTGACACGTCAATGTTTTATCGAAACTTATCGTAGCATATACCACGTAAAAGAGCAAAAAATTCTGAATAATCTACACTTCAGTTCATGTCAAACTGTAATCTTGTGTTGATTCCACAATGCAATAAGTACAAAAGTAGCTTTCACTCTGATAAGACCAAAACAATACCTGACATGAAAAATTTTCTGCGAAACCCAGCGTGTTATATACCAAACGAAAGAGCAAAAAATTCTGAGTATTTTGCACGTTCCCATGTTGAACAACGGCCACTCCAGCCGAATTAACAAAATTGAATAATGCATTTCTGGCATTAAAGAATTCGTGACACGTCAATGTTTTATCGAAACTTATCGTAGCATATACCACGTAAAAGAGCAAAAAATTCTGAATAATCTACACTTCAGTTCATGTCAAACTGTAATCTTGTGTTGATTCCACAATGCAATAAGTACAAAAGTAGCTTTCACTCTGATAAGACCAAAACAATACCTGACATGAAAAATTTTCTGCGAAACCCAGCGTGTTATATACCAAACGAAAGAGCAAAAAATTCTGAGTATTTTGCACGTTCCCATGTTGAACAACGGCCACTCCAGCCGAATTAACAAAATTGAATAATGCATTTCTGGCATTAAAGAATTCGTGACACGTCAATGTTTTATCGAAACTTATCGTAGCATATACCACGTGAAAGAGCAAAAAATTCTGAATAATCTACACTTCAGTTCATGTCAAACAGTAATCTTGTGTTGATTCCACAATGCAATAAGTACAAAAGTAGCTTTCACTCTGATAAGACCAAAACAATACCTGACATGAAAAATTTTCTGCGAAACCCAGCGTGTTATATACCAAACGAAAGAGCAAAAAATTCTGAGTATTTTGCACGTTCCCATGTTGAACAACGGCCACTCCAGCCGAATTAACAAAATTGAATAATGCATTTCTGGCATTAAAGAATTCGTGACACGTCAATGTTTTATCGAAACTTATCGTAGCATATACCACGTGAAAGAGCAAAAAATTCTGAATAATCTACACTTCAGTTCATGTCAAACAGTAATCTTGTGTTGATTCCACAATGCAATAAGTACAAAAGTAGCTTTCACTCTGATAAGACCAAAACAATACCTGACATGAAAAATTTTCTGCGAAACCCAGCGTGTTATATACCAAACGAAAGAGCAAAAAATTCTGAGTATTTTGCACGTTCCCATGTTGAACAACGGCCACTCCAGCCGAATTAACAAAATTGAATAATGCATTTCTGGCATTAAAGAATTCGTGACACGTCAATGTTTTATCGAAACTTATCGAAGCATATACCACGTAAAAGAGCAAAAAATTCTGAATAATCTACACTTCAGTTCATGTCAAACTGTAATCTTGTGTTGATTCCACAATGCAATAAGTACAAAAGTAGCTTTCACTCTGATAAGACCAAAACAATACCTGACATGAAAAATTTTCTGCGAAACCCAGCGTGTTATATACCAAACGAAAGAGCAAAAAATTCTGAGTATTTTGCACGTTCCCATGTTGAACAACGGCCACTCCAGCCGAATTAACAAAATTGAATAATGCATTTCTGGCATTAAAGAATTCGTGACACGTCAATGTTTTATCGAAACTTATCGTAGCATATACCACGTGAAAGAGCAAAAAATTCTGAATAATCTACACTTCAGTTCATGTCAAACTGTAATCTTGTGTTGATTCCACAATGCAATAAGTACAAAAGTAGCTTTCACTCTGATAAGACCAAAACAATACCTGACATGAAAAATTTTCTGCGAAACCCAGCGTGTTATATACCAAACGAAAGAGCAAAAAATTCTGAGTATTTTGCACGTTCCCATGTTGAACAACGGCCACTCCAGCCGAATTAACAAAATTGAATAATGCATTTCTGGCATTAAAGAATTCGTGACACGTCAATGTTTTATCGAAACTTATCGTAGCATATACCACGTAAAAGAGCAAAAAATTCTGAATAATCTACACTTCAGTTCATGTCAAACTGTAATCTTGTGTTGATTCCACAATGCAATAAGTACAAAAGTAGCTTTCACTCTGATAAGACCAAAACAATACCTGACATGAAAATTTTTCTGCGAAACCCAGCGTGTTATATACCAAACGAAAGAGCAAAAAATTCTGAGTATTTTGCACGTTCCCATGTTGAACAACGGCCACTCCAGCCGAATTAACAAAATTGAATAATGCATTTCTGGCATTAAAGAATTCGTGACACGTCAATGTTTTATCGAAACTTATCGTAGCATATACCACGTAAAAGAGCAAAAAATTCTGAATAATCTACACTTCAGTTCATGTCAAACTGTAATCTTGTGTTGATTCCACAATGCAATAAGTACAAAAGTAGCTTTCACTCTGATAAGACCAAAACAATACCTGACATGAAAAATTTTCTGCGAAACCCAGCGTGTTATATACCAAACGAAAGAGCAAAAAATTCTGAGTATTTTGCACGTTCCCATGTTGAACAACGGCCACTCCAGCCGAATTAACAAAATTGAATAATGCATTTCTGGCATTAAAGAATTCGTGACACGTCAATGTTTTATCGAAACTTATCGTAGCATATACCACGTAAAAGAGCAAAAAATTCTGAATAATCTACACTTCAGTTCATGTCAAACTGTAATCTTGTGTTGATTCCACAATGCAATAAGTACAAAAGTAGCTTTCACTCTGATAAGACCAAAACAATACCTGACATGAAAAATTTTCTGCGAAACCCAGCGTGTTATATACCAAACGAAAGAGCAAAAAATTCTGAGTATTTTGCACGTTCCCATGTTGAACAACGGCCACTCCAGCCGAATTAACAAAATTGAATAATGCATTTCTGGCATTAAAGAATTCGTGACACGTCAATGTTTTATCGAAACTTATCGTAGCATATACCACGTAAAAGAGCAAAAAATTCTGAATAATCTACACTTCAGTTCATGTCAAACTGTAATCTTGTGTTGATTCCACAATGCAATAAGTACAAAAGTAGCTTTCACTCTGATAAGACCAAAACAATACCTGACATGAAAAATTTTCTGCGAAACCCAGCGTGTTATATACCAAACGAAAGAGCAAAAAATTCTGAGTATTTTGCACGTTCCCATGTTGAACAACGGCCACTCCAGCCGAATTAACAAAATTGAATAATGCATTTCTGGCATTAAAGAATTCGTGGCACGTCAATGTTTTATCGAAACTTATCGTAGCATATACCACGTAAAAGAGCAAAAAATTCTGAATAATCTACACTTCAGTTCATGTCAAACTGTAATCTTGTGTTGATTCCACAATGCAATAAGTACAAAAGTAGCTTTCACTCTGATAAGACCAAAACAATACCTGACATGAAAAATTTTCTGCGAAACCCAGCGTGTTATATACCAAACGAAAGAGCAAAAAATTCTGAGTATTTTGCACGTTCCCATGTTGAACAACGGCCACTCCAGCCGAATTAACAAAATTGAATAATGCATTTCTGGCATTAAAGAATTCGTGACACGTCAATGTTTTATCGAAACTTATCGTAGCATATACCACGTAAAAGAGCAAAAAATTCTGAATAATCTACACTTCAGTTCATGTCAAACTGTAATCTTGTGTTGATTCCACAATGCAATAAGTACAAAAGTAGCTTTCACTCTGATAAGACCAAAACAATACCTGACATGAAAAATTTTCTGCGAAACCCAGCGTGTTATATACCAAACGAAAGAGCAAAAAATTCTGAGTATTTTGCACGTTCCCATGTTGAACAACGGCCACTCCAGCCGAATTAACAAAATTGAATAATGCATTTCTGGCATTAAAGAATTCGTGACACGTCAATGTTTTATCGAAACTTATCGTAGCATATACCACGTGAAAGAGCAAAAAATTCTGAATAATCTACACTTCAGTTCATGTCAAACAGTAATCTTGTGTTGATTCCACAATGCAATAAGTACAAAAGAATCTTTCACTCTGATAAGACCAAAACAATACCTGACATGAAAAATTTTCTGCGAAACCCAGCGTGTTATATACCAAACGAAAGAGCAAAAAATTCTGAGTATTTTGCACGTTCCCATGTTGAACAACGGCCACTCCAGCCGAATTAACAAAATTGAATAATGCATTTCTGGCATTAAAGAATTCGTGACACGTCAATGTTTTATCGAAACTTATCGTAGCATATACCACGTAAAAGAGCAAAAAATTCTGAATAATCTACACTTCAGTTCATGTCAAACTGTAATCTTGTGTTGATTCCACAATGCAATAAGTACAAAAGTAGCTTTCACTCTGATAAGACCAAAACAATACCTGACATGAAAAATTTTCTGCGAAACCCAGCGTGTTATATACCAAACGAAAGAGCAAAAAATTCTGAGTATTTTGCACGTTCCCATGTTGAACAACGGCCACTCCAGCCGAATTAACAAAATTGAATAATGCATTTCTGGCATTAAAGAATTCGTGGCACGTCAATGTTTTATCGAAACTTATCGTAGCATATACCACGTAAAAGAGCAAAAAATTCTGAATAATCTACACTTCAGTTCATGTCAAACTGTAATCTTGTGTTGATTCCACAATGCAATAAGTACAAAAGTAGCTTTCACTCTGATAAGACCAAAACAATACCTGACATGAAAAATTTTCTGCGAAACCCAGCGTGTTATATACCAAACGAAAGAGCAAAAAATTCTGAGTATTTTGCACGTTCCCATGTTGAACAACGGCCACTCCAGCCGAATTAACAAAATTGAATAATGCATTTCTGGCATTAAAGAATTCGTGACACGTCAATGTTTTATCGAAACTTATCGTAGCATATACCACGTAAAAGAGCAAAAAATTCTGAATAATCTACACTTCAGTTCATGTCAAACTGTAATCTTGTGTTGATTCCACAATGCAATAAGTACAAAAGTAGCTTTCACTCTGATAAGACCAAAACAATACCTGACATGAAAAATTTTCTGCGAAACCCAGCGTGTTATATACCAAACGAAAGAGCAAAAAATTCTGAGTATTTTGCACGTTCCCATGTTGAACAACGGCCACTCCAGCCGAATTAACAAAATTGAATAATGCATTTCTGGCATTAAAGAATTCGTGACACGTCAATGTTTTATCGAAACTTATCGTAGCATATACCACGTGAAAGAGCAAAAAATTCTGAATAATCTACACTTCAGTTCATGTCAAACAGTAATCTTGTGTTGATTCCACAATGCAATAAGTACAAAAGAATCTTTCACTCTGATAAGACCAAAACAATACCTGACATGAAAAATTTTCTGCGAAACCCAGCGTGTTATATACCAAACGAAAGAGCAAAAAATTCTGAGTATTTTGCACGTTCCCATGTTGAACAACGGCCACTCCAGCCGAATTAACAAAATTGAATAATGCATTTCTGGCATTAAAGAATTCGTTACACGTCAATGTTTTATCGAAACTTATCGTAGCATATACCACGTGAAAGAGCAAAAAATTCTGAATAATCTACACTTCAGTTCATGTCAAACAGTAATCTTGTGTTGATTCCACAATGCAATAAGTACAAAAGTAGCTTTCACTCTGATAAGACCAAAACAATACCTGACATGAAAAATTTTCTGCGAAACCCAGCGTGTTATATACCAAACGAAAGAGCAAAAATTCTGAGTATTTTGCACGTTCCCATGTTGAACAACGGCCACTCCAGCCGAATTAACAAAATTGAATAATGCATTTCTGGCATTAAAGAATTCGTGACACGTCAATGTTTTATCGAAACTTATCGTAGCATATACCACGTAAAAGAGCAAAAAATTCTGAATAATCTACACTTCAGTTCATGTCAAACTGTAATCTTGTGTTGATTCCACAATGCAATAAGTACAAAAGTAGCTTTCACTCTGATAAGACCAAAACAATACCTGACATGAAAAATTTTCTGCGAAACCCAGCGTGTTATATACCAAACGAAAGAGCAAAAAATTCTGAGTATTTTGCACGTTCCCATGTTGAACAACGGCCACTCCAGCCGAATTAACAAAATTGAATAATGCATTTCTGGCATTAAAGAATTCGTGACACGTCAATGTTTTATCGAAACTTATCGTAGCATATACCACGTGAAAGAGCAAAAAATTCTGAATAATCTACACTTCAGTTCATGTCAAACAGTAATCTTGTGTTGATTCCACAATGCAATAAGTACAAAAGTAGCTTTCACTCTGATAAGACCAAAACAATACCTGACATGAAAAATTTTCTGCGAAACCCAGCGTGTTATATACCAAACGAAAGAGCAAAAAATTCTGAGTATTTTGCACGTTCCCATGTTGAACAACGGCCACTCCAGCCGAATTAACAAAATTGAATAATGCATTTCTGGCATTAAAGAATTCGTTACACGTCAATGTTTTATCGAAACTTATCGTAGCATATACCACGTGAAAGAGCAAAAAATTCTGAATAATCTACACTTCAGTTCATGTCAAACAGTAATCTTGTGTTGATTCCACAATGCAATAAGTACAAAAGTAGCTTTCACTCTGATAAGACCAAAACAATACCTGACATGAAAAATTTTCTGCGAAACCCAGCGTGTTATATACCAAACGAAAGAGCAAAAAATTCTGAGTATTTTGCACGTTCCCATGTTGAACAACGGCCACTCCAGCCGAATTAACAAAATTGAATAATGCATTTCTGGCATTAAAGAATTCGTGACACGTCAATGTTTTATCGAAACTTATCGTAGCATATACCACGTAAAAGAGCAAAAAATTCTGAATAATCTACACTTCAGTTCATGTCAAACTGTAATCTTGTGTTGATTCCACAATGCAATAAGTACAAAAGTAGCTTTCACTCTGATAAGACCAAAACAATACCTGACATGAAAAATTTTCTGCGAAACCCAGCGTGTTATATACCAAACGAAAGAGCAAAAAATTCTGAGTATTTTGCACGTTCCCATGTTGAACAACGGCCACTCCAGCCGAATTAACAAAATTGAATAATGCATTTCTGGCATTAAAGAATTCGTGACACGTCAATGTTTTATCGAAACTTATCGTAGCATATACCACGTGAAAGAGCAAAAAATTCTGAATAATCTACACTTCAGTTCATGTCAAACAGTAATCTTGTGTTGATTCCACAATGCAATAAGTACAAAAGTAGCTTTCACTCTGATAAGACCAAAACAATACCTGACATGAAAAATTTTCTGCGAAACCCAGCGTGTTATATACCAAACGAAAGAGCAAAAAATTCTGAGTATTTTGCACGTTCCCATGTTGAACAACGGCCACTCCAGCCGAATTAACAAAATTGAATAATGCATTTCTGGCATTAAAGAATTCGTGACACGTCAATGTTTTATCGAAACTTATCGTAGCATATACCACGTAAAAGAGCAAAAAATTCTGAATAATCTACACTTCAGTTCATGTCAAACTGTAATCTTGTGTTGATTCCACAATGCAATAAGTACAAAAGTAGCTTTCACTCTGATAAGACCAAAACAATACCTGACATGAAAAATTTTCTGCGAAACCCAGCGTGTTATATACCAAACGAAAGAGCAAAAAATTCTGAGTATTTTGCACGTTCCCATGTTGAACAACGGCCACTCCAGCCGAATTAACAAAATTGAATAATGCATTTCTGGCATTAAAGAATTCGTGACACGTCAATGTTTTATCGAAACTTATCGTAGCATATACCACGTAAAAGAGCAAAAAATTCTGAATAATCTACACTTCAGTTCATGTCAAACTGTAATCTTGTGTTGATTCCACAATGCAATAAGTACAAAAGTAGCTTTCACTCTGATAAGACCAAAACAATACCTGACATGAAAAATTTTCTGCGAAACCCAGCGTGTTATATACCAAACGAAAGAGCAAAAAATTCTGAGTATTTTGCACGTTCCCATGTTGAACAACGGCCACTCCAGCCGAATTAACAAAATTGAATAATGCATTTCTGGCATTAAAGAATTCGTGGCACGTCAATGTTTTATCGAAACTTATCGTAGCATATACCACGTAAAAGAGCAAAAAATTCTGAATAATCTACACTTCAGTTCATGTCAAACTGTAATCTTGTGTTGATTCCACAATGCAATAAGTACAAAAGTAGCTTTCACTCTGATAAGACCAAAACAATACCTGACATGAAAAATTTTCTGCGAAACCCAGCGTGTTATATACCAAACGAAAGAGCAAAAAATTCTGAGTATTTTGCACGTTCCCATGTTGAACAACGGCCACTCCAGCCGAATTAACAAAATTGAATAATGCATTTCTGGCATTAAAGAATTCGTGACACGTCAATGTTTTATCGAAACTTATCGTAGCATATACCACGTAAAAGAGCAAAAAATTCTGAATAATCTACACTTCAGTTCATGTCAAACTGTAATCTTGTGTTGATTCCACAATGCAATAAGTACAAAAGTAGCTTTCACTCTGATAAGACCAAAACAATACCTGACATGAAAAATTTTCTGCGAAACCCAGCGTGTTATATACCAAACGAAAGAGCAAAAAATTCTGAGTATTTTGCACGTTCCCATGTTGAACAACGGCCACTCCAGCCGAATTAACAAAATTGAATAATGCATTTCTGGCATTAAAGAATTCGTGACACGTCAATGTTTTATCGAAACTTATCGTAGCATATACCACGTGAAAGAGCAAAAAATTCTGAATAATCTACACTTCAGTTCATGTCAAACAGTAATCTTGTGTTGATTCCACAATGCAATAAGTACAAAAGTAGCTTTCACTCTGATAAGACCAAAACAATACCTGACATGAAAAATTTTCTGCGAAACCCAGCGTGTTATATACCAAACGAAAGAGCAAAAAATTCTGAGTATTTTGCACGTTCCCATGTTGAACAACGGCCACTCCAGCCGAATTAACAAAATTGAATAATGCATTTCTGGCATTAAAGAATTCGTGACACGTCAATGTTTTATCGAAACTTATCGTAGCATATACCACGTAAAAGAGCAAAAAATTCTGAATAATCTACACTTCAGTTCATGTCAAACTGTAATCTTGTGTTGATTCCACAATGCAATAAGTACAAAAGTAGCTTTCACTCTGATAAGACCAAAACAATACCTGACATGAAAAATTTTCTGCGAAACCCAGCGTGTTATATACCAAACGAAAGAGCAAAAAATTCTGAGTATTTTGCACGTTCCCATGTTGAACAACGGCCACTCCAGCCGAATTAACAAAATTGAATAATGCATTTCTGGCATTAAAGAATTCGTGACACGTCAATGTTTTATCGAAACTTATCGTAGCATATACCACGTAAAAGAGCAAAAAATTCTGAATAATCTACACTTCAGTTCATGTCAAACTGTAATCTTGTGTTGATTCCACAATGCAATAAGTACAAAAGTAGCTTTCACTCTGATAAGACCAAAACAATACCTGACATGAAAAATTTTCTGCGAAACCCAGCGTGTTATATACCAAACGAAAGAGCAAAAAATTCTGAGTATTTTGCACGTTCCCATGTTGAACAACGGCCACTCCAGCCGAATTAACAAAATTGAATAATGCATTTCTGGCATTAAAGAATTCGTGGCACGTCAATGTTTTATCGAAACTTATCGTAGCATATACCACGTAAAAGAGCAAAAAATTCTGAATAATCTACACTTCAGTTCATGTCAAACTGTAATCTTGTGTTGATTCCACAATGCAATAAGTACAAAAGTAGCTTTCACTCTGATAAGACCAAAACAATACCTGACATGAAAAATTTTCTGCGAAACCCAGCGTGTTATATACCAAACGAAAGAGCAAAAAATTCTGAGTATTTTGCACGTTCCCATGTTGAACAACGGCCACTCCAGCCGAATTAACAAAATTGAATAATGCATTTCTGGCATTAAAGAATTCGTGACACGTCAATGTTTTATCGAAACTTATCGTAGCATATACCACGTAAAAGAGCAAAAAATTCTGAATAATCTACACTTCAGTTCATGTCAAACTGTAATCTTGTGTTGATTCCACAATGCAATAAGTACAAAAGTAGCTTTCACTCTGATAAGACCAAAACAATACCTGACATGAAAAATTTTCTGCGAAACCCAGCGTGTTATATACCAAACGAAAGAGCAAAAAATTCTGAGTATTTTGCACGTTCCCATGTTGAACAACGGCCACTCCAGCCGAATTAACAAAATTGAATAATGCATTTCTGGCATTAAAGAATTCGTGACACGTCAATGTTTTATCGAAACTTATCGTAGCATATACCACGTGAAAGAGCAAAAAATTCTGAATAATCTACACTTCAGTTCATGTCAAACAGTAATCTTGTGTTGATTCCACAATGCAATAAGTACAAAAGTAGCTTTCACTCTGATAAGACCAAAACAATACCTGACATGAAAAATTTTCTGCGAAACCCAGCGTGTTATATACCAAACGAAAGAGCAAAAAATTCTGAGTATTTTGCACGTTCCCATGTTGAACAACGGCCACTCCAGCCGAATTAACAAAATTGAATAATGCATTTCTGGCATTAAAGAATTCGTTACACGTCAATGTTTTATCGAAACTTATCGTAGCATATACCACGTGAAAGAGCAAAAAATTCTGAATAATCTACACTTCAGTTCATGTCAAACAGTAATCTTGTGTTGATTCCACAATGCAATAAGTACAAAAGTAGCTTTCACTCTGATAAGACCAAAACAATACCTGACATGAAAAATTTTCTGCGAAACCCAGCGTGTTATATACCAAACGAAAGAGCAAAAAATTCTGAGTATTTTGCACGCTCCCATGTTGAACAACGGCCACTCCAGCCGAATTAACAAAATTGAATAATGCATTTCTGGCATTAAAGAATTCGTGACACGTCAATGTTTTATCGAAACTTATCGTAGCATATACCACGTAAAAGAGCAAAAAATTCTGAATAATCTACACTTCAGTTCATGTCAAACTGTAATCTTGTGTTGATTCCACAATGCAATAAGTACAAAAGTAGCTTTCACTCTGATAAGACCAAAACAATACCTGACATGAAAAATTTTCTGCGAAACCCAGCGTGTTATATACCAAACGAAAGAGCAAAAAATTCTGAGTATTTTGCACGTTCCCATGTTGAACAACGGCCACTCCAGCCGAATTAACAAAATTGAATAATGCATTTCTGGCATTAAAGAATTCGTGACACGTCAATGTTTTATCGAAACTTATCGTAGCATATACCACGTGAAAGAGCAAAAAATTCTGAATAATCTACACTTCAGTTCATGTCAAACTGTAATCTTGTGTTGATTCCACAATGCAATAAGTACAAAAGTAGCTTTCACTCTGATAAGACCAAAACAATACCTGACATGAAAAATTTTCTGCGAAACCCAGCGTGTTATATACCAAACGAAAGAGCAAAAAATTCTGAGTATTTTGCACGTTCCCATGTTGAACAACGGCCACTCCAGCCGAATTAACAAAATTGAATAATGCATTTCTGGCATTAAAGAATTCGTTACACGTCAATGTTTTATCGAAACTTATCGTAGCATATACCACGTGAAAGAGCAAAAAATTCTGAATAATCTACACTTCAGTTCATGTCAAACAGTAATCTTGTGTTGATTCCACAATGCAATAAGTACAAAAGTAGCTTTCACTCTGATAAGACCAAAACAATACCTGACATGAAAAATTTTCTGCGAAACCCAGCGTGTTATATACCAAACGAAAGAGCAAAAAATTCTGAGTATTTTGCACGCTCCCATGTTGAACAACGGCCACTCCAGCCGAATTAACAAAATTGAATAATGCATTTCTGGCATTAAAGAATTCGTGACACGTCAATGTTTTATCGAAACTTATCGTAGCATATACCACGTAAAAGAGCAAAAAATTCTGAATAATCTACACTTCAGTTCATGTCAAACTGTAATCTTGTGTTGATTCCACAATGCAATAAGTACAAAAGTAGCTTTCACTCTGATAAGACCAAAACAATACCTGACATGAAAAATTTTCTGCGAAACCCAGCGTGTTATATACCAAACGAAAGAGCAAAAAATTCTGAGTATTTTGCACGTTCCCATGTTGAACAACGGCCACTCCAGCCGAATTAACAAAATTGAATAATGCATTTCTGGCATTAAAGAATTCGTGACACGTCAATGTTTTATCGAAACTTATCGTAGCATATACCACGTGAAAGAGCAAAAAATTCTGAATAATCTACACTTCAGTTCATGTCAAACTGTAATCTTGTGTTGATTCCACAATGCAATAAGTACAAAAGTAGCTTTCACTCTGATAAGACCAAAACAATACCTGACATGAAAAATTTTCTGCGAAACCCAGCGTGTTATATACCAAACGAAAGAGCAAAAAATTCTGAGTATTTTGCACGTTCCCATGTTGAACAACGGCCACTCCAGCCGAATTAACAAAATTGAATAATGCATTTCTGGCATTAAAGAATTCGTGACACGTCAATGTTTTATCGAAACTTATCGTAGCATATACCACGTAAAAGAGCAAAAAATTCTGAATAATCTACACTTCAGTTCATGTCAAACTGTAATCTTGTGTTGATTCCACAGTGCAATAAGTACAAAAGTAGCTTTCACTCTGATAAGACCAAAACAATACCTGACATGAAAAATTTTCTGCGAAACCCAGCGTGTTATATACCAAACGAAAGAGCAAAAAATTCTGAGTATTTTGCACGTTCCCATGTTGAACAACGGCCACTCCAGCCGAATTAACAAAATTGAATAATGCATTTCTGGCATTAAAGAATTCGTGACACGTCAATGTTTTATCGAAACTTATCGTAGCATATACCACGTAAAAGAGCAAAAAATTCTGAATAATCTACACTTCAGTTCATGTCAAACTGTAATCTTGTGTTGATTCCACAATGCAATAAGTACAAAAGTAGCTTTCACTCTGATAAGACCAAAACAATACCTGACATGAAAAATTTTCTGCGAAACCCAGCGTGTTATATACCAAACGAAAGAGCAAAAAATTCTGAGTATTTTGCACGTTCCCATGTTGAACAACGGCCACTCCAGCCGAATTAACAAAATTGAATAATGCATTTCTGGCATTAAAGAATTCGTGACACGTCAATGTTTTATCGAAACTTATCGTAGCATATACCACGTGAAAGAGCAAAAAATTCTGAATAATCTACACTTCAGTTCATGTCAAACAGTAATCTTGTGTTGATTCCACAATGCAATAAGTACAAAAGTAGCTTTCACTCTGATAAGACCAAAACAATACCTGACATGAAAAATTTTCTGCGAAACCCAGCGTGTTATATACCAAACGAAAGAGCAAAAAATTCTGAGTATTTTGCACGTTCCCATGTTGAACAACGGCCACTCCAGCCGAATTAACAAAATTGAATAATGCATTTCTGGCATTAAAGAATTCGTGACACGTCAATGTTTTATCGAAACTTATCGTAGCATATACCACGTGAAAGAGCAAAAAATTCTGAATAATCTACACTTCAGTTCATGTCAAACAGTAATCTTGTGTTGATTCCACAATGCAATAAGTACAAAAGTAGCTTTCACTCTGATAAGACCAAAACAATACCTGACATGAAAAATTTTCTGCGAAACCCAGCGTGTTATATACCAAACGAAAGAGCAAAAAATTCTGAGTATTTTGCACGTTCCCATGTTGAACAACGGCCACTCCAGCCGAATTAACAAAATTGAATAATGCATTTCTGGCATTAAAGAATTCGTGACACGTCAATGTTTTATCGAAACTTATCGTAGCATATACCACGTAAAAGAGCAAAAAATTCTGAATAATCTACACTTCAGTTCATGTCAAACTGTAATCTTGTGTTGATTCCACAATGCAATAAGTACAAAAGTAGCTTTCACTCTGATAAGACCAAAACAATACCTGACATGAAAAATTTTCTGCGAAACCCAGCGTGTTATATACCAAACGAAAGAGCAAAAAATTCTGAGTATTTTGCACGTTCCCATGTTGAACAACGGCCACTCCAGCCGAATTAACAAAATTGAATAATGCATTTCTGGCATTAAAGAATTCGTGACACGTCAATGTTTTATCGAAACTTATCGTAGCATATACCACGTGAAAGAGCAAAAAATTCTGAATAATCTACACTTCAGTTCATGTCAAACTGTAATCTTGTGTTGATTCCACAATGCAATAAGTACAAAAGTAGCTTTCACTCTGATAAGACCAAAACAATACCTGACATGAAAAATTTTCTGCGAAACCCAGCGTGTTATATACCAAACGAAAGAGCAAAAAATTCTGAGTATTTTGCACGTTCCCATGTTGAACAACGGCCACTCCAGCCGAATTAACAAAATTGAATAATGCATTTCTGGCATTAAAGAATTCGTGACACGTCAATGTTTTATCGAAACTTATCGTAGCATATACCACGTAAAAGAGCAAAAAATTCTGAATAATCTACACTTCAGTTCATGTCAAACTGTAATCTTGTGTTGATTCCACAGTGCAATAAGTACAAAAGTAGCTTTCACTCTGATAAGACCAAAACAATACCTGACATGAAAAATTTTCTGCGAAACCCAGCGTGTTATATACCAAACGAAAGAGCAAAAAATTCTGAGTATTTTGCACGTTCCCATGTTGAACAACGGCCACTCCAGCCGAATTAACAAAATTGAATAATGCATTTCTGGCATTAAAGAATTCGTGACACGTCAATGTTTTATCGAAACTTATCGTAGCATATACCACGTAAAAGAGCAAAAAATTCTGAATAATCTACACTTCAGTTCATGTCAAACTGTAATCTTGTGTTGATTCCACAATGCAATAAGTACAAAAGTAGCTTTCACTCTGATAAGACCAAAACAATACCTGACATGAAAAATTTTCTGCGAAACCCAGCGTGTTATATACCAAACGAAAGAGCAAAAAATTCTGAGTATTTTGCACGTTCCCATGTTGAACAACGGCCACTCCAGCCGAATTAACAAAATTGAATAATGCATTTCTGGCATTAAAGAATTCGTGACACGTCAATGTTTTATCGAAACTTATCGTAGCATATACCACGTAAAAGAGCAAAAAATTCTGAATAATCTACACTTCAGTTCATGTCAAACTGTAATCTTGTGTTGATTCCACAATGCAATAAGTACAAAAGTAGCTTTCACTCTGATAAGACCAAAACAATACCTGACATGAAAAATTTTCTGCGAAACCCAGCGTGTTATATACCAAACGAAAGAGCAAAAAATTCTGAGTATTTTGCACGTTCCCATGTTGAACAACGGCCACTCCAGCCGAATTAACAAAATTGAATAATGCATTTCTGGCATTAAAGAATTCGTGACACGTCAATGTTTTATCGAAACTTATCGTAGCATATACCACGTGAAAGAGCAAAAAATTCTGAATAATCTACACTTCAGTTCATGTCAAACTGTAATCTTGTGTTGATTCCACAATGCAATAAGTACAAAAGTAGCTTTCACTCTGATAAGACCAAAACAATACCTGACATGAAAAATTTTCTGCGAAACCCAGCGTGTTATATACCAAACGAAAGAGCAAAAAATTCTGAGTATTTTGCACGTTCCCATGTTGAACAACGGCCACTCCAGCCGAATTAACAAAATTGAATAATGCATTTCTGGCATTAAAGAATTCGTGACACGTCAATGTTTTATCGAAACTTATCGTAGCATATACCACGTAAAAGAGCAAAAAATTCTGAATAATCTACACTTCAGTTCATGTCAAACTGTAATCTTGTGTTGATTCCACAATGCAATAAGTACAAAAGTAGCTTTCACTCTGATAAGACCAAAACAATACCTGACATGAAAAATTTTCTGCGAAACCCAGCGTGTTATATACCAAACGAAAGAGCAAAAAATTCTGAGTATTTTGCACGTTCCCATGTTGAACAACGGCCACTCCAGCCGAATTAACAAAATTGAATAATGCATTTCTGGCATTAAAGAATTCGTGACACGTCAATGTTTTATCGAAACTTATCGTAGCATATACCACGTGAAAGAGCAAAAAATTCTGAATAATCTACACTTCAGTTCATGTCAAACTGTAATCTTGTGTTGATTCCACAATGCAATAAGTACAAAAGTAGCTTTCACTCTGATAAGACCAAAACAATACCTGACATGAAAAATTTTCTGCGAAACCCAGCGTGTTATATACCAAACGAAAGAGCAAAAAATTCTGAGTATTTTGCACGTTCCCATGTTGAACAACGGCCACTCCAGCCGAATTAACAAAATTGAATAATGCATTTCTGGGATTAAAGAATTCGTGACACGTCAATGTTTTATCGAAACTTATCGTAGCATATACCACGTGAAAGAGCAAAAAATTCTGAATAATCTACACTTCAGTTCATGTCAAACAGTAATCTTGTGTTGATTCCACAATGCAATAAGTACAAAAGTAGCTTTCACTCTGATAAGACCAAAACAATACCTGACATGAAAAATTTTCTGCGAAACCCAGCGTGTTATATACCAAACGAAAGAGCAAAAAATTCTGAGTATTTTGCACGTTCCCATGTTGAACAACGGCCACTCCAGCCGAATTAACAAAATTGAATAATGCATTTCTGGCATTAAAGAATTCGTGACACGTCAATGTTTTATCGAAACTTATCGTAGCATATACCACGTAAAAGAGCAAAAAATTCTGAATAATCTACACTTCAGTTCATGTCAAACTGTAATCTTGTGTTGATTCCACAATGCAATAAGTACAAAAGTAGCTTTCACTCTGATAAGACCAAAACAATACCTGACATGAAAAATTTTCTGCGAAACCCAGCGTGTTATATACCAAACGAAAGAGCAAAAAATTCTGAATATTTTGCACGTTCCCATGTTGAACAACGGCCACTCCAGCCGAATTAACAAAATTGAATAATGCATTTCTGGCATTAAAGAATTCGTGACACGTCAATGTTTTATCGAAACTTATCGTAGCATATACCACGTAAAAGAGCAAAAAATTCTGAATAATCTACACTTCAGTTCATGTCAAACTGTAATCTTGTGTTGATTCCACAATGCAATAAGTACAAAAGTAGCTTTCACTCTGATAAGACCAAAACAATACCTGACATGAAAAATTTTCTGCGAAACCCAGCGTGTTATATTCCAAACGAAAGAGCAAAAAATTCTGAGTATTTTGCACGTTCCCATGTTGAACAACGGCCACTCCAGCCGAATTAACAAAATTGAATAATGCATTTCTGGCATTAAAGAATTCGTGACACGTCAATGTTTTATCGAAACTTATCGTAGCATATACCACGTAAAAGAGCAAAAAATTCTGAATAATCTACACTTCAGTTCATGTCAAACTGTAATCTTGTGTTGATTCCACAATGCAATAAGTACAAAAGTAGCTTTCACTCTGATAAGACCAAAACAATACCTGACATGAAAAATTTTCTGCGAAACCCAGCGTGTTATATACCAAACGAAAGAGCAAAAAATTCTGAGTATTTTGCACGTTCCCATGTTGAACAACGGCCACTCCAGCCGAATTAACAAAATTGAATAATGCATTTCTGGCATTAAAGAATTCGTGACACGTCAATGTTTTATCGAAACTTATCGTAGCATATACCACGTAAAAGAGCAAAAAATTCTGAATAATCTACACTTCAGTTCATGTCAAACTGTAATCTTGTGTTGATTCCACAATGCAATAAGTACAAAAGTAGCTTTCACTCTGATAAGACCAAAACAATACCTGACATGAAAAATTTTCTGCGAAACCCAGCGTGTTATATACCAAACGAAAGAGCAAAAAATTCTGAGTATTTTGCACGTTCCCATGTTGAACAACGGCCACTCCAGCCGAATTAACAAAATTGAATAATGCATTTCTGGCATTAAAGAATTCGTGACACGTCAATGTTTTATCGAAACTTATCGTAGCATATACCACGTGAAAGAGCAAAAAATTCTGAATAATCTACACTTCAGTTCATGTCAAACAGTAATCTTGTGTTGATTCCACAATGCAATAAGTACAAAAGTAGCTTTCACTCTGATAAGACCAAAACAATACCTGACATGAAAAATTTTCTGCGAAACCCAGCGTGTTATATACCAAACGAAAGAGCAAAAAATTCTGAGTATTTTGCACGTTCCCATGTTGAACAACGGCCACTCCAGCCGAATTAACAAAATTGAATAATGCATTTCTGGCATTAAAGAATTCGTGACACGTCAATGTTTTATCGAAACTTATCGTAGCATATACCACGTAAAAGAGCAAAAAATTCTGAATAATCTACACTTCAGTTCATGTCAAACTGTAATCTTGTGTTGATTCCACAATGCAATAAGTACAAAAGTAGCTTTCACTCTGATAAGACCAAAACAATACCTGACATGAAAAATTTTCTGCGAAACCCAGCGTGTTATATACCAAACGAAAGAGCAAAAAATTCTGAATATTTTGCACGTTCCCATGTTGAACAACGGCCACTCCAGCCGAATTAACAAAATTGAATAATGCATTTCTGGCATTAAAGAATTCGTGACACGTCAATGTTTTATCGAAACTTATCGTAGCATATACCACGTAAAAGAGCAAAAAATTCTGAATAATCTACACTTCAGTTCATGTCAAACTGTAATCTTGTGTTGATTCCACAGTGCAATAAGTACAAAAGTAGCTTTCACTCTGATAAGACCAAAACAATACCTGACATGAAAAATTTTCTGCGAAACCCAGCGTGTTATATACCAAACGAAAGAGCAAAAAATTCTGAGTATTTTGCACGTTCCCATGTTGAACAACGGCCACTCCAGCCGAATTAACAAAATTGAATAATGCATTTCTGGCATTAAAGAATTCGTGACACGTCAATGTTTTATCGAAACTTATCGTAGCATATACCACGTAAAAGAGCAAAAAATTCTGAATAATCTACACTTCAGTTCATCTCAAACTGTAATCTTGTGTTGATTCCACAATGCAATAAGTACAAAAGTAGCTTTCACTCTGATAAGACCAAAACAATACCTGACATGAAAAATTTTCTGCGAAACCCAGCGTGTTATATACCAAACGAAAGAGCAAAAAATTCTGAGTATTTTGCACGTTCCCATGTTGAACAACGGCCACTCCAGCCGAATTAACAAAATTGAATAATGCATTTCTGGCATTAAAGAATTCGTGACACGTCAATGTTTTATCGAAACTTATCGTAGCATATACCACGTAAAAGAGCAAAAAATTCTGAATAATCTACACTTCAGTTCATGTCAAACTGTAATCTTGTGTTGATTCCACAATGCAATAAGTACAAAAGTAGCTTTCACTCTGATAAGACCAAAACAATACCTGACATGAAAAATTTTCTGCGAAACCCAGCGTGTTATATACCAAACGAAAGAGCAAAAAATTCTGAGTATTTTGCACGTTCCCATGTTGAACAACGGCCACTCCAGCCGAATTAACAAAATTGAATAATGCATTTCTGGCATTAAAGAATTCGTGACACGTCAATGTTTTATCGAAACTTATCGTAGCATATACCACGTAAAAGAGCAAAAAATTCTGAATAATCTACACTTCAGTTCATGTCAAACTGTAATCTTGTGTTGATTCCACAATGCAATAAGTACAAAAGTAGCTTTCACTCTGATAAGACCAAAACAATACCTGACATGAAAAATTTTCTGCGAAACCCAGCGTGTTATATACCAAACGAAAGAGCAAAAAATTCTGAGTATTTTGCACGTTCCCATGTTGAACAACGGCCACTCCAGCCGAATTAACAAAATTGAATAATGCATTTCTGGCATTAAAGAATTCGTGACACGTCAATGTTTTATCGAAACTTATCGTAGCATATACCACGTAAAAGAGCAAAAAATTCTGAATAATCTACACTTCAGTTCATGTCAAACTGTAATCTTGTGTTGATTCCACAATGCAATAAGTACAAAAGTAGCTTTCACTCTGATAAGACCAAAACAATACCTGACATGAAAAATTTTCTGCGAAACCCAGCGTGTTATATACCAAACGAAAGAGCAAAAAATTCTGAATATTTTGCACGTTCCCATGTTGAACAACGGCCACTCCAGCCGAATTAACAAAATTGAATAATGCATTTCTGGCATTAAAGAATTCGTGACACGTCAATGTTTTATCGAAACTTATCGTAGCATATACCACGTAAAAGAGCAAAAAATTCTGAATAATCTACACTTCAGTTCATGTCAAACTGTAATCTTGTGTTGATTCCACAATGCAATAAGTACAAAAGTAGCTTTCACTCTGATAAGACCAAAACAATACCTGACATGAAAAATTTTCTGCGAAACCCAGCGTGATATATACCAAACGAAAGAGCAAAAAATTCTGAGTATTTTGCACGTTCCCATGTTGAACAACGGCCACTCCAGCCGAATTAACAAAATTGAATAATGCATTTCTGGCATTAAAGAATTCGTGACACGTCAATGTTTTATCGAAACTTATCGTAGCATATACCACGTAAAAGAGCAAAAAATTCTGAATAATCTACACTTCAGTTCATGTCAAACTGTAATCTTGTGTTGATTCCACAGTGCAATAAGTACAAAAGTAGCTTTCACTCTGATAAGACCAAAACAATACCTGACATGAAAAATTTTCTGCGAAACCCAGCGTGTTATATACCAAACGAAAGAGCAAAAAATTCTGAGTATTTTGCACGTTCCCATGTTGAACAACGGCCACTCCAGCCGAATTAACAAAATTGAATAATGCATTTCTGGCATTAAAGAATTCGTGACACGTCAATGTTTTATCGAAACTTATCGTAGCATATACCACGTAAAAGAGCAAAAAATTCTGAATAATCTACACTTCAGTTCATGTCAAACTGTAATCTTGTGTTGATTCCACAATGCAATAAGTACAAAAGTAGCTTTCACTCTGATAAGACCAAAACAATACCTGACATGAAAAATTTTCTGCGAAACCCAGCGTGTTATATACCAAACGAAAGAGCAAAAAATTCTGAGTATTTTGCACGTTCCCATGTTGAACAACGGCCACTCCAGCCGAATTAACAAAATTGAATAATGCATTTCTGGCATTAAAGAATTCGTGACACGTCAATGTTTTATCGAAACTTATCGTAGCATATACCACGTAAAAGAGCAAAAAATTCTGAACAATCTACACTTCAGTTCATGTCAAACTGTAATCTTGTGTTGATTCCACAATGCAATAAGTACAAAAGTAGCTTTCACTCTGATAAGACCAAAACAATACCTGACATGAAAAATTTTCTGCGAAACCCAGCGTGTTATATACCAAACGAAAGAGCAAAAAATTCTGAATATTTTGCACGTTCCCATGTTGAACAACGGCCACTCCAGCCGAATTAACAAAATTGAATAATGCATTTCTGGCATTAAAGAATTCGTGACACGTCAATGTTTTATCGAAACTTATCGTAGCATATACCACGTAAAAGAGCAAAAAATTCTGAATAATCTACACTTCAGTTCATGTCAAACTGTAATCTTGTGTTGATTCCACAATGCAATAAGTACAAAAGTAGCTTTCACTCTGATAAGACCAAAACAATACCTGACATGAAAAATTTTCTGCGAAACCCAGCGTGATATATACCAAACGAAAGAGCAAAAAATTCTGAGTATTTTGCACGTTCCCATGTTGAACAACGGCCACTCCAGCCGAATTAACAAAATTGAATAATGCATTTCTGGCATTAAAGAATTCGTGACACGTCAATGTTTTATCGAAACTTATCGTAGCATATACCACGTAAAAGAGCAAAAATTTCTGAATAATCTACACTTCAGTTCATGTCAAACTGTAATCTTGTGTTGATTCCACAATGCAATAAGTACAAAAGTAGCTTTCACTCTGATAAGACCAAAACAATACCTGACATGAAAAATTTTCTGCGAAACCCAGCGTGTTATATACCAAACGAAAGAGCAAAAAATTCTGAGTATTTTGCACGTTCCCATGTTGAACAACGGCCACTCCAGCCGAATTAACAAAATTGAATAATGCATTTCTGGCATTAAAGAATTCGTGACACGTCAATGTTTTATCGAAACTTATCGTAGCATATACCACGTAAAAGAGCAAAAAATTCTGAATAATCTACACTTCAGTTCATGTCAAACTGTAATCTTGTGTTGATTCCACAATGCAATAAGTACAAAAGTAGCTTTCACTCTGATAAGACCAAAACAATACCTGACATGAAAAATTTTCTGCGAAACCCAGCGTGTTATATACCAAACGAAAGAGCAAAAAATTCTGAGTATTTTGCACGTTCCCATGTTGAACAACGGCCACTCCAGCCGAATTAACAAAATTGAATAATGCATTTCTGGCATTAAAGAATTCGTGACACGTCAATGTTTTATCGAAACTTATCGTAGCATATACCACGTAAAAGAGCAAAAAATTCTGAATAATCTACACTTCAGTTCATGTCAAACTGTAATCTTGTGTTGATTCCACAATGCAATAAGTACAAAAGTAGCTTTCACTCTGATAAGACCAAAACAATACCTGACATGAAAAATTTTCTGCGAAACCCAGCGTGATATATACCAAACGAAAGAGCAAAAAATTCTGAGTATTTTGCACGTTCCCATGTTGAACAACGGCCACTCCAGCCGAATTAACAAAATTGAATAATGCATTTCTGGCATTAAAGAATTCGTGACACGTCAATGTTTTATCGAAACTTATCGTAGCATATACCACGTAAAAGAGCAAAAAATTCTGAATAATCTACACTTCAGTTCATGTCAAACTGTAATCTTGTGTTGATTCCACAATGCAATAAGTACAAAAGTAGCTTTCACTCTGATAAGACCAAAACAATACCTGACATGAAAAATTTTCTGCGAAACCCAGCGTGTTATATACCAAACGAAAGAGCAAAAAATTCTGAGTATTTTGCACGTTCCCATGTTGAACAACGGCCACTCCAGCCGAATTAACAAAATTGAATAATGCATTTCTGGCATTAAAGAATTCGTGACACGTCAATGTTTTATCGAAACTTATCGTAGCATATACCACGTAAAAGAGCAAAAAATTCTGAATAATCTACACTTCAGTTCATGTCAAACTGTAATCTTGTGTTGATTCCACAATGCAATAAGTACAAAAGTAGCTTTCACTCTGATAAGACCAAAACAATACCTGACATGAAAAATTTTCTGCGAAACCCAGCGTGTTATATACCAAACGAAAGAGCAAAAAATTCTGAGTATTTTGCACGTTCCCATGTTGAACAACGGCCACTCCAGCCGAATTAACAAAATTGAATAATGCATTTCTGGCATTAAAGAATTCGTGACACGTCAATGTTTTATCGAAACTTATCGTAGCATATACCACGTAAAAGAGCAAAAAATTCTGAATAATCTACACTTCAGTTCATGTCAAACTGTAATCTTGTGTTGATTCCACAATGCAATAAGTACAAAAGTAGCTTTCACTCTGATAAGACCAAAACAATACCTGACATGAAAAATTTTCTGCGAAACCCAGCGTGTTATATACCAAACGAAAGAGCAAAAAATTCTGAGTATTTTGCACGTTCCCATGTTGAACAACGGCCACTCCAGCCGAATTAACAAAATTGAATAATGCATTTCTGGCATTAAAGAATTCGTGACACGTCAATGTTTTATCGAAACTTATCGTAGCATATACCACGTAAAAGAGCAAAAAATTCTGAATAATCTACACTTCAGTTCATGTCAAACTGTAATCTTGTGTTGATTCCACAGTGCAATAAGTACAAAAGTAGCTTTCACTCTGATAAGACCAAAACAATACCTGACATGAAAAATTTTCTGCGAAACCCAGCGTGTTATATACCAAACGAAAGAGCAAAAAATTCTGAGTATTTTGCACGTTCCCATGTTGAACAACGGCCACTCCAGCCGAATTAACAAAATTGAATAATGCATTTCTGGCATTAAAGAATTCGTGACACGTCAATGTTTTATCGAAACTTATCGTAGCATATACCACGTAAAAGAGCAAAAAATTCTGAATAATCTACACTTCAGTTCATGTCAAACTGTAATCTTGTGTTGATTCCACAATGCAATAAGTACAAAAGTAGCTTTCACTCTGATAAGACCAAAACAATACCTGACATGAAAAATTTTCTGCGAAACCCAGCGTGATATATACCAAACGAAAGAGCAAAAAATTCTGAGTATTTTGCACGTTCCCATGTTGAACAACGGCCACTCCAGCCGAATTAACAAAATTGAATAATGCATTTCTGGCATTAAAGAATTCGTGACACGTCAATGTTTTATCGAAACTTATCGTAGCATATACCACGTAAAAGAGCAAAAAATTCTGAATAATCTACACTTCAGTTCATGTCAAACTGTAATCTTGTGTTGATTCCACAATGCAATAAGTACAAAAGTAGCTTTCACTCTGATAAGACCAAAACAATACCTGACATGAAAAATTTTCTGCGAAACCCAGCGTGTTATATACCAAACGAAAGAGCAAAAAATTCTGAGTATTTTGCACGTTCCCATGTTGAACAACGGCCACTCCAGCCGAATTAACAAAATTGAATAATGCATTTCTGGCATTAAAGAATTCGTGACACGTCAATGTTTTATCGAAACTTATCGTAGCATATACCACGTAAAAGAGCAAAAAATTCTGAATAATCTACACTTCAGTTCATGTCAAACTGTAATCTTGTGTTGATTCCACAATGCAATAAGTACAAAAGTAGCTTTCACTCTGATAAGACCAAAACAATACCTGACATGAAAAATTTTCTGCGAAACCCAGCGTGATATATACCAAACGAAAGAGCAAAAAATTCTGAGTATTTTGCACGTTCCCATGTTGAACAACGGCCACTCCAGCCGAATTAACAAAATTGAATAATGCATTTCTGGCATTAAAGAATTCGTGACACGTCAATGTTTTATCGAAACTTATCGTAGCATATACCACGTAAAAGAGCAAAAAATTCTGAATAATCTACACTTCAGTTCATGTCAAACTGTAATCTTGTGTTGATTCCACAATGCAATAAGTACAAAAGTAGCTTTCACTCTGATAAGACCAAAACAATACCTGACATGAAAAATTTTCTGCGAAACCCAGCGTGTTATATACCAAACGAAAGAGCAAAAAATTCTGAGTATTTTGCACGTTCCCATGTTGAACAACGGCCACTCCAGCCGAATTAACAAAATTGAATAATGCATTTCTGGCATTAAAGAATTCGTGACACGTCAATGTTTTATCGAAACTTATCGTAGCATATACCACGTAAAAGAGCAAAAAATTCTGAATAATCTACACTTCAGTTCATGTCAAACTGTAATCTTGTGTTGATTCCACAATGCAATAAGTACAAAAGTAGCTTTCACTCTGATAATACCAAAACAATACCTGACATGAAAAATTTTCTGCGAAACCCAGCGTGTTATATACCAAACGAAAGAGCAAAAAATTCTGAGTATTTTGCACGTTCCCATGTTGAACAACGGCCACTCCAGCCGAATTAACAAAATTGAATAATGCATTTCTGGCATTAAAGAATTCGTGACACGTCAATGTTTTATCGAAACTTATCGTAGCATATACCACGTAAAAGAGCAAAAAATTCTGAATAATCTACACTTCAGTTCATGTCAAACTGTAATCTTGTGTTGATTCCACAATGCAATAAGTACAAAAGTAGCTTTCACTCTGATAAGACCAAAACAATACCTGACATGAAAAATTTTCTGCGAAACCCAGCGTGTTATATACCAAACGAAAGAGCAAAAAATTCTGAGTATTTTGCACGTTCCCATGTTGAACAACGGCCACTCCAGCCGAATTAACAAAATTGAATAATGCATTTCTGGCATTAAAGAATTCGTGACACGTCAATGTTTTATCGAAACTTATCGTAGCATATACCACGTAAAAGAGCAAAAAATTCTGAATAATCTACACTTCAGTTCATGTCAAACTGTAATCTTGTGTTGATTCCACAGTGCAATAAGTACAAAAGTAGCTTTCACTCTGATAAGACCAAAACAATACCTGACATGAAAAATTTTCTGCGAAACCCAGCGTGTTATATACCAAACGAAAGAGCAAAAAATTCTGAGTATTTTGCACGTTCCCATGTTGAACAACGGCCACTCCAGCCGAATTAACAAAATTGAATAATGCATTTCTGGCATTAAAGAATTCGTGACACGTCAATGTTTTATCGAAACTTATCGTAGCATATACCACGTAAAAGAGCAAAAAATTCTGAATAATCTACACTTCAGTTCATGTCAAACTGTAATCTTGTGTTGATTCCACAATGCAATAAGTACAAAAGTAGCTTTCACTCTGATAAGACCAAAACAATACCTGACATGAAAAATTTTCTGCGAAACCCAGCGTGTTATATACCAAACGAAAGAGCAAAAAATTCTGAGTATTTTGCACGTTCCCATGTTGAACAACGGCCACTCCAGCCGAATTAACAAAATTGAATAATGCATTTCTGGCATTAAAGAATTCGTGACACGTCAATGTTTTATCGAAACTTATCGTAGCATATACCACGTAAAAGAGCAAAAAATTCTGAATTATCTACACTTCAGTTCATGTCAAACTGTAATCTTGTGTTGATTCCACAATGCAATAAGTACAAAAGTAGCTTTCACTCTGATAAGACCAAAACAATACCTGACATGAAAAATTTTCTGCGAAACCCAGCGTGTTATATACCAAACGAAAGAGCAAAAAATTCTGAGTATTTTGCACGTTCCCATGTTGAACAACGGCCACTCCAGCCGAATTAACAAAATTGAATAATGCATTTCTGGCATTAAAGAATTCGTGACACGTCAATGTTTTATCGAAACTTATCGTAGCATATACCACGTGAAAGAGCAAAAAATTCTGAATAATCTACACTTCAGTTCATGTCAAACAGTAATCTTGTGTTGATTCCACAATGCAATAAGTACAAAAGTAGCTTTCACTCTGATAAGACCAAAACAATACCTGACATGAAAAATTTTCTGCGAAACCCAGCGTGTTATATACCAAACGAAAGAGCAAAAAATTCTGAGTATTTTGCACGTTCCCATGTTGAACAACGGCCACTCCAGCCGAATTAACAAAATTGAATAATGCATTTCTGGCATTAAAGAATTCGTGGCACGTCAATGTTTTATCGAAACTTATCGTAGCATATACCACGTAAAAGAGCAAAAAATTCTGAATAATCTACACTTCAGTTCATGTCAAACTGTAATCTTGTGTTGATTCCACAATGCAATAAGTACAAAAGTAGCTTTCACTCTGATAAGACCAAAACAATACCTGACATGAAAAATTTTCTGCGAAACCCAGCGTGTTATATACCAAACGAAAGAGCAAAAAATTCTGAGTATTTTGCACGTTCCCATGTTGAACAACGGCCACTCCAGCCGAATTAACAAAATTGAATAATGCATTTCTGGCATTAAAGAATTCGTGACACGTCAATGTTTTATCGAAACTTATCGTAGCATATACCACGTGAAAGAGCAAAAAATTCTGAATAATCTACACTTCAGTTCATGTCAAACAGTAATCTTGTGTTGATTCCACAATGCAATAAGTACAAAAGTAGCTTTCACTCTGATAAGACCAAAACAATACCTGACATGAAAAATTTTCTGCGAAACCCAGCGTGTTATATACCAAACGAAAGAGCAAAAAATTCTGAGTATTTTGCACGTTCCCATGTTGAACAACGGCCACTCCAGCCGAATTAACAAAATTGAATAATGCATTTCTGGCATTAAAGAATTCGTGGCACGTCAATGTTTTATCGAAACTTATCGTAGCATATACCACGTAAAAGAGCAAAAAATTCTGAATAATCTACACTTCAGTTCATGTCAAACTGTAATCTTGTGTTGATTCCACAATGCAATAAGTACAAAAGTAGCTTTCACTCTGATAAGACCAAAACAATACCTGACATGAAAAATTTTCTGCGAAACCCAGCGTGTTATATACCAAACGAAAGAGCAAAAAATTCTGAGTATTTTGCACGTTCCCATGTTGAACAACGGCCACTCCAGCCGAATTAACAAAATTGAATAATGCATTTCTGGCATTAAAGAATTCGTGACACGTCAATGTTTTATCGACACTTATCGTAGCATATACCACGTAAAAGAGCAAAAAATTCTGAATAATCTACACTTCAGTTCATGTCAAACTGTAATCTTGTGTTGATTCCACAATGCAATAAGTACAAAAGTAGCTTTCACTCTGATAAGACCAAAACAATACCTGACATGAAAAATTTTCTGCGAAACCCAGCGTGTTATATACCAAACGAAAGAGCAAAAAATTCTGAGTATTTTGCACGTTCCCATGTTGAACAACGGCCACTCCAGCCGAATTAACAAAATTGAATAATGCATTTCTGGCATTAAAGAATTCGTGACACGTCAATGTTTTATCGAAACTTATCGTAGCATATACCACGTAAAAGAGCAAAAAATTCTGAATAATCTACACTTCAGTTCATGTCAAACTGTAATCTTGTGTTGATTCCACAATGCAATAAGTACAAAAGTAGCTTTCACTCTGATAAGACCAAAACAATACCTGACATGAAAAATTTTCTGCGAAACCCAGCGTGTTATATACCAAACGAAAGAGCAAAAAATTCTGAGTATTTTGCACGTTCCCATGTTGAACAACGGCCACTCCAGCCGAATTAACAAAATTGAATAATGCATTTCTGGCATTAAAGAATTCGTGACACGTCCATGTTTTATCGAAACTTATCGTAGCATATACCACGTGAAAGAGCAAAAAATTCTGAATAATCTACACTTCAGTTCATGTCAAACTGTAATCTTGTGTTGATTCCACAATGCAATAAGTACAAAAGTAGCTTTCACTCTGATAAGACCAAAACAATACCTGACATGAAAAATTTTCTGCGAAACCCAGCGTGTTATATACCAAACGAAAGAGCAAAAAATTCTGAGTATTTTGCACGTTCCCATGTTGAACAACGGCCACTCCAGCCGAATTAACAAAATTGAATAATGCATTTCTGGCATTAAAGAATTCGTGACACGTCAATGTTTTATCGAAACTTATCGTAGCATATACCACGTAAAAGAGCAAAAAATTCTGAATAATCTACACTTCAGTTCATGTCAAACTGTAATCTTGTGTTGATTCCACAATGCAATAAGTACAAAAGTAGCTTTCACTCTGATAAGACCAAAACAATACCTGACATGAAAAATTTTCTGCGAAACCCAGCGTGTTATATACCAAACGAAAGAGCAAAAAATTCTGAGTATTTTGCACGTTCCCATGTTGAACAACGGCCACTCCAGCCGAATTAACAAAATTGAATAATGCATTTCTGGCATTAAAGAATTCGTGACACGTCAATGTTTTATCGAAACTTATCGTAGCATATACCACGTAAAAGAGCAAAAAATTCTGAATAATCTACACTTCAGTTCATGTCAAACTGTAATCTTGTGTTGATTCCACAATGCAATAAGTACAAAAGTAGCTTTCACTCTGATAAGACCAAAACAATACCTGACATGAAAAATTTTCTGCGAAACCCAGCGTGTTATATACCAAACGAAAGAGCAAAAAATTCTGAGTATTTTGCACGTTCCCATGTTGAACAACGGCCACTCCAGCCGAATTAACAAAATTGAATAATGCATTTCTGGCATTAAAGAATTCGTGACACGTCAATGTTTTATCGAAACTTATCGTAGCATATACCACGTGAAAGAGCAAAAAATTCTGAATAATCTACACTTCAGTTCATGTCAAACAGTAATCTTGTGTTGATTCCACAATGCAATAAGTACAAAAGTAGCTTTCACTCTGATAAGACCAAAACAATACCTGACATGAAAAATTTTCTGCGAAACCCAGCGTGTTATATACCAAACGAAAGAGCAAAAAATTCTGAGTATTTTGCACGTTCCCATGTTGAACAACGGCCACTCCAGCCGAATTAACAAAATTGAATAATGCATTTCTGGCATTAAAGAATTCGTGACACGTCAATGTTTTATCGAAACTTATCGTAGCATATACCACGTGAAAGAGCAAAAAATTCTGAATAATCTACACTTCAGTTCATGTCAAACAGTAATCTTGTGTTGATTCCACAATGCAATAAGTACAAAAGTAGCTTTCACTCTGATAAGACCAAAACAATACCTGACATGAAAAATTTTCTGCGAAACCCAGCGTGTTATATACCAAACGAAAGAGCAAAAAATTCTGAGTATTTTGCACGTTCCCATGTTGAACAACGGCCACTCCAGCCGAATTAACAAAATTGAATAATGCATTTCTGGCATTAAAGAATTCGTGGCACGTCAATGTTTTATCGAAACTTATCGTAGCATATACCACGTAAAAGAGCAAAAAATTCTGAATAATCTACACTTCAGTTCATGTCAAACTGTAATCTTGTGTTGATTCCACAATGCAATAAGTACAAAAGTAGCTTTCACTCTGATAAGACCAAAACAATACCTGACATGAAAAATTTTCTGCGAAACCCAGCGTGTTATATACCAAACGAAAGAGCAAAAAATTCTGAGTATTTTGCACGTTCCCATGTTGAACAACGGCCACTCCAGCCGAATTAACAAAATTGAATAATGCATTTCTGGCATTAAAGAATTCGTGACACGTCAATGTTTTATCGAAACTTATCGTAGCATATACCACGTGAAAGAGCAAAAAATTCTGAATAATCTACACTTCAGTTCATGTCAAACAGTAATCTTGTGTTGATTCCACAATGCAATAAGTACAAAAGTAGCTTTCACTCTGATAAGACCAAAACAATACCTGACATGAAAAATTTTCTGCGAAACCCAGCGTGTTATATACCAAACGAAAGAGCAAAAAATTCTGAGTATTTTGCACGTTCCCATGTTGAACAACGGCCACTCCAGCCGAATTAACAAAATTGAATAATGCATTTCTGGCATTAAAGAATTCGTGACACGTCAATGTTTTATCGAAACTTATCGTAGCATATACCACGTGAAAGAGCAAAAAATTCTGAATAATCTACACTTCAGTTCATGTCAAACAGTAATCTTGTGTTGATTCCACAATGCAATAAGTACAAAAGTAGCTTTCACTCTGATAAGACCAAAACAATACCTGACATGAAAAATTTTCTGCGAAACCCAGCGTGTTATATACCAAACGAAAGAGCAAAAAATTCTGAGTATTTTGCACGTTCCCATGTTGAACAACGGCCACTCCAGCCGAATTAACAAAATTGAATAATGCATTTCTGGCATTAAAGAATTCGTGACACGTCAATGTTTTATCGAAACTTATCGTAGCATATACCACGTGAAAGAGCAAAAAATTCTGAATAATCTACACTTCAGTTCATGTCAAACAGTAATCTTGTGTTGATTCCACAATGCAATAAGTACAAAAGTAGCTTTCACTCTGATAAGACCAAAACAATACCTGACATGAAAAATTTTCTGCGAAACCCAGCGTGTTATATACCAAACGAAAGAGCAAAAAATTCTGAGTATTTTGCACGTTCCCATGTTGAACAACGGCCACTCCAGCCGAATTAACAAAATTGAATAATGCATTTCTGGCATTAAAGAATTCGTGGCACGTCAATGTTTTATCGAAACTTATCGTAGCATATACCACGTAAAAGAGCAAAAAATTCTGAATAATCTACACTTCAGTTCATGTCAAACTGTAATCTTGTGTTGATTCCACAATGCAATAAGTACAAAAGTAGCTTTCACTCTGATAAGACCAAAACAATACCTGACATGAAAAATTTTCTGCGAAACCCAGCGTGTTATATACCAAACGAAAGAGCAAAAAATTCTGAGTATTTTGCACGTTCCCATGTTGAACAACGGCCACTCCAGCCGAATTAACAAAATTGAATAATGCATTTCTGGCATTAAAGAATTCGTGACACGTCAATGTTTTATCGAAACTTATCGTAGCATATACCACGTGAAAGAGCAAAAAATTCTGAATAATCTACACTTCAGTTCATGTCAAACAGTAATCTTGTGTTGATTCCACAATGCAATAAGTACAAAAGTAGCTTTCACTCTGATAAGACCAAAACAATACCTGACATGAAAAATTTTCTGCGAAACCCAGCGTGTTATATACCAAACGAAAGAGCAAAAAATTCTGAGTATTTTGCACGTTCCCATGTTGAACAACGGCCACTCCAGCCGAATTAACAAAATTGAATAATGCATTTCTGGCATTAAAGAATTCGTGACACGTCAATGTTTTATCGAAACTTATCGTAGCATATACCACGTAAAAGAGCAAAAAATTCTGAATAATCTACACTTCAGTTCATGTCAAACTGTAATCTTGTGTTGATTCCACAATGCAATAAGTACAAAAGTAGCTTTCACTCTGATAAGACCAAAACAATACCTGACATGAAAAATTTTCTGCGAAACCCAGCGTGTTATATACCAAACGAAAGAGCAAAAAATTCTGAGTATTTTGCACGTTCCCATGTTGAACAACGGCCACTCCAGCCGAATTAACAAAATTGAATAATGCATTTCTGGCATTAAAGAATTCGTGACACGTCAATGTTTTATCGAAACTTATCGTAGCATATACCACGTAAAAGAGCAAAAAATTCTGAATAATCTACACTTCAGTTCATGTCAAACTGTAATCTTGTGTTGATTCCACAATGCAATAAGTACAAAAGTAGCTTTCACTCTGATAAGACCAAAACAATACCTGACATGAAAAATTTTCTGCGAAACCCAGCGTGTTATATACCAAACGAAAGAGCAAAAAATTCTGAGTATTTTGCACGTTCCCATGTTGAACAACGGCCACTCCAGCCGAATTAACAAAATTGAATAATGCATTTCTGGCATTAAAGAATTCGTGACACGTCAATGTTTTATCGAAACTTATCGTAGCATATACCACGTAAAAGAGCAAAAAATTCTGAATAATCTACACTTCAGTTCATGTCAAACTGTAATCTTGTGTTGATTCCACAGTGCAATAAGTACAAAAGTAGCTTTCACTCTGATAAGACCAAAACAATACCTGACATGAAAAATTTTCTGCGAAACCCAGCGTGTTATATACCAAACGAAAGAGCAAAAAATTCTGAGTATTTTGCACGTTCCCATGTTGAACAACGGCCACTCCAGCCGAATTAACAAAATTGAATAATGCATTTCTGGCATTAAAGAATTCGTGACACGTCAATGTTTTATCGAAACTTATCGTAGCATATACCACGTAAAAGAGCAAAAAATTCTGAATAATCTACACTTCAGTTCATGTCAAACTGTAATCTTGTGTTGATTCCACAATGCAATAAGTACAAAAGTAGCTTTCACTCTGATAAGACCAAAACAATACCTGACATGAAAAATTTTCTGCGAAACCCAGCGTGATATATACCAAACGAAAGAGCAAAAAATTCTGAGTATTTTGCACGTTCCCATGTTGAACAACGGCCACTCCAGCCGAATTAACAAAATTGAATAATGCATTTCTGGCATTAAAGAATTCGTGACACGTCAATGTTTTATCGAAACTTATCGTAGCATATACCACGTAAAAGAGCAAAAAATTCTGAATAATCTACACTTCAGTTCATGTCAAACTGTAATCTTGTGTTGATTCCACAATGCAATAAGTACAAAAGTAGCTTTCACTCTGATAAGACCAAAACAATACCTGACATGAAAAATTTTCTGCGAAACCCAGCGTGTTATATACCAAACGAAAGAGCAAAAAATTCTGAGTATTTTGCACGTTCCCATGTTGAACAACGGCCACTCCAGCCGAATTAACAAAATTGAATAATGCATTTCTGGCATTAAAGAATTCGTGACACGTCAATGTTTTATCGAAACTTATCGTAGCATATACCACGTAAAAGAGCAAAAAATTCTGAATAATCTACACTTCAGTTCATGTCAAACTGTAATCTTGTGTTGATTCCACAATGCAATAAGTACAAAAGTAGCTTTCACTCTGATAATACCAAAACAATACCTGACATGAAAAATTTTCTGCGAAACCCAGCGTGTTATATACCAAACGAAAGAGCAAAAAATTCTGAGTATTTTGCACGTTCCCATGTTGAACAACGGCCACTCCAGCCGAATTAACAAAATTGAATAATGCATTTCTGGCATTAAAGAATTCGTGACACGTCAATGTTTTATCGAAACTTATCGTAGCATATACCACGTAAAAGAGCAAAAAATTCTGAATAATCTACACTTCAGTTCATGTCAAACTGTAATCTTGTGTTGATTCCACAATGCAATAAGTACAAAAGTAGCTTTCACTCTGATAAGACCAAAACAATACCTGACATGAAAAATTTTCTGCGAAACCCAGCGTGTTATATACCAAACGAAAGAGCAAAAAATTCTGAGTATTTTGCACGTTCCCATGTTGAACAACGGCCACTCCAGCCGAATTAACAAAATTGAATAATGCATTTCTGGCATTAAAGAATTCGTGACACGTCAATGTTTTATCGAAACTTATCGTAGCATATACCACGTAAAAGAGCAAAAAATTCTGAATAATCTACACTTCAGTTCATGTCAAACTGTAATCTTGTGTTGATTCCACAGTGCAATAAGTACAAAAGTAGCTTTCACTCTGATAAGACCAAAACAATACCTGACATGAAAAATTTTCTGCGAAACCCAGCGTGTTATATACCAAACGAAAGAGCAAAAAATTCTGAGTATTTTGCACGTTCCCATGTTGAACAACGGCCACTCCAGCCGAATTAACAAAATTGAATAATGCATTTCTGGCATTAAAGAATTCGTGACACGTCAATGTTTTATCGAAACTTATCGTAGCATATACCACGTAAAAGAGCAAAAAATTCTGAATAATCTACACTTCAGTTCATGTCAAACTGTAATCTTGTGTTGATTCCACAATGCAATAAGTACAAAAGTAGCTTTCACTCTGATAAGACCAAAACAATACCTGACATGAAAAATTTTCTGCGAAACCCAGCGTGTTATATACCAAACGAAAGAGCAAAAAATTCTGAGTATTTTGCACGTTCCCATGTTGAACAACGGCCACTCCAGCCGAATTAACAAAATTGAATAATGCATTTCTGGCATTAAAGAATTCGTGACACGTCAATGTTTTATCGAAACTTATCGTAGCATATACCACGTAAAAGAGCAAAAAATTCTGAATAATCTACACTTCAGTTCATGTCAAACTGTAATCTTGTGTTGATTCCACAGTGCAATAAGTACAAAAGTAGCTTTCACTCTGATAAGACCAAAACAATACCTGACATGAAAAATTTTCTGCGAAACCCAGCGTGTTATATACCAAACGAAAGAGCAAAAAATTCTGAGTATTTTGCACGTTCCCATGTTGAACAACGGCCACTCCAGCCGAATTAACAAAATTGAATAATGCATTTCTGGCATTAAAGAATTCGTGACACGTCAATGTTTTATCGAAACTTATCGTAGCATATACCACGTAAAAGAGCAAAAAATTCTGAATAATCTACACTTCAGTTCATGTCAAACTGTAATCTTGTGTTGATTCCACAATGCAATAAGTACAAAAGTAGCTTTCACTCTGATAAGACCAAAACAATACCTGACATGAAAAATTTTCTGCGAAACCCAGCGTGTTATATACCAAACGAAAGAGCAAAAAATTCTGAGTATTTTGCACGTTCCCATGTTGAACAACGGCCACTCCAGCCGAATTAACAAAATTGAATAATGCATTTCTGGCATTAAAGAATTCGTGACACGTCAATGTTTTATCGAAACTTATCGTAGCATATACCACGTAAAAGAGCAAAAAATTCTGAATTATCTACACTTCAGTTCATGTCAAACTGTAATCTTGTGTTGATTCCACAATGCAATAAGTACAAAAGTAGCTTTCACTCTGATAAGACCAAAACAATACCTGACATGAAAAATTTTCTGCGAAACCCAGCGTGTTATATACCAAACGAAAGAGCAAAAAATTCTGAGTATTTTGCACGTTCCCATGTTGAACAACGGCCACTCCAGCCGAATTAACAAAATTGAATAATGCATTTCTGGCATTAAAGAATTCGTGACACGTCAATGTTTTATCGAAACTTATCGTAGCATATACCACGTGAAAGAGCAAAAAATTCTGAATAATCTACACTTCAGTTCATGTCAAACAGTAATCTTGTGTTGATTCCACAATGCAATAAGTACAAAAGTAGCTTTCACTCTGATAAGACCAAAACAATACCTGACATGAAAAATTTTCTGCGAAACCCAGCGTGTTATATACCAAACGAAAGAGCAAAAAATTCTGAGTATTTTGCACGTTCCCATGTTGAACAACGGCCACTCCAGCCGAATTAACAAAATTGAATAATGCATTTCTGGCATTAAAGAATTCGTGGCACGTCAATGTTTTATCGAAACTTATCGTAGCATATACCACGTAAAAGAGCAAAAAATTCTGAATAATCTACACTTCAGTTCATGTCAAACTGTAATCTTGTGTTGATTCCACAATGCAATAAGTACAAAAGTAGCTTTCACTCTGATAAGACCAAAACAATACCTGACATGAAAAATTTTCTGCGAAACCCAGCGTGTTATATACCAAACGAAAGAGCAAAAAATTCTGAGTATTTTGCACGTTCCCATGTTGAACAACGGCCACTCCAGCCGAATTAACAAAATTGAATAATGCATTTCTGGCATTAAAGAATTCGTGACACGTCAATGTTTTATCGAAACTTATCGTAGCATATACCACGTGAAAGAGCAAAAAATTCTGAATAATCTACACTTCAGTTCATGTCAAACAGTAATCTTGTGTTGATTCCACAATGCAATAAGTACAAAAGTAGCTTTCACTCTGATAAGACCAAAACAATACCTGACATGAAAAATTTTCTGCGAAACCCAGCGTGTTATATACCAAACGAAAGAGCAAAAAATTCTGAGTATTTTGCACGTTCCCATGTTGAACAACGGCCACTCCAGCCGAATTAACAAAATTGAATAATGCATTTCTGGCATTAAAGAATTCGTGGCACGTCAATGTTTTATCGAAACTTATCGTAGCATATACCACGTAAAAGAGCAAAAAATTCTGAATAATCTACACTTCAGTTCATGTCAAACTGTAATCTTGTGTTGATTCCACAATGCAATAAGTACAAAAGTAGCTTTCACTCTGATAAGACCAAAACAATACCTGACATGAAAAATTTTCTGCGAAACCCAGCGTGTTATATACCAAACGAAAGAGCAAAAAATTCTGAGTATTTTGCACGTTCCCATGTTGAACAACGGCCACTCCAGCCGAATTAACAAAATTGAATAATGCATTTCTGGCATTAAAGAATTCGTGACACGTCAATGTTTTATCGACACTTATCGTAGCATATACCACGTAAAAGAGCAAAAAATTCTGAATAATCTACACTTCAGTTCATGTCAAACTGTAATCTTGTGTTGATTCCACAATGCAATAAGTACAAAAGTAGCTTTCACTCTGATAAGACCAAAACAATACCTGACATGAAAAATTTTCTGCGAAACCCAGCGTGTTATATACCAAACGAAAGAGCAAAAAATTCTGAGTATTTTGCACGTTCCCATGTTGAACAACGGCCACTCCAGCCGAATTAACAAAATTGAATAATGCATTTCTGGCATTAAAGAATTCGTGACACGTCAATGTTTTATCGAAACTTATCGTAGCATATACCACGTAAAAGAGCAAAAAATTCTGAATAATCTACACTTCAGTTCATGTCAAACTGTAATCTTGTGTTGATTCCACAATGCAATAAGTACAAAAGTAGCTTTCACTCTGATAAGACCAAAACAATACCTGACATGAAAAATTTTCTGCGAAACCCAGCGTGTTATATACCAAACGAAAGAGCAAAAAATTCTGAGTATTTTGCACGTTCCCATGTTGAACAACGGCCACTCCAGCCGAATTAACAAAATTGAATAATGCATTTCTGGCATTAAAGAATTCGTGACACGTCCATGTTTTATCGAAACTTATCGTAGCATATACCACGTGAAAGAGCAAAAAATTCTGAATAATCTACACTTCAGTTCATGTCAAACTGTAATCTTGTGTTGATTCCACAATGCAATAAGTACAAAAGTAGCTTTCACTCTGATAAGACCAAAACAATACCTGACATGAAAAATTTTCTGCGAAACCCAGCGTGTTATATACCAAACGAAAGAGCAAAAAATTCTGAGTATTTTGCACGTTCCCATGTTGAACAACGGCCACTCCAGCCGAATTAACAAAATTGAATAATGCATTTCTGGCATTAAAGAATTCGTGACACGTCAATGTTTTATCGAAACTTATCGTAGCATATACCACGTAAAAGAGCAAAAAATTCTGAATAATCTACACTTCAGTTCATGTCAAACTGTAATCTTGTGTTGATTCCACAATGCAATAAGTACAAAAGTAGCTTTCACTCTGATAAGACCAAAACAATACCTGACATGAAAAATTTTCTGCGAAACCCAGCGTGTTATATACCAAACGAAAGAGCAAAAAATTCTGAGTATTTTGCACGTTCCCATGTTGAACAACGGCCACTCCAGCCGAATTAACAAAATTGAATAATGCATTTCTGGCATTAAAGAATTCGTGACACGTCAATGTTTTATCGAAACTTATCGTAGCATATACCACGTAAAAGAGCAAAAAATTCTGAATAATCTACACTTCAGTTCATGTCAAACTGTAATCTTGTGTTGATTCCACAATGCAATAAGTACAAAAGTAGCTTTCACTCTGATAAGACCAAAACAATACCTGACATGAAAAATTTTCTGCGAAACCCAGCGTGTTATATACCAAACGAAAGAGCAAAAAATTCTGAGTATTTTGCACGTTCCCATGTTGAACAACGGCCACTCCAGCCGAATTAACAAAATTGAATAATGCATTTCTGGCATTAAAGAATTCGTGACACGTCAATGTTTTATCGAAACTTATCGTAGCATATACCACGTAAAAGAGCAAAAAATTCTGAATAATCTACACTTCAGTTCATGTCAAACTGTAATCTTGTGTTGATTCCACAATGCAATAAGTACAAAAGTAGCTTTCACTCTGATAAGACCAAAACAATACCTGACATGAAAAATTTTCTGCGAAACCCAGCGTGTTATATACCAAACGAAAGAGCAAAAAATTCTGAGTATTTTGCACGTTCCCATGTTGAACAACGGCCACTCCAGCCGAATTAACAAAATTGAATAATGCATTTCTGGCATTAAAGAATTCGTGACACGTCAATGTTTTATCGAAACTTATCGTAGCATATACCACGTAAAAGAGCAAAAAATTCTGAATAATCTACACTTCAGTTCATGTCAAACTGTAATCTTGTGTTGATTCCACAATGCAATAAGTACAAAAGTAGCTTTCACTCTGATAAGACCAAAACAATACCTGACATGAAAAATTTTCTGCGAAACCCAGCGTGTTATATACCAAACGAAAGAGCAAAAAATTCTGAGTATTTTGCACGTTCCCATGTTGAACAACGGCCACTCCAGCCGAATTAACAAAATTGAATAATGCATTTCTGGCATTAAAGAATTCGTGACACGTCAATGTTTTATCGAAACTTATCGTAGCATATACCACGTGAAAGAGCAAAAAATTCTGAATAATCTACACTTCAGTTCATGTCAAACTGTAATCTTGTGTTGATTCCACAATGCAATAAGTACAAAAGTAGCTTTCACTCTGATAAGACCAAAACAATACCTGACATGAAAAATTTTCTGCGAAACCCAGCGTGTTATATACCAAACGAAAGAGCAAAAAATTCTGAGTATTTTGCACGTTCCCATGTTGAACAACGGCCACTCCAGCCGAATTAACAAAATTGAATAATGCATTTCTGGCATTAAAGAATTCGTGACACGTCAATGTTTTATCGAAACTTATCGTAGCATATACCACGTAAAAGAGCAAAAAATTCTGAATAATCTACACTTCAGTTCATGTCAAACTGTAATCTTGTGTTGATTCCACAATGCAATAAGTACAAAAGTAGCTTTCACTCTGATAAGACCAAAACAATACCTGACATGAAAAATTTTCTGCGAAACCCAGCGTGTTATATACCAAACGAAAGAGCAAAAAATTCTGAGTATTTTGCACGTTCCCATGTTGAACAACGGCCACTCCAGCCGAATTAACAAAATTGAATAATGCATTTCTGGCATTAAAGAATTCGTGACACGTCAATGTTTTATCGAAACTTATCGTAGCATATACCACGTAAAAGAGCAAAAAATTCTGAATAATCTACACTTCAGTTCATGTCAAACTGTAATCTTGTGTTGATTCCACAATGCAATAAGTACAAAAGTAGCTTTCACTCTGATAAGACCAAAACAATACCTGACATGAAAAATTTTCTGCGAAACCCAGCGTGTTATATACCAAACGAAAGAGCAAAAAATTCTGAGTATTTTGCACGTTCCCATGTTGAACAACGGCCACTCCAGCCGAATTAACAAAATTGAATAATGCATTTCTGGCATTAAAGAATTCGTGACACGTCAATGTTTTATCGAAACTTATCGTAGCATATACCACGTGAAAGAGCAAAAAATTCTGAATAATCTACACTTCAGTTCATGTCAAACTGTAATCTTGTGTTGATTCCACAATGCAATAAGTACAAATGTAGCTTTCACTCTGATAAGACCAAAACAATACCTGACATGAAAAATTTTCTGCGAAACCCAGCGTGTTATATACCAAACGAAAGAGCAAAAAATTCTGAGTATTTTGCACGTTCCCATGTTGAACAACGGCCACTCCAGCCGAATTAACAAAATTGAATAATGCATTTCTGGCATTAAAGAATTCGTGACACGTCAATGTTTTATCGAAACTTATCGTAGCATATACCACGTAAAAGAGCAAAAAATTCTGAATAATCTACACTTCAGTTCATGTCAAACTGTAATCTTGTGTTGATTCCACAATGCAATAAGTACAAAAGTAGCTTTCACTCTGATAAGACCAAAACAATACCTGACATGAAAAATTTTCTGCGAAACCCAGCGTGTTATATACCAAACGAAAGAGCAAAAAATTCTGAGTATTTTGCACGTTCCCATGTTGAACAACGGCCACTCCAGCCGAATTAACAAAATTGAATAATGCATTTCTGGCATTAAAGAATTCGTGACACGTCAATGTTTTATCGAAACTTATCGTAGCATATACCACGTAAAAGAGCAAAAAATTCTGAATTATCTACACTTCAGTTCATGTCAAACTGTAATCTTGTGTTGATTCCACAATGCAATAAGTACAAAAGTAGCTTTCACTCTGATAAGACCAAAACAATACCTGACATGAAAAATTTTCTGCGAAACCCAGCGTGTTATATACCAAACGAAAGAGCAAAAAATTCTGAGTATTTTGCACGTTCCCATGTTGAACAACGGCCACTCCAGCCGAATTAACAAAATTGAATAATGCATTTCTGGCATTAAAGAATTCGTGACACGTCAATGTTTTATCGAAACTTATCGTAGCATATACCACGTGAAAGAGCAAAAAATTCTGAATAATCTACACTTCAGTTCATGTCAAACAGTAATCTTGTGTTGATTCCACAATGCAATAAGTACAAAAGTAGCTTTCACTCTGATAAGACCAAAACAATACCTGACATGAAAAATTTTCTGCGAAACCCAGCGTGTTATATACCAAACGAAAGAGCAAAAAATTCTGAGTATTTTGCACGTTCCCATGTTGAACAACGGCCACTCCAGCCGAATTAACAAAATTGAATAATGCATTTCTGGCATTAAAGAATTCGTGGCACGTCAATGTTTTATCGAAACTTATCGTAGCATATACCACGTAAAAGAGCAAAAAATTCTGAATAATCTACACTTCAGTTCATGTCAAACTGTAATCTTGTGTTGATTCCACAATGCAATAAGTACAAAAGTAGCTTTCACTCTGATAAGACCAAAACAATACCTGACATGAAAAATTTTCTGCGAAACCCAGCGTGTTATATACCAAACGAAAGAGCAAAAAATTCTGAGTATTTTGCACGTTCCCATGTTGAACAACGGCCACTCCAGCCGAATTAACAAAATTGAATAATGCATTTCTGGCATTAAAGAATTCGTGACACGTCAATGTTTTATCGAAACTTATCGTAGCATATACCACGTGAAAGAGCAAAAAATTCTGAATAATCTACACTTCAGTTCATGTCAAACTGTAATCTTGTGTTGATTCCACAATGCAATAAGTACAAAAGTAGCTTTCACTCTGATAAGACCAAAACAATACCTGACATGAAAAATTTTCTGCGAAACCCAGCGTGTTATATACCAAACGAAAGAGCAAAAAATTCTGAGTATTTTGCACGTTCCCATGTTGAACAACGGCCACTCCAGCCGAATTAACAAAATTGAATAATGCATTTCTGGCATTAAAGAATTCGTGACACGTCAATGTTTTATCGAAACTTATCGTAGCATATACCACGTAAAAGAGCAAAAAATTCTGAATAATCTACACTTCAGTTCATGTCAAACTGTAATCTTGTGTTGATTCCACAATGCAATAAGTACAAAAGTAGCTTTCACTCTGATAAGACCAAAACAATACCTGACATGAAAAATTTTCTGCGAAACCCAGCGTGTTATATACCAAACGAAAGAGCAAAAAATTCTGAGTATTTTGCACGTTCCCATGTTGAACAACGGCCACTCCAGCCGAATTAACAAAATTGAATAATGCATTTCTGGCATTAAAGAATTCGTGACACGTCAATGTTTTATCGAAACTTATCGTAGCATATACCACGTAAAAGAGCAAAAAATTCTGAATTATCTACACTTCAGTTCATGTCAAACTGTAATCTTGTGTTGATTCCACAATGCAATAAGTACAAAAGTAGCTTTCACTCTGATAAGACCAAAACAATACCTGACATGAAAAATTTTCTGCGAAACCCAGCGTGTTATATACCAAACGAAAGAGCAAAAAATTCTGAGTATTTTGCACGTTCCCATGTTGAACAACGGCCACTCCAGCCGAATTAACAAAATTGAATAATGCATTTCTGGCATTAAAGAATTCGTGACACGTCAATGTTTTATCGAAACTTATCGTAGCATATACCACGTGAAAGAGCAAAAAATTCTGAATAATCTACACTTCAGTTCATGTCAAACAGTAATCTTGTGTTGATTCCACAATGCAATAAGTACAAAAGTAGCTTTCACTCTGATAAGACCAAAACAATACCTGACATGAAAAATTTTCTGCGAAACCCAGCGTGTTATATACCAAACGAAAGAGCAAAAAATTCTGAGTATTTTGCACGTTCCCATGTTGAACAACGGCCACTCCAGCCGAATTAACAAAATTGAATAATGCATTTCTGGCATTAAAGAATTCGTGGCACGTCAATGTTTTATCGAAACTTATCGTAGCATATACCACGTAAAAGAGCAAAAAATTCTGAATAATCTACACTTCAGTTCATGTCAAACTGTAATCTTGTGTTGATTCCACAATGCAATAAGTACAAAAGTAGCTTTCACTCTGATAAGACCAAAACAATACCTGACATGAAAAATTTTCTGCGAAACCCAGCGTGTTATATACCAAACGAAAGAGCAAAAAATTCTGAGTATTTTGCACGTTCCCATGTTGAACAACGGCCACTCCAGCCGAATTAACAAAATTGAATAATGCATTTCTGGCATTAAAGAATTCGTGACACGTCAATGTTTTATCGAAACTTATCGTAGCATATACCACGTGAAAGAGCAAAAAATTCTGAATAATCTACACTTCAGTTCATGTCAAACAGTAATCTTGTGTTGATTCCACAATGCAATAAGTACAAAAGTAGCTTTCACTCTGATAAGACCAAAACAATACCTGACATGAAAAATTTTCTGCGAAACCCAGCGTGTTATATACCAAACGAAAGAGCAAAAAATTCTGAGTATTTTGCACGTTCCCATGTTGAACAACGGCCACTCCAGCCGAATTAACAAAATTGAATAATGCATTTCTGGCATTAAAGAATTCGTGGCACGTCAATGTTTTATCGAAACTTATCGTAGCATATACCACGTAAAAGAGCAAAAAATTCTGAATAATCTACACTTCAGTTCATGTCAAACTGTAATCTTGTGTTGATTCCACAATGCAATAAGTACAAAAGTAGCTTTCACTCTGATAAGACCAAAACAATACCTGACATGAAAAATTTTCTGCGAAACCCAGCGTGTTATATACCAAACGAAAGAGCAAAAAATTCTGAGTATTTTGCACGTTCCCATGTTGAACAACGGCCACTCCAGCCGAATTAACAAAATTGAATAATGCATTTCTGGCATTAAAGAATTCGTGACACGTCAATGTTTTATCGACACTTATCGTAGCATATACCACGTAAAAGAGCAAAAAATTCTGAATAATCTACACTTCAGTTCATGTCAAACTGTAATCTTGTGTTGATTCCACAATGCAATAAGTACAAAAGTAGCTTTCACTCTGATAAGACCAAAACAATACCTGACATGAAAAATTTTCTGCGAAACCCAGCGTGTTATATACCAAACGAAAGAGCAAAAAATTCTGAGTATTTTGCACGTTCCCATGTTGAACAACGGCCACTCCAGCCGAATTAACAAAATTGAATAATGCATTTCTGGCATTAAAGAATTCGTGGCACGTCAATGTTTTATCGAAACTTATCGTAGCATATACCACGTAAAAGAGCAAAAAAATATGAATAATCTACACTTCAGTTCATGTCAAACTGTAATCTTGTGTTGATTCCACAATGCAATAAGTACAAAAGTAGCTTTCACTCTGATAAGACCAAAACAATACCTGACATGAAAAATTTTCTGCGAAACCCAGCGTGTTATATACCAAACGAAAGAGCAAAAAATTCTGAGTATTTTGCACGTTCCCATGTTGAACAACGGCCACTCCAGCCGAATTAACAAAATTGAATAATGCATTTCTGGCATTAAAGAATTCGTGACACGTCAATGTTTTATCGAAACTTATCGTAGCATATACCACGTAAAAGAGCAAAAAATTCTGAATAATCTACACTTCAGTTCATGTCAAACTGTAATCTTGTGTTGATTCCACAATGCAATAAGTACAAAAGTAGCTTTCACTCTGATAAGACCAAAACAATACCTGACATGAAAAATTTTCTGCGAAACCCAGCATGTTATATACCAAACGAAAGAGCAAAAAATTCTGAGTATTTTGCACGTTCCCATGTTGAACAACGGCCACTCCAGCCGAATTAACAAAATTGAATAATGCATTTCTGGCATTAAAGAATTCGTGACACGTCCATGTTTTATCGAAACTTATCGTAGCATATACCACGTGAAAGAGCAAAAAATTCTGAATAATCTACACTTCAGTTCATGTCAAACTGTAATCTTGTGTTGATTCCACAATGCAATAAGTACAAAAGTAGCTTTCACTCTGATAAGACCAAAACAATACCTGACATGAAAAATTTTCTGCGAAACCCAGCGTGTTATATACCAAACGAAAGAGCAAAAAATTCTGAGTATTTTGCACGTTCCCATGTTGAACAACGGCCACTCCAGCCGAATTAACAAAATTGAATAATGCATTTCTGGCATTAAAGAATTCGTGACACGTCAATGTTTTATCGAAACTTATCGTAGCATATACCACGTGAAAGAGCAAAAAATTCTGAATAATCTACACTTCAGTTCATGTCAAACTGTAATCTTGTGTTGATTCCACAATGCAATAAGTACAAAAGTAGCTTTCACTCTGATAAGACCAAAACAATACCTGACATGAAAAATTTTCTGCGAAACCCAGCGTGTTATATACCAAACGAAAGAGCAAAAAATTCTGAGTATTTTGCACGTTCCCATGTTGAACAGCGGCCACTCCAGCCGAATTAACAAAATTGAATAATGCATTTCTGGCATTAAAGAATTCGTGACACGTCAATGTTTTATCGAAACTTATCGTAGCATATACCACGTGAAAGAGCAAAAAATTCTGAATAATCTACACTTCAGTTCATGTCAAACTGTAATCTTGTGTTGATTCCACAATGCAATAAGTACAAAAGTAGCTTTCACTCTGATAAGACCAAAACAATACCTGACATGAAAAATTTTCTGCGAAACCCAGCGTGTTATATACCAAACGAAAGAGCAAAAAATTCTGAGTATTTTGCACGTTCCCATGTTGAACAACGGCCACTCCAGCCGAATTAACAAAATTGAATAATGCATTTCTGGCATTAAAGAATTCGTGACACGTCAATGTTTTATCGAAACTTATCGTAGCATATACCACGTGAAAGAGCAAAAAATTCTGAATAATCTACACTTCAGTTCATGTCAAACTGTAATCTTGTGTTGATTCCACAATGCAATAAGTACAAAAGTAGCTTTCACTCTGATAAGACCAAAACAATACCTGACATGAAAAATTTTCTGCGAAACCCAGCGTGTTATATACCAAACGAAAGAGCAAAAAATTCTGAGTATTTTGCACGTTCCCATGTTGAACAGCGGCCACTCCAGCCGAATTAACAAAATTGAATAATGCATTTCTGGCATTAAAGAATTCGTGACACGTCAATGTTTTATCGAAACTTATCGTAGCATATACCACGTGAAAGAGCAAAAAATTCTGAATAATCTACACTTCAGTTCATGTCAAACTGTAATCTTGTGTTGATTCCACAATGCAATAAGTACAAAAGTAGCTTTCACTCTGATAAGACCAAAACAATACCTGACATGAAAAATTTTCTGCGAAACCCAGCGTGTTATATACCAAACGAAAGAGCAAAAAATTCTGAGTATTTTGCACGTTCCCATGTTGAACAACGGCCACTCCAGCCGAATTAACAAAATTGAATAATGCATTTCTGGCATTAAAGAATTCGTGACACGTCAATGTTTTATCGAAACTTATCGTAGCATATACCACGTAAAAGAGCAAAAAATTCTGAATAATCTACACTTCAGTTCATGTCAAACTGTAATCTTGTGTTGATTCCACAATGCAATAAGTACAAAAGTAGCTTTCACTCTGATAAGACCAAAACAATACCTGACATGAAAAATTTTCTGCGAAACCCAGCGTGTTATATACCAAACGAAAGAGCAAAAAATTCTGAGTATTTTGCACGTTCCCATGTTGAACAGCGGCCACTCCAGCCGAATTAACAAAATTGAATAATGCCTTTCTGGCATTAAAGAATTCGTGACACGTCAATGTTTTATCGAAACTTATCGTAGCATATACCACGTAAAAGAGCAAAAAAAACTGAATAATCTACACTTCAGTTCATGTCAAACTGTAATCTTGTGTTGATTCCACAATGCAATAAGTACAAAAGTAGCTTTCACTCTGATAAGACCAAAACAATACCTGACATGAAAAATTTTCTGCGAAACCCAGCGTGTTATATACCAAACGAAAGAGCAAAACATTCTGAGTATTTTGCACGTTCCCATGTTGAACAACGGCCACTCCAGCCGAATTAACAAAATTGAATAATGCATTTCTGGCATTAAAGAATTCGTGACACGTCAATGTTTTATCGAAACTTATCGTAGCATATACCACGTAAAAGAGCAAAAAATTCTGAATAATCTACACTTCAGTTCATGTCAAACTGTAATCTTGTGTTGATTCCACAATGCAATAAGTACAAAAGTAGCTTTCACTCTGATAAGACCAAAACAATACCTGACATGAAAAATTTTCTGCTAAACCCAGCGTGTTATATACCAAACGAAAGAGCAAAAAATTCTGAGTATTTTGCACGTTCCCATGTTGAACAACGGCCACTCCAGCCGAATTAACAAAATTGAATAATGCCTTTCTGGCATTAAAGAATTCGTGACACGTCAATGTTTTATCGAAACTTATCGTAGCATATACCACGTAAAAGAGCAAAAAAAACTGAATAATCTACACTTCAGTTCATGTCAAACTGTAATCTTGTGTTGATTCCACAATGCAATAAGTACAAAAGTAGCTTTCACTCTGATAAGACCAAAACAATACCTGACATGAAAAATTTTCTGCGAAACCCAGCGTGTTATATACCAAACGAAAGAGCAAAACATTCTGAGTATTTTGCACGTTCCCATGTTGAACAACGGCCACTCCAGCCGAATTAACAAAATTGAATAATGCATTTCTGGCATTAAAGAATTCGTGACACGTCAATGTTTTATCGAAACTTATCGTAGCATATACCACGTAAAAGAGCAAAAAATTCTGAATAATCTACACTTCAGTTCATGTCAAACTGTAATCTTGTGTTGATTCCACAATGCAATAAGTACAAAAGTAGCTTTCACTCTGATAAGACCAAAACAATACCTGACATGAAAAATTTTCTGCTAAACCCAGCGTGTTATATACCAAACGAAAGAGCAAAAAATTCTGAGTATTTTGCACGTTCCCATGTTGAACAACGGCCACTCCAGCCGAATTAACAAAATTGAATAATGCCTTTCTGGCATTAAAGAATTCGTGACACGTCAATGTTTTATCGAAACTTATCGTAGCATATACCACGTAAAAGAGCAAAAAAAACTGAATAATCTACACTTCAGTTCATGTCAAACTGTAATCTTGTGTTGATTCCACAATGCAATAAGTACAAAAGTAGCTTTCACTCTGATAAGACCAAAACAATACCTGACATGAAAAATTTTCTGCGAAACCCAGCGTGTTATATACCAAACGAAAGAGCAAAACATTCTGAGTATTTTGCACGTTCCCATGTTGAACAACGGCCACTCCAGCCGAATTAACAAAATTGAATAATGCATTTCTGGCATTAAAGAATTCGTGACACGTCAATGTTTTATCGAAACTTATCGTAGCATATACCACGTAAAAGAGCAAAAAAAACTGAATAATCTACACTTCAGTTCATGTCAAACTGTAATCTTGTGTTGATTCCACAATGCAATAAGTACAAAAGTAGCTTTCACTCTGATAAGACCAAAACAATACCTGACATGAAAAATTTTCTGCGAAACCCAGCGTGTTATATACCAAACGAAAGAGCAAAACATTCTGAGTATTTTGCACGTTCCCATGTTGAACAACGGCCACTCCAGCCGAATTAACAAAATTGAATAATGCATTTCTGGCATTAAAGAATTCGTGACACGTCAATGTTTTATCGAAACTTATCGTAGCATATACCACGTAAAAGAGCAAAAAATTCTGAATAATCTACACTTCAGTTCATGTCAAACTGTAATCTTGTGTTGATTCCACAATGCAATAAGTACAAAAGTAGCTTTCACTCTGATAAGACCAAAACAATACCTGACATGAAAAATTTTCTGCTAAACCCAGCGTGTTATATACCAAACGAAAGAGCAAAAAATTCTGAGTATTTTGCACGTTCCCATGTTGAACAACGGCCACTCCAGCCGAATTAACATAATTGCCCTATGCATTTTTGGCATTAAAGAATTCGTGACACGTCAATGTTTTATCGAAACATATTTTGGGCGAAAATGTAAACTTCGGTCAATGTAGCAGGTGTGAAAGCTTATGGATCGACGTGAACTGAGATCTATCTTATTCAGAATTTTTTGCTCTTTCAAATGATATATAACAACATGGGTGTTGCTGAAAATCTATCTTGTCATGAATTATTTTGGGCCAAAATGTACACTTCGGTCAATGTAGCAGGTGTGAAAGCTTATGGATCGACGTGAACTGAGATCTATCTTATTCAGAATTTTTTGCTCTTTCAAATGATATATAACAACATGGGTCTTGCTGAAAATCTATCTTGTCATGAATTATTTTGGGCCAAAATGTACACTTCGGTCAATGTAGCAGGTGTGAAAGCTTATGGATCGACGAGAACTGAGATCTATCTTATTCAGAATTTTTTGCTCTTTCAAATGATATATAACAACATGGGTGTTGCTGAATTCTCTCTTGTCATGAATTATTTTGAGCCAAAATGTAAACTTCGGTCAATGTAGCAGGTGTGAAAGATTATGGATCGACGTTAACTGAGATCTATCTCATTCAGAATTTTTTGCTCTTTCAAATGATATATAACAACATGGGTGTTGCTGAAAATCTATCTTGTCATGAATTATTTTGGGCGAAAATGTACATTTCGGTCAATGTAGCAGGTGTGAAAGCTTATGGATCGACGTTAACTGAGATCTATCTTATTCAGAATTTTTTGCTCTTTCAAATGATATATAACAACATGGGTGTTGCTGAAAATTTATCTTGTCATGAATTATTTTGGGCCAAAATGTACACTTCGGTCAATGTAGCAGGTGTGAAAGCTTATGGATCGACGTGAACTGAGATCTATCTTATTCAGAATTTTTTGCTCTTTCAAATGATATATAACAACATGGGTGTTGCTGAAAATCTCTCTTGTCATGAATTATTTTGAGCCAAAATGTAAACTTCGGTCAATGTAGCAGGTGTGAAAGATTATGGATCGACGTTAACTGAGATCTATCTCATTCAGAATTTTTTGCTCTTTCAAATGGTATATAACAACATGGGTGTTGCTGAAAATCTCTCTTGTCTTGAATTATTTTGAGCCAAAATGTGCACTTCGGTCAATGTAGCAGGTGTGAAAGCTTATGGATCGACGCGAACTGAGATCTATCTTATTCAGAATTTTTGCTCTTTCAAATGGCATATGTCACGAGGTTCTTTACCTGACGGATAACTAAAAAGAGTGGAAAACCGAAATTGTAGTACTAGAAACTCGAGAATTGAATTTGCGAGTGCGGAAAAAACGCGGGAATTCTAATTACTACTTTCCTACTTCGAATTTCCTTGATCTTAAAAAATTAAGCCCGAATTCGATTTGCCGAAATTTTAAGTGTCAGACAATTTAATTCCCTCTTTACCTCTTTATTAGATAATCGAAACTTGAAGTGGGAAACTGCGAGTTTGAATTCCCGCACCTTTTACCGGCCAGGTAATTCAATGAAATCGGAGTGAGTGAAAAAGAAAGGAAGCTGAGTTTAAAAATTATAAAAAAATATTTCTTAAATGAGTATAAAAAACCAAGACCGATCTCCTCTCGCCCTCATTACGAACAATTTCGCTCTCAGAATCATATTGATATGAGAATTGAGCTGTATAGAAAATCATTGGTTCTGATTATTTGGTCTCATTTGTCTATTGTGAACATATATTCAAATGTAGAATTTACCGTAACCTTGGATAGAGAATGAGAGAAGTAGAGAAGAAAGATCTTGAATCCTATTAGGGAGAAAGATCTAGCAGATTCGAGAGATAAAATACAGTGCATGAGGTAGAGCTACCAAAGCAGATATATTTTTTTAGAGAATTGCTTTTGTATTCAGGGAAATGTGATCCCCTTTTTAGTGAAAAAGGATTGCCTACCGCTGTAATCGTCATTGCTGAAAAAAATTTCGCAAGACCGTTTTATGACGGGAACTTGGAAAGTTATGTTCGTCGATGAAGGAATTTTAGTTATGCAGATGAAACGGACAGACAAACACACAAACAGACAGACAGACTTATCATTTTATAGGATAAGGTAATCCCAGGTTTAGGACACCTAGACACTTTTATGAGAGTGTTTTTGCTGATTTCTGCTTCAGTAGTGATAGAAGGAACTTATAACTACAACGCTGAGATGATCTCAAAACCGCTATAATAACGCAATTATAGGACCAGACATACGGAACTACAAATATGTCTCAAATATTCCCTAAAATTAAAGAGGGTGTAATGAGTTATTATTGTGCTTATTGTTAGTTATGCCATAGGTTATGAAGAGTTGAGTCATCTAGTTTATCGGTCAGACGCCTGTCGGGTATTCCGCCTAGCATCAGTGACAAAAAATCATATCCAATGTTTATTAGGTACATTCTTGAGAATGTTTGCACAATATTCAGAAAATCTGGAGATGTAATGCTCAACTCTATTTCAATTACTAAGTTCATATGCAAATTGCCCATATTCATTCTTGAATCGAGATTATAACAAAGCGATTTACATATGACGAGTTATTTCTTTCATCATTTCATCGGTCTTTTCATTCATTGACCAGTCGTTCTCTCATCATCATCGTCGTCTTCATCCACGACAACAACGTCAATCGGCCTGTTTACTTTTCATAATGCGCATATCTTTCACTGATTGCGTCACTATTGGGCTTATTCTTTGGGCTTTCGATATTTGGGCGTATTATTATTTTTACAATTAGATAGTTCCATGACATGTATTTTTCAAAGAAGCGCAGATTAGGATTACATTAGTATCTTGGTATGCAGCTACAGTGCAGCCTGATTGAGTTGAGTCTTTCGTATATCGATTGATTCGATTCTCAGGTTAGGTCGTCTCAGATCATCCCTTGTTCCTCCGGCTTGGGAGCTCAACGTGCCTCTTGTACGTCAATGCACTGTAGTGTTCGGCCAGAGACAGCATACCAGGGTAGCGTAGTACTATAGATAGGAGATAATATGTTAGGAAGAAACTTCTATTTTAAAAAAATAGTGAAAACCGAAATATGCGAGCAACTGGAAACCCGAAAATAGAAATTCGAAATTTGATAGGTGGCAAAGGAAGACATTTTCTGAGACTCAATGGTTTCATTAGCGAAGTACATGATAGTTTCATTGCTTATCATTTCAGTTTATATACTACACAGATTAGGATTAGGTTGGCATCTTGGTATGCAGCCACAGTACCACTTGAGTCATTCTTGATTTGGAGTTTGAATGCTCTCGTGTTTATGCAGGTCCGGCTTCTAGCCCGATCATCCCTTGTTCCTCCGGCTTGGGAGCTTAACGTGCCTCTTGTACGTCAGCATGTACTGTGGTGTTCGGCCAGAGACAGCATACCAAGGTGACAACGTTGGGAATCAATAGATTAGTTAATGCATAGGGAAACAATTTGCGCAAGATAATCAGTAGGACTTGAAAATAACATCGGCACTTTCGATTCTTGACTAGTTGTGACCTGGACGAACAGTCCCTTAAACAATATTTATACGAAATTATTCATGAACAGATTGTACTTTTTCTTTACAGACTTCATTATCCAGCGTTGTCGAGCAAAGAAGAGCTATTGGAACAGATTTCAATTTATTGATTTATAATTAATTGATTTTTAAGATCGTAAAATCGTATTTTCTTCCCTTTTTTCTTCTCTTATTGATTCCTTTCTATTCTCTTTTTTGCATACTTATCACTTCTTCTTCCTTCACCCTTGCTCTATTAAGTCTTATCTTTGATCTTTGATCTTTTTACTTCCTTTCATTGATATTTCCATCTTTACCTTGCTCTGCCTACTATGCTACTATATATGTTGTTTCCTTTTGTAACTTATTTCTTCCTCCTTTTCTTATCTTTACTGATTGATTTTATTTTGATCTTTGATTTCTGACTGCTCAATGGGCTGCTATTCCGATACTAAAATATGCAAATTTTATAGGACCCCGTCGACGGGTCCGTAAAATATCAATTTCAATAAAATGAAATAGCGCGGTTGATTTCTTCGCGATATGCAAAAATAATTAGCTATATTAAAATTGCCCGGCCGGTCATAAAATGGAAAAATGCGTTGCCCCCCCCCCCCCCAAACAGGGGGTTACAAATCATTTCGGAGCGAAATCGGTAAGAATGTTCTACCATATTCTACCATATCACTGTGTATTTTTTCTATTGGAATAGATCAGAGATATGTACAGTATCTCGAATCTCTTCCTTTATTTATGAATTCCTAATGATCTATCATATCAGGTTAAATTTTTATTACAATTTTGGGACAACAAGCACGTTTGCAAATACCGCATCACAGTTTGAATTTATTGATATCAAGGTGAACATTGCCTTGATAAATCGAAAATTTTCACTATTCCCTTACCTTCTCGTTACTTATTGTACTTTCTCAGTATCTCAAAACGAATCCATTTCAAAGATTACGGTAAAAGAATTTACGATAAATGAATGCCGTTTACAATTAGTGATTTTTTGATGGATTGACTCGGAAACTGTTCAATACGTTTGTCAGAGGGACATTCTTTTGACGCCGGGAGGACGACTAAGAAATGCGAGGGAAATTCGATAATCATCATTTACAGAAGGTATTGATTGATTTCTCTATCGATATTCATACACAAATCAATATCTGAAATTGATTACCGTAACCTTCAGACGACGACGCCACGGGACGAGGACGACTACGAAAAGTGAGGAATAATCAATAATCATCATTTACAGAAGGTATTGATTGATTTCTCTATCGATGTTCATACACTAATCAATATCTGAAGATGATTACCGTAACCTTCAGACGAACACGCGACGGGACGAGGACGACAGCGAAAAGTGAGGAATAATCAATAATGATCATTTACAGAAGGTATTGATTGATTTCTCTATCGATATTCATACACAAATCAATATCTGAAATTGATTACCGTAACCTTCAGACGACGACGCCACGGGACGAGGACGACTACGAAAAGTGAGGAATAATCAATAATCATCATTTACAGAAGGTATTGATTGATTTCTCTATCGATGTTCATACACTAATCAATATCTGAAGATGATTACCGTAACCTTCAGACGAACACGCGACGGGACGAGGACGACAGCGAAAAGTGAGGAATAATCAATAATGATCATTTACAGAAGGTATTGATTGATTTCTCTATCGATATTCATACACAAATCAATATCTGAAATTGATTACCGTAACCTTCAGACGACGACGCGACGGGACGAGGACGACAGCGAAAAGTGAGGAATAATCAATAATCATCATTTACAGAAGGTATTGATTGATTTCTCTATCGATATTCATACACAAATCAATATCTGAAATTGATTACCGTAACCTTCAGACGACGACGCCACGGGACGAGGACGACTACGAAAAGTGAGGAATAATCAATAATCATCATTTACAGAAGGTATTGATTGATTTCTCTATCGATATTCATACACTAATCAATATCTGAAGATGATTACCGTAACCTTCAGACGACGACGCGACGGGACGAGGACGACAGCGAAAAGTGAGGAATAATCAATAATGATCATTTACAGAAGGTATTGATTGATTTCTCTATCGATATTCATACACAAATCAATATCTGAAATTGATTACCGTAACCTTCAGACGACGACGCGACGGGACGAGGACGACAGCGAAAAGTGAGGAATAATCAATAATCATCATTTACAGAAGGTATTGATTGATTTCTCTATCGATATTCATACACAAATCAATATCTGAAATTGATTTCCGTAACCTTCAGACGACGACGCGACGGGACGAGGACGACAGCGAAAAGTGAGGAATAATCAATAATCATCATTTACAGAAGGTATTGATTGATTTCTCTATCGATATTCATACACAAATCAATATCTGAAATTGATTACCGTAACCTTCAGACGACGACGCCACGCGACGAGGACGACTACGAAAGTGAGGAATAATCGATAATCATCAGTTACAGAAGGTATTGATTGATTTCTCTATCGATATTCATACACAAATCAATATCTGAAATTGATTACCGTAACCTTCAGACGACGACGCGACGGGACGAGGACGACTACGAACAGTGAGGAATAATCAATAATCATCATTTACAGAAGGTATTGATTGATTTCTCTATTGATATTCATACACAAATCAATATCTGAAATTGATTACCGTAACCTTCAGACGACGACGCCACGGGACGAGGACGACTACGAAAAATGAGGAATAGTCGATAATCATCATTTACAGAAGGTATTGATTGATTTCTCTATCGATATTCATACACAAATCAATATCGGAAATTGATTACCGTAACCTTCAGACGACGACGCCACGGGACGAGGACGACTACGAAAGTGAGGAATAATCGATAATCATCATTTACAGAAGGTATTGATTGATTTCTCTATCGATATTCATACACAAATCAATATCTGAAATTGATTACCGTAACCTTCAGACGACGACGCAACGGGACGAGGACGACTACGAAAAGTGAGGAAAAATCAATAATCATCATTTACAGAAGGTATTGATTGATTTCTCTATCGATATTCATACACTAATCAATATCTGAAGATGATTACCGTAACCTTCAGACGACGACGCAACGGGACGAGGACGACTACGAAAAGTGAGGAATAATCAATAATCATCATTTACAGAAGGTATTGATTGATTTCTCTATTGATATTCATACACAAATCAATATCTGAAATTGATTACCGTAACCTTCAGACGACGACGCGACGGGACGAGGACGACAGCGAAAAGTGAGGAATAATCAATAATCATCATTTACAGAAGGTATTGATTGATTTCTCTATCGATATTCATACACAAATCAATATCTGAAATTGATTACCGTAACCTTCAGACGACGACGCCACGGGACGAGGACGACTACGAAAGTGAGGAATAATCGATAATCATCAGTTACAGAAGGTATTGATTGATTTCTCTATCGATATTCATACACAAATCAATATCTGAAATTGATTACCGTAACCTTCAGACGACGACGCAACGGGACGAGGACGACTACGAAAAGTGAGGAAAAATCAATAATCATCATTTACAGAAGGTATTGATTGATTTCTCTATTGATATTCATACACTAATCAATATCTGAAGATGATTACCGTAACCTTCAGACGACGACGCAACGGGACGAGGACGACTACGAAAAGTGAGGAATAATCAATAATCATCATTTACAGAAGGTATTGATTGATTTCTCTATTGATATTCATACACAAATCAATATCTGAAATTGATTACCGTAACCTTCAGACGACGACGCGACGGGACGAGGACGACAGCGAAAAGTGAGGAATAATCAATAATCATCATTTACAGAAGGTATTGATTGATTTCTCTATCGATATTCATACACAAATCAATATCTGAAATTGATTACCGTAACCTTCAGACGACGACGCCACGGGACGAGGACGACTACGAAAGTGAGGAATAATCGATAATCATCAGTTACAGAAGGTATTGATTGATTTCTCTATCGATATTCATACACAAATCAATATCTGAAATTGATTACCGTAACCTTCAGACGACGACGCGACGGGACGAGGACGACTACGAAAAGTGAGGAATAATCAATAATCATCATTTACAGAAGGTATTGATTGATTTCTCTATTGATATTCATACACAAATCAATATCTGAAATTGATTACCGTAACCTTCAGACGACGACGCCACGGGACGAGGACGACTACGAAAAATGAGGAATAGTCGATAATCATCATTTACAGAAGGTATTGATTGATTTCTCTATCGATATTCATACACAAATCAATATCGGAAATTGATTACCGTAACCTTCAGACGACGACGCCACGGGACGAGGACGACTACGAAAGTGAGGAATAATCGATAATCATCATTTACAGAAGGTATTGATTGATTTCTCTATCGATATTCATACAAAAATCAATATCTGAAATTGATTACCGTAACCTTCAGACGACGACGCAACGGGACGAGGACGACTACGAAAAGTGAGGAAAAATCAATAATCATCATTTACAGAAGGTATTGATTGATTTCTCTATCGATATTCATACACTAATCAATATCTGAAGATGATTACCGTAACCTTCAGACGACGACGCAACGGGACGAGGACGACTACGAAAAGTGAGGAATAATCAATAATCATCATTTACAGAAGGTATTGATTGATTTCTCTATTGATATTCATACACAAATCAATATCTGAAATTGATTACCGTAACCTTCAGACGACGACGCGACGGGACGAGGACGACAGCGAAAAGTGAGGAATAATCAATAATCATCATTTACAGAAGGTATTGATTGATTTCTCTATCGATATTCATACACAAATCAATATCTGAAATTGATTACCGTAACCTTCAGACGACGACGCAACGGGACGAGGACGACTACGAAAAGTGAGGAAAAATCAATAATCATCATTTACAGAAGGTATTGATTGATTTCTCTATTGATATTCATACACAAATCAATATCTGAAATTGATTACCGTAACCTTCAGACGACGACGCGACGGGACGAGGACGACAGCGAAAAGTGAGGAATAATCAATAATCATCATTTACAGAAGGTATTGATTGATTTCTCTATCGATATTCATACACAAATCAATATCTGAAATTGATTACCGTAACCTTCAGACGACGACGCCACGGGACGAGGACGACTACGAAAGTGAGGAATAATCGATAATCATCAGTTACAGAAGGTATTGATTGATTTCTCTATCGATATTCATACACAAATCAATATCTGAAATTGATTACCGTAACCTTCAGACGACGACGCGACGGGACGAGGACGACTACGAAAAGTGAGGAATAATCAATAATCATCATTTACAGAAGGTATTGATTGATTTCTCTATTGATATTCATACACAAATCAATATCTGAAATTGATTACCGTAACCTTCAGACGACGACGCCACGGGACGAGGACGACTACGAAAAATGAGGAATAGTCGATAATCATCATTTACAGAAGGTATTGATTGATTTCTCTATCGATATTCATACACAAATCAATATCGGAAATTGATTACCGTAACCTTCAGACGACGACGCCACGGGACGAGGACGACTACGAAAGTGAGGAATAATCGATAATCATCATTTACAGAAGGTATTGATTGATTTCTCTATCGATATTCATACACAAATCAATATCTGAAATTGATTACCGTAACCTTCAGACGACGACGCAACGGGACGAGGACGACTACGAAAAGTGAGGAAAAATCAATAATCATCATTTACAGAAGGTATTGATTGATTTCTCTATCGATATTCATACACTAATCAATATCTGAAGATGATTACCGTAACCTTCAGACGACGACGCAACGGGACGAGGACGACTACGAAAAGTGAGGAATAATCAATAATCATCATTTACAGAAGGTATTGATTGATTTCTCTATTGATATTCATACACAAATCAATATCTGAAATTGATTACCGTAACCTTCAGACGACGACGCCACGGGACGAGGACGACTACGAAAAATGAGGAATAGTCGATAATCATCATTTACAGAAGGTATTGATTGATTTCTCTATCGATATTCATACACAAATCAATATCGGAAATTAATTACCGTAACCTTCAGACGACGATGCCACGGGACGAGGACGACTACGAAAGTGAGGAATATTCGATAATCATCATTTACAGAAGGTATTGATTGATTTCTCTATCGATATTCATACACAAATCAATATCTGAAATTGATTACCGTAACCTTCAGACGACGACGCAACGGGACGAGGACGACTACGAAAAGTGAGGAAAAATCAATAATCATCATTTACAGAAGGTATTGATTGATTTCTCTATCGATATTCATACACTAATCAATATCTGAAGATGATTACCGTAACCTTCAGACGACGACGCAACGGGACGAGGACGACTATGAAAAGTGAGGAATAATCAATAATCATCATTTACAGAAGGTATTGATTGATTTCTCTATCGATATTCATACACAAATCAATATCTGAAATTGATTACCGTAACCTTCAGACGACGACGCGACGGGACGAGGACGACTACGAAAAGTGAGGAATAATCAATAATCATCATTTACAGAAGGTATTGATTGATTTCTCTATCGATATTCATACACAAATCAATATCTGAAATTGATTACCGTAACCTTCAGACGACGACGCCACGGGACGAGGACGACTACGAAAAGTGAGGAATAATCAATAATCATCATTTACAGAAGGTATTGATTGATTTCTCTATCGATATTCATACACAAATCAATAACTGAAATTGATTACCGTAACCTTCAGACGACGACGCGACGGGACGAGGACGACTACGAAAAGTGAGGAATAATCAATAATCATCATTTACAGAAGGTATTGATTGATTTCTCTATCGATATTCATACACAAATCAATATCTGAAATTGATTACCGTAACCTTCAGACGACGACGCGACGGGACGAGGACGACTACGAAAAGTGAGGAAAAATCAATAATCATCATCTACAGAAGGTATTGATTAATTGTACTATTGACATTCATGCACAAAAGAATATTTAAAGACGGCGACCCGACGGGACGAGGAAGAACATTCTGGATATCATCTATTAAAGGGAAGTCGGCATGTTTAAATATTCAAATATTCTACATTTAAACCAAAATAGAATAATTCACCTATTTTCATGTTTAGCCAGTCGTCGCAAATAGGACTGGACTAAAATGGCGGGGGGGGGGGGGGGGGGGGGGGGGCAAGGGTGGACTAATTTAGTAGCGCTGGTTCTTGCATTGGACTTGGTTTTTTTACATAATTGAGTCATCTTTTCATCTTTCTTGTCCTTGTATCCATTATTATTTCTTTCATTCTTTCATCTCTTCTTTCTCCCTCTTTGTTCCGTTCTTCTACTCTCATATTCTTGATATTTTTTCTTGATCTTTGATCTTTGGACTGGGTTTGGACTGCTGCGCAATGGACTGCTATGATGAAAATTGAATTGGATCCGTCGACGGATCCTAAATATGGAAATCAAATTAAAATGAAAGTGGTGCGGTTGATAGCAGGGAAATATGCAAATATAACTGGTTGTCATGCATGCAAAGTGCCCGGCCGGGCCAAAAATAAAAATGACAAAAGGGCAATACTTCCATTGCTTGGGAGGGGGGCCATGAAAGTCATGAACATAAATTATTTAACATGTTAAATTGTTGTTGTTCTATTTCTTGATATTCAATCACAGATACAAATGTGTTTGAATATCGATTTTCCATTGGAATAGATCTGAGATATCCGTACAGTATCTCGGATCTCTTCCTTTATTCATGAACGATTAATCTATCATATCAGGTTGATTTTTTTTATATTTTCAAGCAGTTGTACAATATTAAGTGTATGGCAAACAAGAATACGAGCTGGTTAGTCTAAAATATTAATTTATTTACGGAGTTTATCAGTAAATTTCAGGAATGGATGGACTAATATTTCTTTGAATTCATACAACTACTGAACAGTTCTTTCACTTATGTGGTGAGTTATTTTAGATTCAATGAAGCATTTTAAATAATATTATTCGATTAATAAGTGTCGATTAACTAATTTAATCTTGATCATTTTAAGTACCAAGGAATCGGAGCTGTCAATATATTGGATTATCGATTGATTGAATATCCACTATTGATCTCGTTGGCGAACCCGGGGAGATCAATATTGTGGATTCATCATAATTTACCCTCATTTGTTTATGCTTTCAAGCATCGCAGGCCATATTATGGATAAATATTTCAATTCATATGATGTTCTTAAGAATATATAAACTGCTCTGTTCTACTTTACGGGTCCCATGGAAGTTCACCGGTCCCAAGAAATTTTACCGGTCCCATAAAAACTTTACGTTTCCCATGAATCGGAAATAATTTGTTTTTTAAGCATACTATTTTTTCATTGCATTTTGACAGCTACTCATTAGAGTTTATCGTGCAATAAGGGGATAACGGCTAATTGATAGAGAGAGGTGGGATGCTATATCTACATTTGATCCTCACATTGTATCTTCAATCTCTCGATTACATGGCAAATGATGATATGGGTGTATAAACTTAATCATTCTTGCTATTACTGGCACAGAGAAGTGAATAAAGTTATGAAAATCTTAGAGCTCTTACTTTTCCTGCATTTTCTACTCGTATGTGAACGGTAAAGTTTTGTGGAACCGGTAAACTTTCATGGGACCGGTAAAGTTTTATCGGACCGGTACAATTTCTTGGGACCGGTGAACTTCCACGGGACCGGTAAAATCTTTTAAAAATATCTATGAATCCACGATAATGTTAGTTAACGAGTTTGATCTTTTTGTCATAGTTAGAATACCTAACAAGTGAAAATTTATAATGAAGAGAAACCCTTAACGACGTAAATATTCTCTTCACCACTAAATGCTGGTATTGCCAAATGAGATTTGGTGAAATCTATCACGAGGATTCAATTGTTGAATGAAAATTATTATTTTTTATCGGGGTGAAATTCGATTCGACACCTTCGTCGTTGAATTCGGCACTAGGTCGAATGAGAACCGATGAATAATAACCGACTGGATGTCAATCATTTGCATATGAGAGACAAGCGCAATAAATATACGAAGTATGCAAATGGATATAATCAAATCGGTATTCATCGGTTCTTCGACCTAGTGACATCTTTTCATCAGAAAAATTTCCAGCACATCGTTGATCTTTTTCCCCCTATAACTTCTATTATCTTCAGCAACGACCGTCCGTATTTACATGTGTGTTGGTTTGTGCGAGCAGAGGGCATTCCTAGGTTATAAATTTTAAAGGGGGGCTCTCCATAGTCTCTACATTGTGCACACTACTTCTCTGTTCTCTAACAACGAGAAAGCATCGTCAGAAAAAATTGATTATGAGAGAGGTTACGCTCCCTTTAAAGGTAACCGTTGCAACGATATTTGTTTGCAATTTGAATGAGTCATACGTAAATCGATTGCTATAGGAGAGTTGGAGAGGTGGTGAGGTAGAGATACGGAGAGAGAGAGAGAAATGTGGAGGGAGAGGTAGAGATAGGGCGAGAAAAAGAAATAGATAGAAAGTGATGCTAGTTGTGTAAGCATCTCTTTTCTCTCTTTAATGACTGAAACTACACTTATATTATAGCCTTATCATATGTTTATATTCTTTCGTTTCTATTGATTTTCAACGAAGTAACCAGAAATTCACTTTTTTTGAATTTTTACATTGTCCAGCACAACACGAGAAAACTTTTAAAAATGTGGCACGCACTTACACCTTAATTGCGATTTTTATGTGTCATCTATTTAAACTAAACCTCTTTTTGTTTAATTTTAAAACATATTTTTGCTGAATTCGAAAGTTTTTTTTTTGTTAGCTCAGCTGTTCATTTTTAGTTTCTTCTTTTACAAAATCGATCAATAAGAAATAGATAGAAAGTGATGCTAGTTGTGTAAGCATCTCTTTTCTCTCTTTAATGACTGAAACTACACTTATATTATAGCCATATCATATGTTTATATTCTTTCGTTTCTATTGATTTTCAACGAAGTAACCAGAAATTCACTTTTTTTGAATTTTTACATTGTCCAGCACAACACGAGAAAACTTTTAAAAATGTGGCACGCACTTACACCTTAATTGCGATTTTTATGTGTCATCTATTTAAACTAAACCTCTTTTTGTTTAATTTTAAAACATATTTTTGCTGAATTCGAAAGTTTTTTTTTTGTTAGCTCAGCTGTTCATTTTTAGTTTCTTCTTTTACAAAATCGATCAATAAATGGATGAAGAGCCTCGATTCAACACCCTATCTCATTTACATGTTCCCTTGTCGACGTTGAATGCAGATAAGGTAAATTGCATATCATTTTTGTTTTGAAAAATCGCGCGCAAATCAAAAACCATTAAATTAATCGCTTTTAGTAAGCTTGAGAAGCGCTATGATAGAAAATCGGCGCAGTTTATTTTATTATTGGAATGTTTCCCCTCACGAAAGAATATAGATGTTTGGGTTTGCTAGTATTTGTGACTGGTGTCTAAGCCCGCGAAGTTAAATGGGTTGAGCCAAAATCGCAATATAATTGGGGCCCTCACATAAAGAATCGGTGAGTATAGGAACTTTGTCGGTTGAGAACCGACTTGACGAGATATGCTATCAATCACTGTAATAATATGCTATGAAAATTACATATAATGAAACATAAAGAATACAAACGTATAGCAAAACAATTCTTATCGCTATAGGATATCTATTCGAACTTCAGTCATTTCAATCATCCAAATGACAAAGTAATGCTCGTCATAGCCCACAAACTACATAAACCATATCGTCTACTTGTGATCAGGTAACAAGAAATTACAATGGAGATATGAAATTTGCTTTTTTTTTCTGGCACATTACCAGCCAAATTTTCACAGTTTCAGATAATTTGACTGCTTTGATAGATAAGAAATTATAAAAAAATTCATTCTTCGTTTAGCAAACTTCACAACGTCGAAATCGCGAGTCATTCTCTCGATAAAGTAAGCAAATTTTTTATATGAATAAATCGGACGATTGCTTGTATTTATCCATGTTCACGTGGGAAAATCTTGAAAATTTTCTATTAGCTGAGAATCATGTTTGATATTTGAAATTCCATTAAAGGGAAAACATTTCAGACTCCATTTAGAAGAAAGAGATAACCAAAATTTTGAGGAAAAAAAAGAATTTTTTTAAATTTCAGACTGCTCCATATTCAGTAGAGAACAAGTTCTTCTACGACACCGCACACACAATAATATCGCTTGGAGCCGGGCCTGACGTCGTGTACTTTGTTGACCAGAATATGTTAGTCTTAAACTAGACGATATCGTAATTCGATTCGTTTAAAACATCCAGGAGTGATTTTAAAATTTCTAGCTGCGATCTGTATTGGAATGTGTTTGCTATAAAATATAATTGGCTGTGGCCTATGAAAATAATTTTATGTGTCTAACAAGAAATCACCTTACAGAATAGAAGATTAAATTACTTACAATTAGATTGATGATGAACATATAACCTTATTGATAATGAATCATTGTTGACTGCAGTGCACTGGAAGTTTCATCAATCGGTGATTGTACATTCCAAAGTGTGAATATGACATGGAGACCACTACGTCCGCCTAACTCAAGTCGATGGTGGCTTCGCTCAACGATATTTCCAACTGATCGAGGATTTGCCTCGAAAACCGAGTAAGATCGGGTTACGGTAGGGCTAATAATTCTCTGACGAACAACAATAAATGACGTGCAATTCAATATTCTTACGCATTCATCATTTATTTTAGCGGAGTATGAATATTTTCCGATTTTCAATTTAAAGGCAAATCGAACTGATTCGAAAATGATGTGTTCATTGAATTTAAAAAGGAACTTTTTATCACGGAAACTCATGATTATCACAATGACAATAGATAAATATGCTCCGCTGATACGCTCAAATGTGGCGGGAAGCTCAGCAGAGCGCGTGTTAAAAACTCTACCGAGCTGTAATTTTGTAATTATCATTACAGCGATTATTACAATTTCTATGATATCCTTCAAGTTCGACAGCATTTTCAGAATTTTCCTAATGATTGTGAGACCTTTTTTGATTGATTAGATTATCATCAATACTATTTTGGAATCAGCTTTGAATACATTCTATTGCGAACAAATGAATGAAATCAGACAGAAATTTAGTTAGCATTTTTAGCAACACGTTAAAAAAGAGAAAAGAAAATAAATTTAGAATTAGTTAATCACTACAACACCAAAAACCTATTGACCTTTTCAGTTCCCACTCCGTATATGAGAAAACCAATCAATATTTCTGAAGATTGTAAATTGTATTTCTTCAAGGATGATTATTATTATTATGGTACCGAAGACTCAGATGTACAGGTTCTTATACGAGCGAACGCGACAACGTAATTATACATACTTTTTTCGTTTTGTTTACAATTTTCAGTCATGGTTGGAAATGGAACCTACTCATGCCAAAAAACATTAAAGTCATTATAGCAGAGTTATTGAGATACATGTTTGCTATTCTATGCTGGTCTTAAAGGGAGAGTGACCTCTCTCAATGGTCTTCATTGCGCACACTTTTCCTCTGTTTCTCTAACAACGAGAGTAGTATATATCGCTTTGGAGACTAGTTTGCACTTTGTTTGCACTTTGGTTGCACTTTGTTTGTACTTTGTTTGCACTTTGTACCCAACATCAAAGGATGCCGACATCATAATTTGATTGACAGGTACAAGTACACCTGAGATCAAAGGATGCCGACATTGACAGGTACATGTGTTAACAAGTACAAATGACGTCATCAAAATAGTGCAAAGTACAAAATTACAAAGTAGTCTCCAAAGCAAAAAGCAAAAGTACTAAAGTACAAAGTAGTCTCCAAAGCAAAAAGCAATAAGACAAGTAATAAGTACAAAATAATAAAGTACAAAGATCAAAGATCAAGTATCAATTAGAATGAATAGATCAATTGAAGACACAAAAAATCGATAACTCGATAACTTAATCAACAATAAATCAAATAAATAAATAAATAAATAAATAAATAAATAAACAATGAACAGACCCGGAGCACACACGACCACACGCGGCAGACGACCGACTAATGAATGACTGTTTTGGGGGCGGAGCTTAGCTACTTCACTTCTCTGCATCTCTCTGCTCTCTCACTTTCACACACTCTCTCCTCACTTCTCTGCATCTCTCTGCTCTCTCACTTTCACACACTCTCTCCTCACTTCTCTGCATCTCTGTGCTCTCTCACTTTCACACACTCTCTACTCACTTCTCTGCATCTCTGTGTTCTCTCACTTTCACACACTCTCTCCTCACTACTCTGCATCTCTGTGCTCTCTCTCTCTCACTTTCACACACTCTCTCCCTAACTTCTCTGCATCTCTGTGCTCTCTTACTTTCGCATACTCTCTCGATCATTTCTCTACTTCATGCCGACACGTGTTAACACATGTTTACAAATGACGTCATCAAAATAGTGCAATAAACCAAAGTACTAAAGTACAAAGTAGTCTCCAAAGCAAAAAGCAAGTAGGGAAGTGATAAGTTCAAAATAATAAAGTACAAAATAATAAAGTACAAAGATCAAGTATCAATCAGAGTGAATAGATCAATTGAAGACACAAACAACAATCGATAGACTCACACCAATCGATAACATGATCAACAATGAACTGACCTGGAGCAACAGCACACACGACCGGATGACACAGACGATCAACTAATGAATGACTGTTTTAGGGGCAGAGATTACCCACTACACCTCTCCCTCTCTCACTTTCACACACTCTCTCACTTATTTCTCTAATTCTAGGTACTTTCTCACTTTAACAAGCTATCTCACTTATTTCTCTACTTCTCTGCGCTCTCTCACTTTCACACACTCTCTCACTTTTACCTACTATTTCACACCTAATCATTAAAAATCAAAGATCAAAGATCAACCAAGGTGAATAGATCAATTGAATGCCTCATAAGAATCAACAGATTCACACTTTCTCACATATTTCTCTACTTATCTGCACTCTCTCACTCTCTCATACTCTTTCGCTCACTTCTCTACTTCTCGGCCCTCTCTCCCTTTCGCACACTCTCTCAAATATTTCTCGTTCTCTCATACTCTCTCGCTCACTTCTCTGCTTCTCTGTACTATCTCGCTTTCACACACTCTCTGCCTTATTTCTCTGCATCTCTGTGCTCTCTTACTGTCACACACTATCTCACTTATTTCTCTACTTCTCTGTGCTCTCTCACTTTCACACACTCTCTTCCTAACTTCTCTATTTCTCTGCACTCTCTTACTTTCACACACTCTCTCTCTCTCTCACTTCTCTGCAATCTCTCACTTTCACACACTCTCTCCTATTTCACAACAAACAATAAATGGAATCATAATAATAATCAAAGATCAATAATAATAATGAGATCAAGGATCAATCAAAGTGATAAGATCAATTGAATACCTCATAAGAATCAATCGATAAAATCACCCAATCGATAAATTGATCAACAAGGAACTGACCTTGATCACACTCGACCACAAGCGACTAACGACAAACTACTGAATGACTTTTTTGGGGCAGGGTATCTTCATATCTCTTTGCAATATCTACAACGACCTTCTCACTCTCTCTCTCTCTCTCTCTCTCTCTCTCTCTCTCTCTCTTTCTCTCTGCATTCTCCCTATATTGCATACAGCTCGTCCCAGCCAATGTCATTAAAAAGGCAAGAGGAACAAGATGAAATTTAAATATATTAACAAGAACAATTAAAGATTACACAATATTCAAAGTGATAGAATGAAGTAATAATATCATTGATCAAATGATAACAGCTCTCGAATCTGTAACATTTGGCAATCAGCAAACTAACCTCTGAGCAAGAGAGTAACAGCACACACATCATCCATACAGCCGAAACACTCAAGGCAAATTCTCTCAGAGATAGGTTGTCTAACTGGACAATCATAGGGAAAGGTTAGCTTACTCCAGAATCTCTCAAAAAGACACGTTATACAATACTCTCTCGCTCAAGATTTTAACGAGGGACAGGAGTAAGCTAACTAAGTTCTCTCACAATTGAGATAACATTTCTCTAACTGTTACATCTTAGATAACCTATGGCTCAAATATGAGAGAGTTTGCCGTTAGTGTAGGCGACTATAGAATGACTGTTTTTATGCTAGAGCTTATTAATCTTCGAGTATCTTTAATGAAATGTCTTCTCTAAGGCTGTCTTACAGTTGATGAAACCCCCTTATCTTACTATATAATCTCGAAAATACCTTTCTTCTATCTAATAATCGTTTTAACTTTATATCCTCCATTTCCATATTCTTTCTAACTCGATCACGACAATAAGAAGAGATTAAAAAAGCGGTTTATCCGGAAGAATGATTAATGTGAAGTATATTGATACCACATATCCATCACATCAAGACAACATATACAATTTCTGTTCCTCTCACATAATAATCACTCGTACATGATATCTCATCTTAATTAGCATGGCTTTTGTCACGTGTATTAAAAAAGAATAATGCATAATAAGCTAACACTATTACGGCGATTTGCATTGCTGTCACAATTTCTCATTCTATTCAATTCTCCTTATTCACTTTTCTGATTATTCCTAATAATTAATAATAGAAGAGACATGACAACCAAATCATATCACCATAGTTTAACTTTATTTGAATTTCCTCATAATGAAAAGAATAAGCATCGATTACATAGTAATGTCCCCATCTAATCTTCAAGAGATTCACGAACGCTCAAGTTATTTTGCAAATAGGATTGTACTAAATTAATCACTGCCACATCATGTTTCTAGGCATATTAATATCCAGGTTATCATATTAAGTTAGCTGATATATATATTACGTTCTGAATAAGTGCCTAAAGGGTTGTTTAGACGGAGTATCTCTATTAGAAACATCATTATTGGGTATAAAGTCCATAAACAGGGAGGCTTTGAATTAAATGATCCACTCTCTCTCTTAGATTATCCATAGTGATCACATTGAACTTTCAATTAAAATTTTAGGGTATTAGCACATTAGCAAATACTAACCGCTCTATACTTTTATTGCCTTAGTTGGGAGTTCAATCTTCTTTCAGAACAAAATTTTTTTTTATTGATTTTAACCATTTACTATTAAAGATTGAGTTGACATAGTGGAATTGAGTTATGTAAATAAAATGAACAATATAATTACGTTATAAAATATTAACGTGGAATGTGTTCATAAAAAAATATATATGTAAGTATGATATTTATGACTGACACGCTATGCTTTTATCTCAGGCTATCTCTTACATTGACTCTCTCATTAGTTCATCATTGCTTTCTAACCTCAGGCAGACAGTATTGTCAGCAAGAGTTATTTCTAGCCTAACGCAATACATACAATACAATGATACTATTTGTGAGCATCATTTTTTCTGAACAATCATCTTGTAAAATCATATCGTTTTTTTGTATCTGATTGAATTATATAATTTGTTCATCATAACATTGTACTGATAGAAGGAATGAGAGTCACTAAAGTCTTTCGTCAATTTATTACACAAGTATTCATATTGAGGAACTTTACGACTTTACAATACTTGCAAATGAAGATGTGTAATAAAGTCATGGAAACTCAGCTATGGGATTTTAACAACTGAAGAAGAATGATAGGTTATTTTTCTCGGGGTAGTCAAGACTTGATTAACCAAAATACTTAATACTACGTTTAAAAAACATTTCATTATTACTATGAACAGTCGCACGAATTTCGTTCTCTATAATTGAGACTTATTTAGGACTTAATGATTTGATGTCAACATAAACATTTTTTTCAAAGAAGATAAATTTTATTCATAATATATCAAACGAAATCATTCAACATAACAAATGAAGTGCAAGAAAGAACACAATGAAGTTATTTTAAGACGACTGACTATACCAGTAAAGGAACAAATAAAACTATCAAAGCATAAATCCCTAAAAATATTTTAATAGTGCTAAAAGAAGTCTGCTTACGCATTAACACCATAGACCCTCTTGTGGTATAAGCCATTACTGTTATTTATAACCTAGAAAAGTCTGCACGCGCACTAACAACAGAAATACTCTTGTGGTACGAGCCGTTACTGTAATTTATGTCTTAGAAATTAAGTGATAAGCTGGGTTTCGATGAAGGCCTTTATTTGTACAATACATCATGGCCATGATGCGCATATGTCTGAAAGCACCAGCCTGGATAAGTCGATTGTATTGATAAGTCATTAGAGAGTAAAGAGCTTTTGATGTTTTCGGAAACTATCAATGATTAATATATGGATTGTCACTGGCAGGAAATTACTAGCTCTGTTCTTCTTTGCAAGAATAACACTACTGTATAACAATGAATTTCTTCATGTCATGAAATAGGAAGAGAGTAGTCACAGTAGTCCTAAATTCCTTTTTACAACCCTAGAAATGAAAGTTGTTATGGTCGAACTTGGCGCTATGACGCACATGTCATCTCGTTGTTAATATAATATATTAGGATACTTCAATACAAGCTTGTGAATTATGCTACAGACAACTCTACAAAACTATTTAACATATCATTTGGAGCTCATATATTACTACACTGCGGTATAAATGAAGATTCTTTTGAAATGAAACGAAATGTCATGCTCATTTGAAAAGAACTGAACTGTCGATTTGTATTGTACATAGCTGACAAACACTAGTATTTTCTTTAACGTGAATCTTTCATTTCAATGATAGAAACAGAGTGAATTGAACAATCTACCAATCAAGAAAGCAAGCGCTATCAACGTTTAAAACGTGCAATAGGTTTGTACACGTTTATTCATAGCAACTATATTGTAGCGCTTTCGAAGCTGATCAACTAGACATTACAATAGACGATTCATATGACAATATGTAGATATTAGACATTCAGATATAGAACAATTCATACATAAGATAACTGAACTAGTCGGTCATTCCACTTAATGAAATTACATTCGATCTAAAGAAAAGACTTTGACTAGAAATTAACGATCTCGTTGTACACATTCTGTTGCTTTATAATATGGCCTGTTGAATGGTGGTTCATGCACTTTGAAAAAATAAATTCGCGCATTTCAAGCACTATCAAATGTGGTGTGTCTTCTTCTCACTACACAATTTTCTTGAAGTAACATTACCGTTGTGGTTTCCCACACTCATGAATTATATTTTTCATAGTCGCCACCAACCTTCACTCTGGCTTGTAGATTGTGAGGTATGAATACAAACTAGTTATTATGGAGTGAATGATAATGTGGAACATAAACATATTTATGAATGATTTGAAAGAGAAATGCTTGATCAAATCACAAGGACTTGCAGCGTACAATGAAATACGGGTAAACATAATTACCTATGAGCTATACTGTGAAACACCACCATAGTGAGTAGAGGTGCACACTGTGCAGGTGTCATGATCCTGTGTATAATGGGGTTATGTGCCTATACACCTGTTATTCAAGATAATATCATTATTACCAAAGCCTTGAATCTATGTAAATTGCCTCGAGCTTATCTGTACAACGTAAAGAGATATTCCACCCAATTTCACTCATGGATACGATGTTGTACTGCATTGTGAGTACTTACTTTGAGAGTTCAAAATGAAACGTACCCCTTAATACCACACTTTATTTATTTATTTATTTATTGTACTGTTTCAGGCTGATCTTGGGTCGCGTATGACCGTTTCTCATTGTCAGTGCGCTGCTGAGTGTTCGGGTGGAGATAGGCAAGAGTCGCAGGGGAAGGCTGCAAAGGAAATAATAATATAGTTGGAATAATAGTTGAAAACGGGATTCAAAGGTACACCTTGTACGAAATAGGTAGCTGTTAAACATGTACAGATCAGAAAATAGTACTGCATGAAATGTACCATTCTTAGTTCTCTATTCAGAGTGTCAAACTTACGATTCAGGTGGTCGACAGTAATAAAAATGGTACAAATGTGGATGTTTTGACTTTATTATCAAAGATTAGAATATTCACCAGCTACGTAGTGCTTATATGTAAAATACATCAAAAATCTTGTACGTATTGATCTTGTTGTGGTCATTTTATGGATATTGCTAGTTGGAGAGGTTTTAGGTTGTTCTATATGTTATGTCCGACCCGAGGAATTGAGCAATTGAGTGCATGAGGTGGTGGATAAAGCTTTCCGGGAACGGGTTCAATGGAAATGATAGTTGAAAACGCAGGTCTGTGATGAAATAGATGAGTATTGAACAGGTGTAGTTCACAACGAAGCATGTTAGGGATGGACTGGACTATTTCTTTATTCAGTGCGTGAAGCAAACAATAGTGGGTTTTGGCAGGAATAAATAAACGCACACATACATATGTCTGATTCATTAGCTATACAATATTTAAAATGGAATGGCATACATTGTCAAGTGTTTTCACATTACATCACCTAGAAGTTATCCTTCCCAATGCCCCCCAACCTTTCCTTCATATGCTAATATTAGACAATCATGAGGGATTATATGTACTGTCGAAAGAGATATTTCCTTAAAATCAAAAATAATTGTTTTGAGGCTTGATGTAAAGATGTCTACTAGTTGAATAATGCTGGCTTAAGAGTTTCATCTCTATTAATTACCTGATAGGTTCCTTTTTAATGAGAAATCTATCTATCTCAGACATCAATGTATACATCACAGTGGACACATCAACATCATTCAATCTTTGTACACAAATGATAATTGTCTACCAATGGGTAGTACAATCATACATGAACATAATAGTAACGTTGATCTTTTGAGAGCATGCATGTAATTGTCAAAGCATGTGTCATCGTATCATCTGAGGCATATCTAAAATTCAATTCACTTCTTTATCATATCAGCACAATATCTAAAAGCCTTGTGCCTTAAGAGAAGAAACTTAATTGTAAGAAAATATTCCGTCACAATGAGTTATTCCCAATGAGGGAGTACAATTTTTTTGGGAGTGCATGGAAATATGAAACGGCGTAATTATACGTTGAAATGTACAATCACATGGAGTTGTTGAATCATATATGGTGTAGAGTATCGCGGATTCCTATAGATAACATCGAATAATAATTAGAATAAGCAGATTGATCGTAGGAACGAGAGCATACACAAAATCAACCATATTCTAATGATAGAAATACTTGATGATTGCATCTCAATATCTCCCTATGGTAGGCAATTATATGGATATTTTTGAAACCTTATCTCTCGTTACCATCATTTGTCTCGTTTCGTGCATACGCACGATGATAAAACATATATATTATGGTACCATTGTCATACTATTCACAGGAACAAAGCCTATCGTATAGATGTACCTCCCACAGGAGGGCTATAGCATCGCAATCACACCCGACTCAATCTTCACATTTTTCAGCGAAAATAAAGTAAGCCATGGACATACATAGTGGACTCAGAAATACTATTGATATTAATCGTGACTGCATTGTGGCTAGGAATCGAGCTTTCCGGACACATACATAACTAATTCAATATTCAGGCACAATTTCCGCTAAATTAATTGGGTGAACATTTGAATTCTACGCAAGCTACACTTCCCCCCACATTGAGTATGGATAGATGGGTGTCTTGCTTATGGTTCACTTTGCCCTCTGTGTGCTAATACCTAAGAATACAGCAAAGAATCGTTCCACAAAATAAAAATGTGTATCTATCATAGACACGATACTGATTCAGCAATACCTCACCCACAATTTTACACCGTTCAACACGATTTTGGCGGTTCTATCTAGAAGTCATAAGAGGATTTACAATTCCGACATTTTTCGATCAGCAAGTCGATATGCAAGCCCATCGCAACGATGTATAACACCACTGAGACTATTTCTTTTATTGAAGCCCACATACCCTTCTCATTAGTGTATTAGCCAGGGCATTGGTGACCCCTGTTTAAATTACGTCAAGACTATAATATAGCAACAACAAGCGTACAAATGTTTGGATGTACGTTGATTGCATGTGCTTCGCCATTTTTGACTAATTTTTATATGCCATCTAATGTTTCATGCGTGAACATATCGAATATGTATGCATATATTTAACTATATTATTGGTGTCATTGCTAATCTATTGTTGGTGTCATCGCCATGCTAATCTCTGTACTGTTCCAATTTTAGCATATGTCCTCTTTTACCATTACAACTACCTGTTGTCTATGTCGTTTATTCCAAATGAGGACATGATGACATAACATTATGACATGACATGACATGATGGCACGACATGGCATGATGACGATGCAGGCTGCAACACATGTTATGTACACAACGAAGACACAAAAATACATTAACAAGTATTTCATTGCCTCATATATGTGGCATTTATGTCAGAAATGGCTACCAATTTAGACGTGAAGAGATGCCAACTTGAATCAATGTACACAAGACAACATCTAACACCGTCTATCATTACACCACAAAAGCTCGTGTTATGAGTTATCCCACTGCCGAATATGACTATGATTCATGTTCGCTTCGATAAATATACTCATGACTCGTCTAGATGGATTTATCACAACTTCTAGTTTGTCTATCATTATTCACTCAAATACTGCCTAATTATAGTACAGGAGGGATTCATCTCCACATTACCAGCATCAATCTTGCAGAACAGCAGAGCTCCATTGACTTCAAGATATTTTGAGGGGCGCACCCCTCGGTTGAGAAGGACAACTATAGAATCCTTTGTTTTCGTCGACACATACGATACAATAGAATACATTTATCTTTTCAACACTTAATGCTGAGAATTAACTCGGGTGGGGGAAAATCGCTTGTGATTTCTAATGCATGTGCGTGGGAAATGAGCAGTGGATGTGGCTGCATGAGACATTGAGGGTTTTTGTAGATATTTGAGAAATCGACGACAAAAGATAAGAATGGGGATGTACTCTAAACTTGCCCAACCCCGTAGTTTTTGTGTTTTTTGTTTTGTTTTTTTTAATAGCATCAAAGCTGTGATCTAGATATCGCAGCATTTTCGTTGTTCTTACTATTTTATTCATTATTTATTATTTCCCGAATACCGTTACTTTCTCTTGTTCAAGAATCGATACAGTATTATTATGATTATTATAAGCAACGAGGTGGATTGGGTTGCTAAAGGAAGAGTAAATAAACATAATTTAGATTGAAATGAGATTGTAACAAAAAAAGATGGACTGAATTGTCACAGGGTTAACTTATTGAAAAGTCGAATATTTCAAAAAGATAAAGAGTGATGAGCACAAGTGACATGGGTGAATTCAATATGAATTGCAAAAGTATTATCCCGAGATCTAACAGGCCTAAATGAACACATAGAAGGCATGGCTATGTTAACTTCCTCTGTAATGATCTATCTATCCATGATGTTGTTATCAATATGTGAAACTTCTAGAATTACATTAAAAAACCATCATACCTAAAAAGTATTCATGAATATAGATATAGACCATCCAAGAAACAGAAATCTTATGTGTATATTTTCCAGTTCTGCTAGCCAACATTCTGTGTACTAACATCACTTTGATGAAAACTGCAACAATCGAACAGCTAAACCACTTCATCAACGACACAATTATTTAGAATATAATAACAACTTTTAGGTATAAAAAACTTTAGCGCTTGAAACAATATAGAGAAAAAAACTAATCACAGATACCATACTTTATTACCTTGTTTATTCCCATTTGTCTTCTCTACCTTCGTTACCTAATTCAACATTTCTCAAGATTCTCCTAGTGCACTACACAGAGCTTAAATTTACCCGAATGCCGTTAGTTGGCGAACGATTTGCCTGTATTCAGACAAATGCTAGCCTGTATATGGGGAAATCGGTGGTTTTTGGGCTACCATTTGCCCGAATATGGGCAAATCGTGTACACAAGTATCGTAAGTTGGCAAATCTATTACCCATATTTGGGTAAGTTTGCTCTCAGTGTATAAGTACCGATAAAGTCTGCAGGTTCTTTCATCATTTGTTGTACAAAGCATTTCATAAAAAGTAAAATACATTTGATTTTCACAAAATTGCCAAGAAGTTGAGAGAATATTTTCAAAAGATACAAGTCAAATGACATATTGCAAAAACAAATCAAGTCAAATTAAGATAAACAGCAAAATAAAAGTTCCTCTCCAAGGATGCCGTTTGTAAATAAGTCAGAAGACCTCAAAAATCGCTAAGGAGAAAATTTGAAATAGATTTCCGTGGAATGTTTCCATATTTTTAATTCTTTATGACCTTCTTTATTCTTTTTTAGTCTGTATTCATATTTTTTATGAAGTGCAGTACAAAGCTCAAATTCTCAAAGAACACCGCTTACAGCTGAGTATAAGGAGACGAAAGAATACAGATACAGCAAGAATAACAACTCTTTTTTTTCACTCCTGATGTATTTATATCTTCTGTTGCTAATTTGATAAAGAGTACAACTACAAAAGAAACGAACCCATCACTAATACTAATTGTCTAGTCCATAGCAATAGAATGAATGCTTATAAGACCATACAATTTATATGTGTAATTAAGGATTTGCTGAAGTTTTAACATAACATAAAAGCAGAATTTTTGTTTATACACATCGTATGTGTCGACGAAAACAAAGGATTCTATAGTTGTCCTTCTCAACCGAGGGGTGCGCCCCTCAAAATATCTTGAAGTCAATGGAGCTCTGCTGTTCTGCAAGATTGATGCTGGTAATGTGGAGATGAATCCCTCCTGTACTATAATTAGGCAGTATTTGAGTGAATAATGATAGACAAACTAGAAGTTGTGATAAATCCATCTAGACGAGTCATGAGTATATTTATCGAAGCGAACATGAATCATAGTCATATTCGGCAGTGGGATAACTCATAACACGAGCTTTTGTGGTGTAATGATAGACGGTGTTAGATGTTGTCTTGTGTACATTGATTCAAGTTGGCATCTCTTCACGTCTAAATTGGTAGCCATTTCTGACATAAATGCCACATATATGAGGCAATGAAATACTTGTTAATGTATTTTTGTGTCTTCGTTGTGTACATAACATGTGTTGCAGCCTGCATCGTCATCATGCCATGTCGTGCCATCATGTCATGTCATGTCATAATGTTATGTCATCATGTCCTCATTTGGAATAAACGACATAGACAACAGGTAGTTGTAATGGTAAAAGAGGACATATGCTAAAATTGGAACAGTACAGAGATTAGCATGGCGATGACACCAACAATAGATTAGCAATGACACCAATAATATAGTTAAATATATGCATACATATTCGATATGTTCACGCATGAAACATTAGATGGCATATAAAAATTAGTCAAAAATGGCGAAGCACATGCAATCAACGTACATCCAAACATTTGTACGCTTGTTGTTGCTATATTATAGTCTTGACGTAATTTAAACAGGGGTCACCAATGCCCTGGCTAATACACTAATGAGAAGGGTATGTGGGCTTCAATAAAAGAAATAGTCTCAGTGGTGTTATACATCGTTGCGATGGGCTTGCATATCGACTTGCTGATCGAAAAATGTCGGAATTGTAAATCCTCTTATGACTTCTAGATAGAACCGCCAAAATCGTGTTGAACGGTGTAAAATTGTGGGTGAGGTATTGCTGAATCAGCATCGTGTCTATGATAGATACACATTTTTATTTTGTGGAACGATTCTTTGCTGTATTCTTAGGTATTAGCACACAGAGGGCAAAGTGAACCATAAGCAAGACACCCATCTATCCATACTCAATGTGGGGGGAAGTGTAGCTTGCGTAGAATTCAAATGTTCACCCAATTAATTTAGCGGAAATTGTGCCTGAATATTGAATTAGTTATGTATGTGTCCGGAAAGCTCGATTCCTAGCCACAATGCAGTCACGATTAATATCAATAGTATTTCTGAGTCCACTATGTATGTCCATGGCTTACTTTATTTTCGCTGAAAAATGTGAAGATTGAGTCGGGTGTGATTGCGATGCTATAGCCCTCCTGTGGGAGGTACATCTATACGATAGGCTTTGTTCCTGTGAATAGTATGACAATGGTACCATAATATATATGTTTTATCATCGTGCGTATGCACGAAACGAGACAAATGATGGTAACGAGAGATAAGGTTTCAAAAATATCCATATAATTGCCTACCATAGGGAGATATTGAGATGCAATCATCAAGTATTTCTATCATTAGAATATGGTTGATTTTGTGTATGCTCTCGTTCCTACGATCAATCTGCTTATTCTAATTATTATTCGATGTTATCTATAGGAATCCGCGATACTCTACACCATATATGATTCAACAACTCCATGTGATTGTACATTTCAACGTATAATTACGCCGTTTCATATTTCCATGCACTCCCAAAAAAATTGTACTCCCTCATTGGGAATAACTCATTGTGACGGAATATTTTCTTACAATTAAGTTTCTTCTCTTAAGGCACAAGGCTTTTAGATATTGTGCTGATATGATAAAGAAGTGAATTGAATTTTAGATATGCCTCAGATGATACGATGACACATGCTTTGACAATTACATGCATGCTCTCAAAAGATCAACGTTACTATTATGTTCATGTATGATTGTACTACCCATTGGTAGACAATTATCATTTGTGTACAAAGATTGAATGATGTTGATGTGTCCACTGTGATGTATACATTGATGTCTGAGATAGATAGATTTCTCATTAAAAAGGAACCTATCAGGTAATTAATAGAGATGAAACTCTTAAGCCAGCATTATTCAACTAGTAGACATCTTTACATCAAGCCTCAAAACAATTATTTTTGATTTTAAGGAAATATCTCTTTCGACAGTACATATAATCCCTCATGATTGTCTAATATTAGCATATGAAGGAAAGGTTGGGGGGCATTGGGAAGGATAACTTCTAGGTGATGTAATGTGAAAACACTTGACAATGTATGCCATTCCATTTTAAATATTGTATAGCTAATGAATCAGACATATGTATGTGTGCGTTTATTTATTCCTGCCAAAACCCACTATTGTTTGCTTCACGCACTGAATAAAGAAATAGTCCAGTCCATCCCTAACATGCTTCGTTGTGAACTACACCTGTTCAATACTCATCTATTTCATCACAGACCTGCGTTTTCAACTATCATTTCCATTGAACCCGTTCCCGGAAAGCTTTATCCACCACCTCATGCACTCAATTGCTCAATTCCTCGGGTCGGACATAACATATAGAACAACCTAAAACCTCTCCAACTAGCAATATCCATAAAATGACCACAACAAGATCAATACGTACAAGATTTTTGATGTATTTTACATATAAGCACTACGTAGCTGGTGAATATTCTAATCTTTGATAATAAAGTCAAAACATCCACATTTGTACCATTTTTATTACTGTCGACCACCTGAATCGTAAGTTTGACACTCTGAATAGAGAACTAAGAATGGTACATTTCATGCAGTACTATTTTCTGATCTGTACATGTTTAACAGCTACCTATTTCGTACAAGGTGTACCTTTGAATCCCGTTTTCAACTATTATTCCAACTATATTATTATTTCCTTTGCAGCCTTCCCCTGCGACTCTTGCCTATCTCCACCCGAACACTCAGCAGCGCACTGACAATGAGAAACGGTCATACGCGACCCAAGATCAGCCTGAAACAGTACAATAAATAAATAAATAAATAAAGTGTGGTATTAAGGGGTACGTTTCATTTTGAACTCTCAAAGTAAGTACTCACAATGCAGTACAACATCGTATCCATGAGTGAAATTGGGTGGAATATCTCTTTACGTTGTACAGATAAGCTCGAGGCAATTTACATAGATTCAAGGCTTTGGTAATAATGATATTATCTTGAATAACAGGTGTATAGGCACATAACCCCATTATACACAGGATCATGACACCTGCACAGTGTGCACCTCTACTCACTATGGTGGTGTTTCACAGTATAGCTCATAGGTAATTATGTTTACCCGTATTTCATTGTACGCTGCAAGTCCTTGTGATTTGATCAAGCATTTCTCTTTCAAATCATTCATAAATATGTTTATGTTCCACATTATCATTCACTCCATAATAACTAGTTTGTATTCATACCTCACAATCTACAAGCCAGAGTGAAGGTTGGTGGCGACTATGAAAAATATAATTCATGAGTGTGGGAAACCACAACGGTAATGTTACTTCAAGAAAATTGTGTAGTGAGAAGAAGACACACCACATTTGATAGTGCTTGAAATGCGCGAATTTATTTTTTCAAAGTGCATGAACCACCATTCAACAGGCCATATTATAAAGCAACAGAATGTGTACAACGAGATCGTTAATTTCTAGTCAAAGTCTTTTCTTTAGATCGAATGTAATTTCATTAAGTGGAATGACCGACTAGTTCAGTTATCTTATGTATGAATTGTTCTATATCTGAATGTCTAATATCTACATATTGTCATATGAATCGTCTATTGTAATGTCTAGTTGATCAGCTTCGAAAGCGCTACAATATAGTTGCTATGAATAAACGTGTACAAACCTATTGCACGTTTTAAACGTTGATAGCGCTTGCTTTCTTGATTGGTAGATTGTTCAATTCACTCTGTTTCTATCATTGAAATGAAAGATTCACGTTAAAGAAAATACTAGTGTTTGTCAGCTATGTACAATACAAATCGACAGTTCAGTTCTTTTCAAATGAGCATGACATTTCGTTTCATTTCAAAAGAATCTTCATTTATACCGCAGTGTAGTAATATATGAGCTCCAAATGATATGTTAAATAGTTTTGTAGAGTTGTCTGTAGCATAATTCACAAGCTTGTATTGAAGTATCCTAATATATTATATTAACAACGAGATGACATGTGCGTCATAGCGCCAAGTTCGACCATAACAACTTTCATTTCTAGGGTTGTAAAAAGGAATTTAGGACTACTGTGACTACTCTCTTCCTATTTCATGACATGAAGAAATTCATTGTTATACAGTAGTGTTATTCTTGCAAAGAAGAACAGAGCTAGTAATTTCCTGCCAGTGACAATCCATATATTAATCATTGATAGTTTCCGAAAACATCAAAAGCTCTTTACTCTCTAATGACTTATCAATACAATCGACTTATCCAGGCTGGTGCTTTCAGACATATGCGCATCATGGCCATGATGTATTGTACAAATAAAGGCCTTCATCGAAACCCAGCTTATCACTTAATTTCTAAGACATAAATTACAGTAACGGCTCGTACCACAAGAGTATTTCTGTTGTTAGTGCGCGTGCAGACTTTTCTAGGTTATAAATAACAGTAATGGCTTATACCACAAGAGGGTCTATGGTGTTAATGCGTAAGCAGACTTCTTTTAGCACTATTAAAATATTTTTAGGGATTTATGCTTTGATAGTTTTATTTGTTCCTTTACTGGTATAGTCAGTCGTCTTAAAATAACTTCATTGTGTTCTTTCTTGCACTTCATTTGTTATGTTGAATGATTTCGTTTGATATATTATGAATAAAATTTATCTTCTTTGAAAAAAATGTTTATGTTGACATCAAATCATTAAGTCCTAAATAAGTCTCAATTATAGAGAACGAAATTCGTGCGACTGTTCATAGTAATAATGAAATGTTTTTTAAACGTAGTATTAAGTATTTTGGTTAATCAAGTCTTGACTACCCCGAGAAAAATAACCTATCATTCTTCTTCAGTTGTTAAAATCCCATAGCTGAGTTTCCATGACTTTATTACACATCTTCATTTGCAAGTATTGTAAAGTCGTAAAGTTCCTCAATATGAATACTTGTGTAATAAATTGACGAAAGACTTTAGTGACTCTCATTCCTTCTATCAGTACAATGTTATGATGAACAAATTATATAATTCAATCAGATACAAAAAAACGATATGATTTTACAAGATGATTGTTCAGAAAAAATGATGCTCACAAATAGTATCATTGTATTGTATGTATTGCGTTAGGCTAGAAATAACTCTTGCTGACAATACTGTCTGCCTGAGGTTAGAAAGCAATGATGAACTAATGAGAGAGTCAATGTAAGAGATAGCCTGAGATAAAAGCATAGCGTGTCAGTCATAAATATCATACTTACATATATATTTTTTTATGAACACATTCCACGTTAATATTTTATAACGTAATTATATTGTTCATTTTATTTACATAACTCAATTCCACTATGTCAACTCAATCTTTAATAGTAAATGGTTAAAATCAATAAAAAAAAATTTTGTTCTGAAAGAAGATTGAACTCCCAACTAAGGCAATAAAAGTATAGAGCGGTTAGTATTTGCTAATGTGCTAATACCCTAAAATTTTAATTGAAAGTTCAATGTGATCACTATGGATAATCTAAGAGAGAGAGTGGATCATTTAATTCAAAGCCTCCCTGTTTATGGACTTTATACCCAATAATGATGTTTCTAATAGAGATACTCCGTCTAAACAACCCTTTAGGCACTTATTCAGAACGTAATATATATATCAGCTAACTTAATATGATAACCTGGATATTAATATGCCTAGAAACATGATGTGGCAGTGATTAATTTAGTACAATCCTATTTGCAAAATAACTTGAGCGTTCGTGAATCTCTTGAAGATTAGATGGGGACATTACTATGTAATCGATGCTTATTCTTTTCATTATGAGGAAATTCAAATAAAGTTAAACTATGGTGATATGATTTGGTTGTCATGTCTCTTCTATTATTAATTATTAGGAATAATCAGAAAAGTGAATAAGGAGAATTGAATAGAATGAGAAATTGTGACAGCAATGCAAATCGCCGTAATAGTGTTAGCTTATTATGCATTATTCTTTTTTAATACACGTGACAAAAGCCATGCTAATTAAGATGAGATATCATGTACGAGTGATTATTATGTGAGAGGAACAGAAATTGTATATGTTGTCTTGATGTGATGGATATGTGGTATCAATATACTTCACATTAATCATTCTTCCGGATAAACCGCTTTTTTAATCTCTTCTTATTGTCGTGATCGAGTTAGAAAGAATATGGAAATGGAGGATATAAAGTTAAAACGATTATTAGATAGAAGAAAGGTATTTTCGAGATTATATAGTAAGATAAGGGGGTTTCATCAACTGTAAGACAGCCTTAGAGAAGACATTTCATTAAAGATACTCGAAGATTAATAAGCTCTAGCATAAAAACAGTCATTCTATAGTCGCCTACACTAACGGCAAACTCTCTCATATTTGAGCCATAGGTTATCTAAGATGTAACAGTTAGAGAAATGTTATCTCAATTGTGAGAGAACTTAGTTAGCTTACTCCTGTCCCTCGTTAAAATCTTGAGCGAGAGAGTATTGTATAACGTGTCTTTTTGAGAGATTCTGGAGTAAGCTAACCTTTCCCTATGATTGTCCAGTTAGACAACCTATCTCTGAGAGAATTTGCCTTGAGTGTTTCGGCTGTATGGATGATGTGTGTGCTGTTACTCTCTTGCTCAGAGGTTAGTTTGCTGATTGCCAAATGTTACAGATTCGAGAGCTGTTATCATTTGATCAATGATATTATTACTTCATTCTATCACTTTGAATATTGTGTAATCTTTAATTGTTCTTGTTAATATATTTAAATTTCATCTTGTTCCTCTTGCCTTTTTAATGACATTGGCTGGGACGAGCTGTATGCAATATAGGGAGAATGCAGAGAGAAAGAGAGAGAGAGAGAGAGAGAGAGAGAGAGAGAGAGAGTGAGAAGGTCGTTGTAGATATTGCAAAGAGATATGAAGATACCCTGCCCCAAAAAAGTCATTCAGTAGTTTGTCGTTAGTCGCTTGTGGTCGAGTGTGATCAAGGTCAGTTCCTTGTTGATCAATTTATCGATTGGGTGATTTTATCGATTGATTCTTATGAGGTATTCAATTGATCTTATCACTTTGATTGATCCTTGATCTCATTATTATTATTGATCTTTGATTATTATTATGATTCCATTTATTGTTTGTTGTGAAATAGGAGAGAGTGTGTGAAAGTGAGAGATTGCAGAGAAGTGAGAGAGAGAGAGAGTGTGTGAAAGTAAGAGAGTGCAGAGAAATAGAGAAGTTAGGAAGAGAGTGTGTGAAAGTGAGAGAGCACAGAGAAGTAGAGAAATAAGTGAGATAGTGTGTGACAGTAAGAGAGCACAGAGATGCAGAGAAATAAGGCAGAGAGTGTGTGAAAGCGAGATAGTACAGAGAAGCAGAGAAGTGAGCGAGAGAGTATGAGAGAACGAGAAATATTTGAGAGAGTGTGCGAAAGGGAGAGAGGGCCGAGAAGTAGAGAAGTGAGCGAAAGAGTATGAGAGAGTGAGAGAGTGCAGATAAGTAGAGAAATATGTGAGAAAGTGTGAATCTGTTGATTCTTATGAGGCATTCAATTGATCTATTCACCTTGGTTGATCTTTGATCTTTGATTTTTAATGATTAGGTGTGAAATAGTAGGTAAAAGTGAGAGAGTGTGTGAAAGTGAGAGAGCGCAGAGAAGTAGAGAAATAAGTGAGATAGCTTGTTAAAGTGAGAAAGTACCTAGAATTAGAGAAATAAGTGAGAGAGTGTGTGAAAGTGAGAGAGGGAGAGGTGTAGTGGGTAATCTCTGCCCCTAAAACAGTCATTCATTAGTTGATCGTCTGTGTCATCCGGTCGTGTGTGCTGTTGCTCCAGGTCAGTTCATTGTTGATCATGTTATCGATTGGTGTGAGTCTATCGATTGTTGTTTGTGTCTTCAATTGATCTATTCACTCTGATTGATACTTGATCTTTGTACTTTATTATTTTGTACTTTATTATTTTGAACTTATCACTTCCCTACTTGCTTTTTGCTTTGGAGACTACTTTGTACTTTAGTACTTTGGTTTATTGCACTATTTTGATGACGTCATTTGTAAACATGTGTTAACACGTGTCGGCATGAAGTAGAGAAATGATCGAGAGAGTATGCGAAAGTAAGAGAGCACAGAGATGCAGAGAAGTTAGGGAGAGAGTGTGTGAAAGTGAGAGAGAGAGAGCACAGAGATGCAGAGTAGTGAGGAGAGAGTGTGTGAAAGTGAGAGAACACAGAGATGCAGAGAAGTGAGTAGAGAGTGTGTGAAAGTGAGAGAGCACAGAGATGCAGAGAAGTGAGGAGAGAGTGTGTGAAAGTGAGAGAGCAGAGAGATGCAGAGAAGTGAGGAGAGAGTGTGTGAAAGTGAGAGAGCAGAGAGATGCAGAGAAGTGAAGTAGCTAAGCTCCGCCCCCAAAACAGTCATTCATTAGTCGGTCGTCTGCCGCGTGTGGTCGTGTGTGCTCCGGGTCTGTTCATTGTTTATTTATTTATTTATTTATTTATTTATTTATTTGATTTATTGTTGATTAAGTTATCGATTCGTATGAATCTATCGATTGATGTTTGTGTCTTCAATTGATCTATTCATTCTAATTGATACTTGATCTTTGATCTTTGTACTTTATTATTTTGTACTTATTACTTGTCTTATTGCTTTTTGCTTTGGAGACTACTTTGTACTTTAGTACTTTTGCTTTTTGCTTTGGAGACTACTTTGTAATTTTGTACTTTGCACTATTTTGATGACGTCATTTGTACTTGTTAACACATGTACCTGTCAATGTCGGCATCCTTTGATCTCAGGTGTACTTGTACCTGTCAATCAAATTATGATGTCGGCATCCTTTGATGTTGGGTACAAAGTGCAAACAAAGTACAAACAAAGTGCAACCAAAGTGCAAACAAAGTGCAAACTAGTCTCCAAAGCGATATATACTACTAACGAGATAGCATAGACCATTGAAGAGACCGTTGACAAAGGTGTCGGTCCCTTTAAAAGTAATGAAGTGAGTGAAGTGAAGATGAAGTGAAATGAAAGTGATTATGATGAAGGTCACAATTTAAGATTTATCCAATTTAATATTTTGCCGACTTGATGACTTCAATTAGTTAGTTTAAACAGATTTCAGGGATGTTATCGATCGTTTCCCCGTTGGTCGTGTAGTCCATGGATAGTTGTACTATTTTAACTCAATACGGGATTCACCATGGATTTTGATCGCACAAAAGAGCCAAGAAACTTCGATCGTATGGATACTGAATACGATCACTATGAGAAAGGAAAAGGTTAGATATTGGATACTGTATCGCACCAGACACAGTCACTCTCGTGTCTTCCGCGAGAAATACGTGACACCCAGTGCACACACGTCATGCATGAACAAATGCATTTAAAGGAACTAAAAAAACTGCTGCTGTAAAGCACAACTTATTTCGAAACTCTGCTAATTTTGATCAGTGCTTTCAAAAATAAAGCAAAGCAGTTTTTCCAGCTTCTCGACTTCAGTCATTTCAATCAATTGAAGTCCAATATTCGGCCGTTAGTTATATTGCTAAATAATTCTTTTTTTTTTTATTTATCTTTCAGAGACCGATTCAAATTTGCCAACTTCGTCCTCTGGAATGTAGATAGTTATGATCCATTCAAGAATGAACAATACTTCATGTTATCAAGATCTACAGGTATGATAGGAAACTTTTATTAAGTATTACTCACCACTTTAACAATTCCACTCTGGTAATACGTTGTCATTTTTTTGTAAACTTTTCTACAGACTTCAAGAAAGCGGTCATTTGTGAATTGAGGTCATTCACACATTTCAAAGATTCAAAATATTGTGTCTAACGCTTGCAAAGTTGGATTTCAAACTATTCAATCCAGCATTCTTGTTGATTTACTGACTATTGATTAATTATTTGAATACAGTACCTATTGATTCTACTCGGGATCCGAAGGAAAATTATGTGCTTTGTAAGTTGCCCATTTCGGAGGTAAGCGATCTGTTTCATTCAAGATTCTAACTAGATTTTCTGAGGCCGTATTCATGAACGGTGGCAAATCGTTTGTCGGCCATACGCGGAGACGATTACCAAAACTCCTCCGAATACACTTGTGACGTCATTTTTGCAGGCAAACGGTTTGCCAATATTCATGAATACCTATACTGGTGTAGGGTAGTTGAAGTAATATATTGTTTCCATCGTAGATAGTAGCAAAGTATGTAACATTCTACTATGTGGTCAAGAGCAAATAAACAATAAAACATAGAATAAAAAAGAACATGAAAAGAAGATTGTACCAATGGCTCAAACATCTTCTGTTCTTTCTTATTTCAGAGTTCGCAAGTAATTCCGTCCCTCACATCTCTATGTCTTTATGTTTGTGCAACCTCCATAAGCGAAGGCCTCAGGTTTTCTAAAATTATGCGCTTATTATGAAAAACAAATATATTTTAAGGAAGAAAGTCGCTATAGAAGATCTCAAAAGGTTTGTTACATCGGGTCTTGCCGATATTCTTTACATAAATTTCATTATTTCTTTACAATTTTTAGTAACCGTTGCCAATGTCTTTCTATCTTTCTATCTGTCTTTTATCTTTTATCTTTTAGAGTATCTTTTGTAATTCTCCAAAAATGTTATTAAGTAATTTGTAGTTATTCTCTTCTGTAATGCTTTCAATCAGTACAAACATGAATTGCCTCGGTGCTATATTGTTTAGAGAAGATATACCTGTTTTTCTTTACTATTTTCTGCAGAGAATCAATGAGCGAGCCACAGAGGATAGCCCATTTTGTCAACTTCTTATATGGGAGATATTATAATGACGAAGATGGTGGAGGAAAACTATGATCGACAATACGATAAGATGAAGACCGAGATCAGAAACATAATTCTTCTTCATCTTATTTATTATTTATTTATTTATCATACATCATAATGATGTTTCAACAAGTACAATGAACGAATTAAAATTGTGAAATCTGCACACATTTTATTCAGAATCGCCAATTGTTTTAAAAGAGAATAAAGCAATTTTACTGCAATTAGAAATCAATAACTCAATAAAATCATTATATTTATATGTAGTATCAATTAATAGAACAATCAATTCGTCACCTGTTTTTTTTTCTCTTTTACCTCATTTCTCAGGCTATCATTAGATTTATGAAATATATAGAAGCATCAGTCAATAACTATAGATGACATAGAGATCGAAGATCAATTATTAGCATATTATAATTCCGAATAACCTATTAAACAGTTCCATGTCACAATCCCATCAATAAGAATGAATCAAATAAATTGTTCACCTCATCAGATTTCCGCATTCTTTTCCATTCAATCAATAAATTCCCGTGACAAATCGATAATTCTCCTCTACCGTATTCCTCTACATCATCGTTGAAGGACGGATACATGAAATAGATATCGTAGATAGAAGGGATACTGTAATTGACTGCATCTTGTCGGATTATTCAGTTGCGTACTAATTATCAATGATGCGATATCAAAGATCAAAGATCACATTAGTAACGGGCAGTATAGTGCAAATTGATAAGACAGATCGAGAAATGAATTGAAAATTCAACGATTCAATCATATCTGATCTGCCATACCAGTAATGCACATTGCGACTAATCAACTAACAAAAAAGTTTTTAATGATTTTCAAGATATTTTTCGGGTAAAGGGGAACGAAAAACCGAAAACAATTTCGACCAACCATGTTGTACCCCCACTGTAGCACTTTCTCCTTTTCATATACTCTCTCGTTTATCTCTCACTCTAGAACTCTCTCTATTTCAAATACTCTCTCGCTCATCTCTTACTCTAGCCCCTTCCTCTACCACCTTTATCGCACCCTGTGGCCATTCTATATGTAAGAGACCCAATAGAGATAGAGTAATATAGAGAGAGAATAGAGGTATGATGTCGCGTATCCATCCTCTCTATAACGTCTTTTACTATAAACTACAATCTTCTATGTGGTGTTCAAAAGTCACGAAAAGAATAGAAAAGAAAAGAAATGAAATGAAAGATTAGCGAGACAATGTGTAAAACGGTGAGAGTTTTCTGATTCTTTTCTGGTTTTCGTTACTTTGGAACACTTCATAACTCTTATTTTTCGTATCTTAATGTTCGTGACATATGTATTTATTTTGTTGTGGTAATTCTTGAATGTAAATAACTCAAAGTAACGGAAATTGAAATATGTAAAATGAGAGAGGCAATCGTCAAAGGCTTTCAAATATATTTGTTTTCATTTCATTTCACGCATGCATTTATTACCTCATTCAAATAAATAACATTACTCTCACTATTTCCTGTACTCTTTCGCGCATCTTTCACTCTAGCACTCTCTCCGTTTTCTGTATTCTCTCGCGCATCTTTCACTCTAGCACTCTTTCCGTTTTCTGTATTCTCTCGCGCATCTCTCACTCTAGCACTCTCTCCGTTTTCTGTATTCTCTCGCGCATCTTTCACTCTAGCACTCTCTCCGTTTTCTGTATTCTCTCGCGCATCTTTCACTCTAGCACTCTCTCCGTTTTCTGTATTCTCTCGCGCATCTCTCACTCTAGCACTCTCTCCGTTTTCTGTATTCTCTCGCGCATCTTTCACTCTAGCACTCTCTCCATTTTCTGAATTCTCTCGCGCATCTCCCCATTTACAGTAGTCTCTCTAGCGCCTATAACTCTAGCATTCTATCCCTTTACCGTAGTTTCTCCAGTATTTTTAACTGGCACTCTTCATTTCATGATTTGACAATAACCTATTAGACAAGTATATTATGAATCATTAGAAGAATCAATTCGTCACCTGTTTTTCCCTCTTTTACCTCATTTCTCAGGCTATCATTAGATTTATGAAATATATAGAAGAATCAGTCAATAACTATAGATGACATAGAGATCAAAGATCAATTATTAGCATAGTATAATTCCGAATAACCTATTAAACAGTTCCATGTCACAATCCAATCAATAAGAATGAATCAATTCAATTGCTCGCCTCATCAGATTTCTGCATTCGTTTCCATTCAATCAATAAATTCCCGTGACAAATCGATAATTCTCCTCTACCGTATTCCTTTACATCATCGTTGAAGGACGGATACATGAAATAGATATCGTAGATAGAAGGGATACTGTAATTGACTGCATCTTGTCGGATTATTCAGTTGCGTACTAATTATCAATGATGCGATATCAAAGATCAAAGATCACATTAGTAACGGGCAGTATAGTGCAAATTGATAAGACAGATCGAGAAATGAATTGAAAATTCAACGATTCAATCATATCTGATCTGCCATACCAGTAATGCACATTGCGACTAATCAACTAACAAAAAAGTTTTTAATGATTTTCAAGATATTTTTCGGGTAAAGGGGAACGAAAAACCGAAAACAATTTCGACCAACCATGTTGTACCCCCACTGTAGCACTTTCTCCTTTTCATATACTCTCTCGTTTATCTCTCACTCTAGAACTCTCTCTATTTCAAATACTCTCTCGCTCATCTCTTACTCTAGCCCCTTCCTCTACCACCTTTATCGCACCCTGTGGCCATTCTATATGTAAGAGACCCAATAGAGATAGAGTAATATAGAGAGAGAATAGAGGTATGATGTCGCGTATCCATCCTCTCTATAACGTCTTTTACTATAAACTACAATCTTCTATGTGGTGTTCAAAAGTCACGAAAAGAATAGAAAAGAAAAGAAATGAAATGAAAGATTAGCGAGACAATGTGTAAAACGGTGAGAGTTTTCTGATTCTTTTCTGGTTTTCGTTACTTTGGAACACTTCATAACTCTTATTTTTCGTATCTTAATGTTCGTGACATATGTATTTATTTTGTTGTGGTAATTCTTGAATGTAAATAACTCAAAGTAACGGAAATTGAAATATGTAAAATGAGAGAGGCAATCGTCAAAGGCTTTCAAATATATTTGTTTTCATTTCATTTCACGCATGCATTTATTACCTCATTCAAATAAATAACATTACTCTCACTATTTCCTGTACTCTTTCGCGCATCTCTCACTCTAGCACTCTCCGTTTTCTGTATTCTCTCGCGCATCTTTCACTCTAGCACTCTCTCCGTTTTTTGTATTCTCTCGCGCATCTTTCATTCTCTCGCGCATCTTTCACTCTAGCACTCTCTCCGTTTTCTGTATTCTCTCGCGCATCTTTCACTCTAGCACTCTCTCCGTTTTCTGTATTCTCTCGCGCATCTTTCACTCTAGCACTCTCTCCGTTTTCTGTATTCTCTCGCGCATCTCTCACTCTAGCACTCTCTCCGTTTTCTGTATTCTCTCGCGCATCTTTCACTCTAGCACTCTCTCCGTTTTCTGTATTCTCAGAACTCGCGCATTCTCTCGCGCATCTCTCACTCTAGCACTCTCTCCGTTTTCTGTATTCTCTCGCGCATCTTTCACTCTAGCACTCTCTCCGTTTTCTGTATTCTCTCGCGCATCTCTCACTCTAGCACTCTCTCCGTTTTCTGTATTCTCTCGCGCATCTTTCACTCTAGTAGTCTCTCTAGCGCCTATAACTCTAGCATTCTATCCCTTTACCGTAGTTTCTCCAGTATTTTTAACTGGCACTCTTCATTTCATGATTTGAGAATAACCTATTAGACAAGTATATTATGAATCATTAGAAGAATCAATTCGTCACCTGTTTTTCCCTCTTTTACCTCATTTCTCAGGCTATCATTAGATTTATGAAATATATAGAAGCATCAGTCAATAACTATAGATGACATAGAGATCGAAGATCAATTATTAGCATATTATAATTCCGAATAACCTATTAAACAGTTCCATGTCACAATCCAATCAATAAGAATGAATCAATTCAATTGCTCGCCTCATCAGATTTCTGCATTCGTTTCCATTCAATCAATAAATTCCCGTGACAAATCGATAATTCTCCTCTACCGTATTCCTTTACATCATCGTTGAAGGACGGATACATGAAATAGATATCGTAGATAGAAGGGATACTGTAATTGACTGCATCTTGTCGGATTATTCAGTTGCGTACTAATTATCAATGATGCGATATCAAAGATCAAAGATCACATTAGTAACGGGCAGTATAGTGCAAATTGATAAGACAGATCGAGAAATGAATTGAAAATTCAACGATTCAATCATATCTGATCTGCCATACCAGTAATGCACATTGCGACTAATCAACTAACAAAAAAGTTTTTAATGATTTTCAAGATATTTTTCGGGTAAAGGGGAACGAAAAACCGAAAACAATTTCGACCAACCATGTTGTACCCCCACTGTAGCACTTTCTCCTTTTCATATACTCTCTCGTTTATCTCTCACTCTAGAACTCTCTCTATTTCAAATACTCTCTCGCTCATCTCTTACTCTAGCCCCTTCCTCTACCACCTTTATCGCACCCTGTGGCCATTCTATATGTAAGAGACCCAATAGAGATAGAGTAATATAGAGAGAGAATAGAGGTATGATGTCGCGTATCCATCCTCTCTATAACGTCTTTTACTATAAACTACAATCTTCTATGTGGTGTTCAAAAGTCACGAAAAGAATAGAAAAGAAAAGAAACGAAACGAAAGATTAGCGAGACAATGTGTAAAACGGTGAGAGTTTTCTGATTCTTTTCTGGTTTTCGTTACTTTGGAACACTTCATAACTCTTATTTTTCGTATCTTAATGTTCGTGACATATGTATTTATTTTGTTGTGGTAATTCTTGAATGTAAATAACTCAAAGTAACGGAAATTGAAATATGTAAAATGAGAGAGGCAATCGTCAAAGGCTTTCAAATATATTTGTTTTCATTTCATTTCACGCATGCATTTATTACCTCATTCAAATAAATAACATTACTCTCACTATTTCCTGTACTCTTTCGCGCATCTCTCACTCTAGCACTCTCCGTTTTCTGTATTCTCTCGCGCATCTTTCACTCTAGCACTCTCTCCGTTTTCTGTATTCTCTCGCGCATCTTTCACTCTAGCACTCTCTCCGTTTTCTGTATTCTCTCGCGCATCTCTCACTCTACCACTCTCTCCGTTTTCTGTATTCTCTCGCGCATCTTTCACTCTAGCACTCTCTCCGTTTTCTGTATTCTCTCGCGCATCTTTCACTCTAGCACTCTCTCCGTTTTCTGTATTCTCTCGCGCATCTCTCACTCTAGCACTCTCTCCGTTTTCTGTATTCTCTCGCGCATCTTTCACTCTAGCACTCTCTCCGTTTTCTGTATTCTCTCGCGCATCTCTCACTCTAGCACTCTCTCCGTTTTCTGTATTCTCTCGCGCATCTCTCACTCTAGCACTCTCTCCGTTTTCTGTATTCTCTCGCGCATCTTTCACTCTAGCACTCTCTCCGTTTTCTGTATTCTCTCGCGCATCTCTCACTCTAGCACTCTCTCCGTTTTCTGTATTCTCTCGCGCATCTTTCACTCTAGCACTCTCTCCGTTTTCTGAATTCTCTCGCGCATCTCCCCATTTACAGTAGTCTCTCTAGCGCCTATAACTCTAGCATTCTATCCCTTTACCGTAGTTTCTCCAGTATTTTTAACTGGCACTCTTCATTTCATGATTTGAGAATAACCTATTAGACAAGTATATTATGAATCATTAGAAGAATCAATTCGTCACCTGTTTTTCCCTCTTTTACCTCATTTCTCAGGCTATCATTAGATTTATGAAATATATAGAAGAATCAGTCAATAACTATAGATGACATAGAGATCAAAGATCAATTATTAGCATATTATAATTCCGAATAACCTATTAAACAGTTCCATGTCACAATCCAATCAATAAGAATGAATCAATTCAATTGCTCGCCTCATCAGATTTCTGCATTCGTTTCCATTCAATCAATAAATTCCCGTGACAAATCGATAATTCTCCTCTACCGTATTCCTTTACATCATCGTTGAAGGACGGATACATGAAATAGATATCGTAGATAGAAGGGATACTGTAATTGACTGCATCTTGTCGGATTATTCAGTTGCGTACTAATTATCAATGATGCGATATCAAAGATCAAAGATCACATTAGTAACGGGCAGTATAGTGCAAATTGATAAGACAGATCGAGAAATGAATTGAAAATTCAACGATTCAATCATATCTGATCTGCCATACCAGTAATGCACATTGCGACTAATCGGAAAAAAATGTAGGGACAGATCAAAGATCAAAGATCAAAAATAGAAAATTCAATTCGTCACCACTTTTTATCTCGTTTACCTCTTTTTCTCAGGCTATCAATACTTACGTAAACAATCGATAATGATCATTATATCTTCTTCTTCCTTCATTGTTGTTGTTGTAGTGTCCGTGGAATGAATACTGTAAATGAAAGTACAATAGACTTATATCGCGTATTTTTCACCCTAACACTTTCTCCGTTTTCTGAACTCTCTCGTGTGTACTCTCTTTTCCGTAGTATCTCCAGGATCTTTAACTTTGGCACTTTTCATTTCCTGATTTGATAATAACCTATTAGACAAGTATAGTATCAATCACTAGAAGAAGAAATTCGTCGACTGTTTTTCAAGCCATCGTTTAAATTTATGAAAAATATAGAAGAATCAGTCAATAACTATAGATCACATAGAGATCAAAGATCAATTATTAGCATTTTATAATTCAGAATAACCTTTTAAACAGTCCCGTGTCACTATCCAATCAATAAGAATGAATCAAATCAATTGCTCACCTCAGCTTTCTGTAGTCTTCTCCCATTAAATCAATATATTCAAGTCATCAATCGATATTCTTCTTCATCATCATGTGATTGTCTTGCAGACCTAAAGAAAAACACCTTATTATTAACCCAAACGAGCATGAATTAGTCTCTGTTTCTTAAATATATGGACGAGAGAGTACGCGAAATGAGGAGAGTCAAAGGGAAATGAGCTTGAATTTGCACAATTTTTAATCGATATCATTGTTTCAACCGATTTCGCTCATTCCATCTATTCTTCATATATTTTCCGAAGTTTTTCATGATCATAACGTTGTTTTCTTTTCCAGAACCTTCTCTTACTTGGATTCGGTTTTCTTGGACGTTCGTAAACCGCGTCCCGAGTTTCATTCCACTCGCAGTTATGGAATCACTTTCAAAGGACAGCAAGCAGCTGATGGTGGTCAGTTATTGAGCAACATTATTATTATTATTATCATCATCATCATCATTATTATTGTTATTATTAAAGAGTAACGGTAAATAGTCATATCATATGAGCATACTGATGATAATACAATAGACAGCAAACAACCTATCGTATATATATACGCATATCTTAGAATCCGTGGATTACGGTAGTTCCAATCAAACTTTTACTTACCGTATCCTTTCCAGGGTCTCTTCGCCGAGCACGCCGACACTGCTATCGATCTGTTCGACATGGAGGAGGCACTCAGAGGTACTTTATCTCAATCTATCTATCTATTCTAACCATTTTGCTTTTTTCACTCTTTATACCGTATTTTCACGGTATCCTATATGTATGCACTATCTGCTCAAATATAATTTATCCCTATCGTACCGTAATCATCCCCATTCAGCTGGCTATAATATCCTATCTTACCGTAATCATCCCCATTCAGGGGGCTACTCCATCCCGCTCCATCTCACGTCGGTCCAGCCCAGTGGTCGATTCGTCAACGTTCTCCACGTGATCGAACCGAAGACCGCGCCACCGGGTGGGGCGTCCTTCGGGCCCCTCACCATCGCAGTCGATCTTCGCGACGGCGAGGTACTGTAATGATCAAAGATCAAAGAACTAACTTTTTCGACTCTAAAAGTCCTAAGGCTTGGTGCACATTGAAAATTGCATTGCATTAAAGCTAATCTGAAGATAATGTTAAAAGAAAAAAATAATTAAATTACAGGGTCACTACTGGTTGGTCGTTTACGGCCACACCTCCGGAGAGAGATGCCCGCCGGAGTTCCTCCACAGTCTCCAGGCCCACGCCAGCCTCCTTGAGATGGTCAGATTCATCATTATGCACGATAGACATCATAGTCATTACCTAGTTCAGGATAGATACCGAAATCATTGACAAGTTCATGATAGATACCCTAGTCATTGATTAGTTCATGATAAATATCGAAATCATTAGTTCTTGAAAGTTACCACAATCGTCCAATAATACTGTAATCTTTGTTTCAGGTCCTCCCACCGCCCGAGCCGTTGACAACCGCAGCGTTATCTGCCCTTCTGGCCAAGAGCCAGGGCCGCAGCACCGCCACCTCTGGAGCCGCCTCGGCCAAGTCCGACTCTCCACGCGCCATCTCTGGAGCCGCCTCGGCCAAGTCCGACTCTCCACGCGCCATCTCTGGAGCCGCGTCGGCCAAGTCCGACTCTCCACGCGCCATCTCTGGAGCCGCCTCGGCCAAGTCCGACTCTCCACGCGCCATCTCTGGAGCCGCCTCGGCGAAGCCTGACTCTCCACGCGCCATCTCTGGAGCCGCCTCGGCCAAGCCCGACTCTCCACGCGCCATCTCTGGAGCCGCCTCGGCCAAGCCCGACTCTCCACGCGTCATCTCTGATGCCGCCTCGGCCAACACCGACTCTATACCCGCCGACCAGTAAGTGTGATATCTACCGTACCCATAGAATTACCGTACTACATAGATCCTCTTACCGTACTCATGTATTCGTGATTTAGAGTCCGACCTCCGCGCACTGCACCAGTAGCCATCCTGGACCTGCCACCCGATGAGTGGGATTTCGATCCCCTCCATGGGGTGTTGAACGAGGAGGTTGAGGTTGAAGAAGGACACGAGTTCCTCGACCTGAGGAAGGTACAATTCATATTTATAATTTCCTTTTAACATATTTCGATTCCTGTGGCTCATTTTTTTCCATAAACCGCGGAGAGAATAGTTCAATCAGAGCTGAGGTCAGAGAACAAAGATCAAAGATCAAATTCAGCGTCGTGAGGCGGAGGAGGAGAAGAATGAAGATGGACAAGAGACCCAGGCGATGACCGGGGAGGAGGAGGTGGATGAAGGCCGGATGGTGAAAGGCATGACCAGGGAGGAGGCCCGCGCCCACGCTGCCCAACAAGTGCCCATCGAACCAATCTCCTTGGTTAGTTAAATCATTTATATTAATACACATTTGCGTACATGCAAAAAGACTACAATAGTCAGACAAGAGTACACATAGAGATTCACAATTGTGGCAACATAAGATCGATCATATACTATTTAAATCATCTTATTATCGTACACACGTAGTGCGAACTACCGTACACTTGCGAACCAATCCAATGGATTACGGTAACTACCGTACTCACATCAACTTCTATTCTTTCAGAGAGATTATGCATTGATGGATGGCGATAGGCAGCTGGGCAGGGACGATCCCCTGGCGGAGCAGTTGCAGTTTAGAAAGGTACTACTCTAAAACGATATCGATTACGTTGCGTAGTTGTTGATTAGATTACGGTATCAATACATCGATTATCCTAGAGATCTTTGATGAAAATATTAAGGCATAAGCGATTTGAGCACAAAGATTACGGTGATTTTATCGAATTCTTAAGATGGAGGAGAAGGAGCGGCAGGGCATACCGGCGAAGCTAAACCGGGCCGATCTTAGCTACGGTAATCTTATTACCGATCTCTTCACCGCCGACAAGAAGAAGGAGTCCGAGCCTCTCCGGTCAGCCGTAAGTCATTCTTTCCATTCCATTCCATAGTTAGAGGAGGATAAAAGATCAACAATTGAATACATTTTATAGGCCAAGGCGAACAAGGAGGACAGGCGACTCCACCGTGCTATATCACGGTAAGTCAAAGTTCAAAGATCAAAATACAAAGTTGAAAGATCGTTAATTTTTTTTAAAGCTATTCAATCTTCTGAGTGATAATGAGCGTAAAATATATCACTTACAGAATCCAAGCTGGAGGCGTATACACCGATAGAGAGGTCTTCCAGCGAGCAAGATGGCAGGCAGAGGTAGCGAGGGCGCTGCACAAGAAGGAAGAGAAGAGAAAGGAAGAGAAGAAGAAGGAAGAGAAGGAGGAGGAGAAGAAGGAAGAGAAGGAGAAGAAGGATGAAGAGAAGGAGGAGGAGAAGAAGGAAGAGAAGGATGAGAAGAAGGAAGAGAAGAAGCAAGGGTGGGTGGCCAAGGCCTCCACCTTCCTCAAGTAAGCAATTGCTTTAAGATTGCGTGAAACGATAATCAGGCAACGAGATTTATTGTTGGCACTCTGCCAATCTCACATTAGTGCTCTTTGATCTTTGATCTTTAGAACTATGAATTAGTAATCTCACAGTGTCCACGTAATGAAAGAGATTCTAAACAATCATTGAATAACTTATTGAATAACATAGTGAACAAGGTCAAAGATCAAAGATCACTGAATAACTTACCGAATAATATACTGAACAAAATCAAAGATCAAAGATCACTAACGAATGACTTCTAAATTCAGGAAGGTCACGGGCAAGCACGCCGCACGGCCGATTGAGAGGTGAGAATTTTGTTTAATCTTGTTTGATGATGCATCGATAATATCAATCGATAAACACCATAACTAATCGATAAATCACATATCAGGCCTCGTGGCGACGACGTCGACCTCGACCTCTCCCTCGATGCCCACGATCGCACTCCCTCGCCTCCTCGACTCTCTGGGTATGTTTAGACAATCAATCAATAATTAGCCTAACATGCCCTGATTATTCGTGAACACGAATGGATAACTATCAAAGATCGAAATACGGTACATTCATTCAAGAAAGGGCGACCGAATACGATACCGTACACGCTTCTTCGTCTTCCTTTTAGTTACAGTAATCTAAAGCTGAAAATCAGAAAAAAATGTTCAATTTGTAACTATGTCTTTAAAACGATTAGATAAAATATAAATAGTGATTATAGTAACTCATGCTATTCGTAAACATCTCACTGAATATTGGATAATTATACAGCGTTAGAGAATGTGATAAATAAATAAAAGAAATAAATAAATAAATATACCATGGTTTTCATTTTAGCTCTAAACGAAGACGGTCGCAAGACGACGATGATGTTGATGATGAGACGAGGCTGCAACAGAAGCGCCGTCGTCAATCTGCTAGTGAAGGGTTAGTCTATACATGACTACGATACACACACATAGATATAAGTCTTATCCACGAAGCATAAGACCATTCAAGTGTTATATTGCACACTTTTTCGGTGTTAAAATAGCTCAATTTATGTTAAATATTTCACACTTCAGAGGTCTTATGTGCTGTGGGTTACACCTCTTTTCTCTGAGTGTACTTTCCTATCTCACCCTCCCCCTACACCATTCATGATTTCTAGATAAAACAGTTCACGCAAGAGACAAAGAGAATGAATTCGAAACTTCTGTTTCTTGGCACGGTGCCAAGTTTTTCGATTCGATCAATAATATGTTCATATATCAGGTCGACTGATGGTGAGGCTGAGGTCGAGCCAATGGATGATGCTGAGCTGAGGTATGTCTATATCCCTAGCCAATCAATAACATCTAGATTACTGTAATGACGCTCTTCAATCCAAAATATCTAGATTACTGTAATGACACTCTCGAATCAATAACATCTAGATTACTGTAATGACACTCTCCAATCCACAATATCCAGATTACAGTAATAACACTCTCAAAAATCAATATAAAGTATCTGGATGTTATTATAATGAAACTAATTAAAGTGTTTTTAAGTGGCACCCACTCTGACCAGGACGATCCAGCACCATCTGAAGCATCGACTCCTCCTCGTGCAGCCCGTAAGAAGTCGAAGAAGAATCGTCGCCGGCAGAAGAAGTAAGATCTTCAACCTATGTCTATATCCCTATTCAACCAACAATATCTAGATTACTGTAATGACCCTCTGCAATCAGTAACATCTACATTACTAAACATTCATTCATACCGTATCGAATCAATTTGTACCGTAATCCAACTACAGTATCAATTGCTTCAGAGAGGTCATCAAGAAGGCCGTCCCTCATCCGGGCCCCGTAAAGTCCTCCGTGCGCGTGGCGGGCGTGCGCACGAAGTGCGTCCGTAAGGTTGCGTCAAACCGCGCCTCCACTACATCGCACAATACGGTTCGCCAGAAGGAACTGGTATGCTTTATTTATTTATTTATTTCATTCATTTATTATTATTATTATTATTATTATTATTATTATTTATAACAATACACAAGTCTATCGTTAACTCCCTTGAGGTGGCGGCGAGGAGGACATTCGACCTCATGGTGCACAACAGTGCCGTCCCCACTGCGACCTATTCGAAGTGGGCATCGCAGCTGAAGAAGTGTATGAAGAAGTTGAAGAAGCAAGTGGAGAAGGCCGATAGGCTGTCCCAGGTATAGCACCCTATGACATATGGTGACATTTGACATATCTCTGACATATGATGTACCTAGTCTTGACAGCAAAGTACTACCAAAATAGAGATAGAGGAACATGATGAGACAGTGTGCAAAACGAGAGAGCGACAGACAAATGAATTGGCCCGTAGCCAAAATAGCATACAGCGTTTCAATTGTTTACAAAGAATAGGAAGAACTAGTTGAACAAGTGCAAGAGTGGGAAATGAAGAGAATAATACAGTAACCCCCCATTTCGAGTTCATTCGGGTCGAATGTCTTACTGCGCTTATCCTACTTGCGCTAAGCCGTTTTGTATGCATACTACCCAGCCATATAATATACCGTATACCATATTTAAACATACTCTATTTAGCTGATCAAGGCGGACATCAGCAACCTGGCCGACCGCGGCATGATCATTTGGAGTGCAGAGATGGACAGGGTTTATCGCTCCTTCATGTAAGCATCTAAATCAATAAATAATCTATCAAAACAATCAATAATCAATCAATAATTTCAGCAATAAGAGCAAGACGATCAAGGAGAGCGTCTCTCGTCTGGTGGCCGACATGGCCCGATATTGAGAAGGTCGTCTCCTGTTCCATCGACACCTCCATCTATCATCATCTCTTCAATCTTCATCTTCATCGTATGCACTCCATCAATTCTTCATAGCGGTTATCTCCATCATCAACTTCTTTTCTAGTCTTTCATTCGTCAATTCCCAGGTAAGTCACATCATGACGTCATCCACATCTATCAAATCATACTGTACAACCGAAATAATATACTGTAGGTAGTCGACTGTGAAAGTATTACCATCGCATATATTATATGGAAATTATTATTATAACTATTCATCATCTATTCATTATCCATCTATTAATCTATAAGTGTTCATTTATCTACATCTATATGTAAGTTCGTCCATATATCTTATCATAATTCAAAACTAAACGATTACGGTAGATAATCGATTGTGAATGTATTATCACCGCATATATTATAGATCGATCGTCAACCATCCATTTATCTATTGATCATCTATATATTCATATATCCACTATCCTATATCTATCTCAATTATTATATCACCTACATCTATCTGTAAGTTCATCTATATATCTTATCATAACTGAAAACTAAACGACTACGGTAGATAATCGATTGATTGCGAAAACATATGATATAGAGAAACAAGAAAACAACGAGACTACACTCATAGCTATTTATTCTATAGTCTTTAATATAGTATGGCAACAATACTATTCTAAGTGGAATTTTATCTATGAGGGCTATTCACCTACATATGTATGCATATCAATCAATATACTGACCCATTCAGGATCCATTCATTTATATCTCTTCATATTATTATTATTATTATTATTATTATTACTATTGATCTCGAGGAGTTTGTGAAGGAGGTATGCTATTGCACTATTATCAATCAACAATACATCATCGATTCTCAGTATTGATTGTCTACGGACTAGATCAGACTATGAATGAAAGTTAGATCAATCAATAATCAATCGATAAATAGATGTAGATCAATCAATACTCAAAGTTCTTACCGTAACCTCGATCTGCTATTTACAGTAGTCTGTCATCCATTCCGATCTGCTGTCATCTTCCCCCCATCTACAGTAGCTCTCATTAGGTGAGTAGATGGGGGACAGCACTCGGCTAACGGATACAACTGTAAGTTAGCATTTAATATTAGTAGTAGTTATTATTTATCTATTCAAAATGGAATATATATTCAGACGTTTAAAAGCAATTCAATCAATAGTCAAACCATACAATCAACAACTCAATAATTAACTTCAGACGCCTTTACTCGCTCCTCCCTTCTTTCGTCATCTATTCGTGTCATATCGCGATTATGCGACTCCCCTGCCCTGTATGTCATCTATTTCACTAAAACTTTAAATAAATAAATAAATGATAAAGCTGAAACTATTCTCATCTACATCTATACATTTACAGATTATTCCCTGTTAATATTATATATATTATATTCTTCAAGTTTCAATATATTATATTTATTTTATATCTTCATATTCCCCCTATTGTGAGTTTCTTGCTCTTTGATCTTTGACTGAACGCAGTTCCAATTATACTCTGACACACTAGTCACGTTCTTTCACTAAAAACTGAATCAATCAATCAATCAATCAATCACTCATGAAGGTACCATCATCATCTACTTTTTCTTCCTCTTCTTCATCTTATCACCTCCACCTACTGCAAGTACGTTCACCATCTGATCACCAATTGAATGACTACCGTAATCCAGAGACTACAGTATAACATTGACTACCGTAACCCATACACTACAGTATACCTTTGCAGATTATCCCGGCTCATTCTATTATATTCTTTTCATCTACATATATTTTACTTATTGAAATCATCTACATTTTCTTCCTCTTCTTCTTCTCCTCACCCCTACCTACTGTAAGTACCTTCATCATCTTATCACCATTTGAATAACTACCGTAATCCATAGACTACAGTATACCTTTGTAGATCGTAATCCTCCTTTATCGATTGTGTGAGAAGGCCGGGCGAGGGTCGAAGGAGGTAATACAATTTGATCTAAACTATTATTACTATTATGAATTAATTAATTAATTATTATTATTATTATTATTATTATTATTATTATTATTATTCTCTTTAAGGTCTGTCTGGTCCCCAACCGAATCATCTCACTCTTCCCTTCATCTGCCAACACGGACTCTCATTAGGTTCGGCAGATGAAACCCCCTCGAGATGAATCGGCGAAGGAGCAGACTGTAAAGGCAGTGAGTTACTACTATGTATTATCTAGATCAATTAATCAATAATCAAACAATATAATCAATCAATATTCGTTCAGCCTCCCGTACCCTGTAAGTCCCATGCCGACGACGGCCATTATCCACATCATCACACTACGTCTCTAATGGTAGGTCAACCAGTGTTTTATTTTATCTATGACTAGCTACAGTAACCCTCTCAATCCAATAATACAGTAATCCTTACTTTAGACTGAGCTATGTTAGTAGTACTCCTCTTCGTGTCGATGAAAGATCGCAACATCCGCTCTCCTTCACTACAAGTAAGAAGAATGATATTATGTTAATCAATAAATGACAATAATTATTGAATTATTTTAGCGATCTGCTGTCGTTCCATTCACTGCTCACATCTACCGTAATGAGAGGCACGCTCACACCTACCGTAACCAGTAATTCATACTACAACTACCGTAATCCGTTTCTCTTCCTTCCCCATGCGTACAAGGTAAGCTATACTTTATTATCATAGTATGCGGAAAACATGAATTCAACGGGTCAATTCTAGAATTGATTGACCGATAGATACAGTATTCAAGGGCATAACTAGGGGTACGGTATCGTGGTAAACAGACCAACGTTCTTGTAGCTGGATCAAATCGTCTTTCCTCGTTTGACAACCGGTCGCGAGATGTCGAACTCTCTGTAAGTGATGACAATGCTCATTATGGTAATGAAACAATAATCGATAAACTAATTACAGCCATCATCGTCCTCTTCTACATTAGTTATAATTGTTTCATCTTCTCACATGAGCACTATATCAAGGCTCATCATTTTTCTTCTTTTATCAATCAATCAATAATTGCTAATCGATACATGAGCATCAGGATATCTGATTCAGGTAAAAAAAATTCTAATATCATGATATTTGCTCATTTGAAAAAAAAGATGGTTTCGCAACATGTTCTATTTACAGGCCCTCGCGTATCTCTCATTGTTGGCCATATCTAGTTGTTTGTTTTCCTTCATACTGCAATACATACTGCATAATGAGGTGAGCATTCAACGGAACTTATGTCAACTCATTGGACTGTCTATGCAAATCCACCGTAACCTGCCCAATCCAATCATACCGTAACCGTTATTACCTCAGATTGTTCATCGTTTATGAAATGAACCAATCTCCGCCATCCGTCGCTTCATAGTGATTTCTTGTTATTCTGTTATTCCAAGTACGTTAATATTGGGCAGAACACACCTGAAATCAACAGGCATTAGCCTACGAGCAAATCATGTATAGATCATCACTTCAAATATTGCATATATTTTGGATATATAAGCTATATTAATAGCATATTAAACACAAATCTACAGTGCTGAATCTATTCGAAAGATAATCTTCCTTATTTCAGAACTTTTTGTCGGTTTACTTTGTTAATATCAATCAATATGATCATCATCTCACCTCGATTTGTTCCTGTTTCATCGAGATTGTTGAGGTGAGTGTGCACTTGATATACAATAGAATGAGAAATCTGAAATGATCACCTTTTGATCATTATTCGATTTCATTCAAACGTTAGACAGCCTATTATACTATATTTACAGAACCGAAATATCGATTGATTGATCTATTTTGACATATTTGTTTATGTTATATTTAATTGTTGAATTAGTTTTTTGTTATGGAGATCGCTCGTACTCGAGGTAATCATGCTTTCACAGTTACCATTATCTATTTTTTTATAAATAAATAAATAATAATAATAATAATAATAACAATAATAATAATAATAATAATAATTATAATAATATTTACCATAAGATCAATTCAGATCTCTCCTTGTATATATCTTCTTTATGTTTGCTTTATTTACGTTGATCTCTCGGCCTTCACTGTCGTCATTTAATGATGAAGGCATTCATACACGTCGATTCAAATTGATAAGGTAGACGAAACCTGATTTCAACTAGTCATGCAAATTGCATAAATTTACAGTAAAATACATTGAATTGATCTATCGATTATTTGTTTTTTTTAATTCGACAAGTTTGTTTATTGATTTGTTGGCTTGTTATGGAACACCCCTAGCAGGTACGTATTCAACAAATACTACGGTATCCTTGTCAAGCTACAGTAATAATCTTCTAATCATACCGTAATCTTCAGGTTTCCCTATTTGTTACATTTGTTATTTCTGGACTTATTTCTCACCGTATATATACTTGTTCAACCATCGATCGTTGGAGAGAATACAATGGTGAGTTCCATTACTATTGATTATGTAGAGAAAACCTGAAATGAAGAGGTCACTATTATTTATTTATTTATTTATTTATTCCATCAAATATAATGATAATGAATGGTGAATATAATGATTATTGTTCAATTATAGAGCTCCATCAACACATCGATCTATTGTTAATTGCTATATGTTAATATATTTCTACATTGTTTTTATTGTTATTGATTATTCCGAGTGAACAAAAAGGTACGAATCAAAAAATAAAATATTCGTTCAATCAATACTCTGATCATACCATAATCTTCAGAGCACTCCATATGTTTGAATTGTACTAATACATAATATCACAACTAACCATAATTGGATTTCCTCATCTTCATTATCGATCGAGAAGACTTATGAAGAAATGAATGGAGATGAGATTAGTCTATATCCTGAATGGATTGAGATAAATATTGGAATGAATATTACCATTCAACTTTTCGTCCTTATAAAGCTAAAGGTAAAGGCCTTATTCAAAGCCAATTGGCGATGTGTGCGATTATTGATTGGCCGTCTTATATCAATCAATAATCACACACATCGTCATCCTTCCACTTACAGGTACACTTCAAGCCAATCACTACTGTACCCTCTTTACCTTAACGAGCCAATTGATCTACACAAGGTATCCATGTGCTGCCCAATGAAGGAGCGGACCCACAGAAGGTACGATTCAATAATGGTCACAGTGACTAGAATTCACCAGGGCTTATAACAGATCAATGATCATTCCCATTAACAGATCGTTATGGGACTACCATAAATCGTGCCATATCTACAGTACTCCGCTACCGTATCCAGCTACCGTAACTGCTCTTCAATACTACCGTATTATATGTATATGAAGAGAAATGGAGAATACAAGATTTTATAAATATATACCGTATTGCATTCTAAGGTATTCTATTGCTTGCATCACAATTAAATTGAAAAATGGCATATTCACTTACAGAATCAATTATCGATTGGCCAAGATCAATTATTGCTTGATCTACAGTATAACTCCATCACATGTGGACAAGTATCGATTCGGGATCTGCAATATGGAAATGAATCAATAACTGGAGATCATAATTTTCATCCTCAAAAGGTATTATATTGATTCTCTTACACTAGAGGCGATATCCATCCATTGTGATATCAAAATCAATAAGCTTCAATCAATATCCAAAGAAAGAGACTATTCTTTTTGATAGCAAAATCAATTTGCATTCCTTATCTAACAGCTAGAAGACAATCAGCACTAGAGCATACCTTTTTCATTTCAGAATACACCAAACTTGATGAAAGATCCATCGAAGATCCATCCAGAATCCTTAATCAAATCAATCAATACTCGGTAATTACCTTTATAATAACAACACCACATTGATTTTTTATCTTTAACTTGATCTTTGATCTTTGATCTTATTCCTCATTTTCTTCCAGATCCAGGCATTGCCTTGACCCGAATCAGCCAAAAAGGATAATCTACGTCGTCTACGCTCTCATTGTCCTCCTCTACATTGTTATACTCTACAAGGTCTCTTCATCAACATGATGATCACTATCACTCACTATCATGATGACTACCTCTCATACATCCTCATCTACTCCTCTGCCTCTCTGCTCCTCCTTCTCCTCCCTTGTTAGTTCACTAATCAATATATCTCTATTCAATGGTAGTCATCGAATATCGATTGATCTCGAGAGAACTTACAAGAGCAACACATGCATAAATAGAAAACAATCAATAAACGAAAATTACGTTCGTATCAGCAGTATTTTATTGATTGTCTTTCATTATAGATGAGATGAGTCAGTGAGAAATCTTACCGTATTTGAAATAAATGGAGATATGTCAAGCTCGTAGATCGATAATCAATCGATAAAGCAATCGATATCAGACTATCTGGAAAAATATTGGCAAGGTAATTCATTTAATATTCTTTAAAATTAGTGAATTGACGAGAAACCATTTTCATTCTCACTTCCCCCTATTTACATTACCCATTGAGAAGTGATTATGTAACTATATGGTATTCCTACTATATTATTGATTGAAATGGAAAAGATGTTAAAAGTACATTTAGTTCAGTGAAATGTGTTAATCATAAATGTAATTATCCGAAATTATTGATTGATCATTACCGACACTAGTCATCCTTCAACTTACAGGTCCACATCAACCCACTTCTACCGTACCCTCTCTACAGTAATCAGTCTAGTCGTCTACACACGGCACCAATGTTGCCTCCAATGGAGGGCAAACCCGCAGAAGGTACGATTCAATAATGGTCACTTCTACTAGAATTCACCAGGGCTTATAACAAATCGATGATGATTCCCATTAACAGATCGTTATGGGACTATCATAAATCGTGCCATATCTACAGTACTCCGCTACCGTATCCAGCTACCGTAAATGCTCTTCAATAATACCGTATTATATGTATATGAAGAGAAATGGAGAATACAAGATTTTATAAATATATACCGTATTGTATTCTAAGGTATTCTATTGCTTATATCACAATAAAATTGGAAAATGGCTTAATCACTTACAGGATCAATCATCGATTAGCAAAGATCAGTTATCGATTGCTCTACAGTATAACGAAATCGCGTGTGGACAAGAATCGAATCAGGATCTGTAATGTAGAAATTAATCAATACTCGGAAATCATCATTTACAACAAAAGGTATTATATTGATTCTATTACACTATAGGCGATATTCATCCATTGTGATATCAAAAATCAATAAACATCAATCGATATCCAAGAAAGAGTTATCGATAATTTGCCTATAATAGTAATAATACAGTACATTTCAGTTATAATACAGTATACCTCCATGATCGACTATTGATTGACCAATCCAGAGAAGAGCTCTCATCACTACTTTCGAATGGAGAGGAATAGATAGAAGACGAAGAGCAATCTCTCGTACTATAGTCTCCGTACACATCTGCAAAAGGTATTCATTCAGTTCGTGTTACTTCCAGTTCAAACACTCCATTGACAAAAAAATGATCAATAATCAACTTCTACTTACATACAGAAGCGAAGTTCGTCCGAGATGAAGGAAAGGGCAGTCGAATGCTTCCACTGCATAAGAAGAGATCATCTTTGATCTACAAATGAATCAATCAATATACGGTAAATACCTACATCATACTCGAATTTTGATCTTTGATGGAATCAATATTGTCTTCCAGATAATCGATTTGTATAGAGGCAAATAGTGTATTTTGTGAATACATAATGAGCGACAGATGAAGAAAAGTCGATTCCATGAATGTGAGTTTACTGTCGTTTGATCTTTGATCTTTACGAGATCGCACGCAAAATTGCATGATTTTAGGTTGATCTTTACTCTTAGTAGGACGAAGCATAATGGAGATTTCATTCATGTTGCAATGAAAGGTGTGACGATATCGATTGAGCGCGACGATTATTCCATGGACAAGTTAGAGTTGAAGGAAGAGAAGGAGCACTTGATATGTATGAAAGACTAGTTATCAAAGGTGAGAGATCAAAGATCAAAGATCATGAGCTAATCGACTATTGTTTAGGTGTGTGCGCACTAAATCGATTCGAAAGACTATCCCCACACTCCCGACCTCAAGGTTCGGTTACGGTGGCTCGGTGGATGTATCGTGAACTGAACTCTGTGAGAGTGCGAGAAGTTGGTCGTATCTGCTAGGAATTGGATGCATTGAAGGCTTCATTGGAGTCGCCTCATCGTCACTATGGAAGACGATCGATAAAGGCACAGCATCTACAGTAATACTTCTCTCACACATCGTACCATTCGAGGTTAGAGATAATATGAGATCAAAAGATCAAAGATCAATGGGGTATTTTGCAGGTCCTACAGTACATTTGCTGCTGGTGCAAAGCTACCCTTTGATGTAAAATTGTCTGGTATGGGTCGTTGCCCTAGGAGTCGTGTTTTGTTTGGCTATGATGAGCACGCTATGGAGGCAGAAGAGACCGTACAACACACAGGTATGGACAGAAATCAAAGATCAATCATTACAAGAGATCAAAATTAAATAAGCTTTTTTTGACATAATTTTCTAGTGAATTCTTCTAGAAAATGTCTCAATACCTTCTGAATGGTCGTGTGTGAAGAAACGTTGAATAGTGTGATGATTCTAAATGATGTAAGTAACCATTTCAACGAATCATGGCTAATATAAACCATCATCACAATCAATAATTTTGTGATACTTACAGTAATCAATCGATACGATGGAGTTATGTCCACGAAGAGGACATCATGTGATTACTGTATCTAAAGGATTTGATGGATAATCGAAGGTACGCTCTATACAAGAATTCATCTTGTTTTAAGCGTAGCATAGTTACATGATCATATCAAATCAGTTTCAAAACAGTTCACTTCAAATTCACAAATCCACCAAATGCTTTGTTTACTAATAGTTCTATCTCCGGCTAATATACACCTTCTATTATGGTTGAAGTAAATCTAACGTGTGAAGATCACCATTTTATTTTCAGGAATGAATTACGGTAGTCTACCCATTTTGATCTCGGGTAGGACTACCATAAATCGATTGAAGGAATATCGATTACTGACGAGAATTCTGTCCAGTTACCGTACCTTATTGGTCGCCATCCATGTTGTATGAGGCTACCGTACACGCGTCTGTTCACTGCAAAGGTAGAATTTATCGTTTGAAGAAGACCAATTTAAATTAATTGATTCTAGAACACACTAATCGATATTCTACGGTAGCAATGGATGAGAGTGGATATGGAATATAGAATATAATGGATACGGATATATATATTAGCCTAATGGAACTTTCATCCCACAATATTTTCCATTATGACGAGGTACGGCATATATGAGCAATACGTAGTTACGGTCAGACGGACAGACTAATGATGAGCCATGGGGTCTAGGATACATTTTGTGATCTTTTGTGAAAACCAGACCGTAATTTGGAAATCTGTAAAATAGATAATCGACCTATGGGTTATAGCGAAACGAACCATGTACATATTTTTTTCAGGTGGCATTCTCTCTCGTCTTCATCATATTGGACGGTTAACAACTGCAGGGGATGAGCAGAAGTCATGACCTGTCTCATCCCAATCGACATTCGGCTTAGTCAAGGTACGGTAGATATGAGCACTACGCTAGAAGAGCAGAGTACTGGTAGATATAGGCGCAGGAGTAGGATAGGAATAATAACAGTGGATAGTCAGATATGTAGAGACAGTTTCTTGTTTCAAAAAAAGTACGTCCACACTAGATAATCAAGTGTGCAAGTATAGCAGTCCCTTTCTGACAATCAGTATAGGTATGCATGAACGTTAGCGAACTGTTTGCCGGAAAATGTGACGTCACAACCGGAGGCGTTTACCAAAGAGCCTCTCCCTACGCTTGTGACGTCACGTTTGCCAGCAAACGGTTTGCCAACGTTCATGGATACGGCCTCAGGTTTTGATATGATTGAAGTAAATTGCAAATCTATCGAAAACATACATGAACAGATCGACATAACAATCTTATTACAGCCATACATATTCAGTGCCCTCACATGATATTTATATATAGTGGGTCTATTTTCGAAATAGCATGGGTCGATTTAGAAAAATCGTTATTTTTCGCTTAAATTGCAATCTTTCGCATAAAAATCAGAATTATATAGTGGGTCGCTCCTGAAAATGAGCCGTGTATAGTGAGTAGATCCTCACATTATAAGGAAATGAAAAAAGTACGATTACAGTGCCTTGATTCAGGTTCTCTCTCGTACCCACTCTCATCTCTCCCTCTCTTCATCACTCGCGCCTTCTCCTTGGTCTCATCTTCCTCATCTACATCGTCATCCACCTCTCCACCTCCGAAGATCCTCCTCCTCTCTGGTTAGTTCACTATACAATATTTCGCTATTCAAGGGCAGTAAGTGCCGTGTTTTTTTTCCATTTTTTTCAATATTCTATGCAGTAACTGCTACCATATTTTTTTTAAATTTAAAATCTGATTTACAATTGGTGATTCATTATAAAATGGCTGTTCTTTACAGCAAACTCAATCGAAATCGAAAGGTTCGTTTCCTCCCCCCCCCCCAAGTTGGCTTCCTCTTACATTTCCCTCATATCGCTTCGGTTCGAAGCGTCTTTCTAGATTGCATATACTAGTGTTGATTGATGAAAAGTCATCAATCGATAAGTGAAGTGATAAGTCAGAGGACACAATGTTTTAACATGAAAACGCGGAATGTTACACCCAAAAATATCATAAAACTTGCCGCGCATGATGATAAACTTTGAATATTGAATCCCTAATGGTTCCTCGGCAGACAGTTGAAGTAAATGATATGCCAGAAGGCACACCGTTTCGACACGACGTTTCAGAATATGATTCCTGTCCCATTCCTGAATGTTGTTCCACCAAAGAGAATACATATCAACTGTTATGACCGTACTTATTTCCGCCTAGCCACCTACTCCCCCTCCCTGCTCATCTAGAGTCGGCACAGTGCTGACAAGTCTCAGAATTTCAACAATTGTATCAGATCAGACCTGACGAGTTTCAGAATTTCATCAATTTCAACTAATTGGCAACCGAATAGTTTGATTCGCTCATTGACTGTTAGTTTCCATACACAAGGGGAAGTTACTGGGAAGTAATGTAATAACAACTTAGTGTTGTTAACAATTTTTTTAAATATTTTGTTCCCGAACCTCCGATATTTTATCTAATTAAATTATTATTATTATTATTGTTATTATTGTTATTATTATTATTATTATTATTATTATTATTATTATTATTATTATTGTTATTAGTATTATTATTGTTATTATTATTATTATTATTATTATTATTATTATTGTTATTATTATTGTTATTATTATTATTATTATTATTATAATTATTATTATTGTTTTTTTTGTTGTTTTGTTGTATTTATAGCTATATAATTTTAAATTTTAATAATTCCATTTTCTATCATCGTCGACGAGCCGTGGCTGTTTTTTGCTAATAAATTCTTTTTTAAATAAAAAATCTATAAAATAATTTATGTGTTTTTGTCTCATGGGTTCGTGTACCCATTGCTATCTTTGATCCTTGATCTCTGATCAACAATCATTTAATGCATTCATCTATATATATGATTCCATTTAGCTGATTCTATTCGAAGAATCAACTTGTTCATCATCCAGCCCGATCCCGCTCGCCTTTATCTTCGGGAAGATAAAGGTGTGCGGGACCTCCCATCTTGTCTTAGCACAAGTTAGGGCGGATAAAGATACGGTAAGGAGACCGATAAATATACGGTAACTCATCTTGTCAATTATAGAACTTATCGTATCGGAGAAAGCAACACAACTCCAACAATTGGAGAAGTACTCGCGATTCTTGGTAAGCATATTTTGATTAACGAACATTTGAGCAAAACGAAATCAAAGCCACGATAAATATGGATTGATTTGCATTCCAGTCTACAAGAATCGGTCTAACTCATGACGGACGCCAAGCACCGTCATTCGATTCGTGAAGCGCCGACTTCACTCAACTACAGAGAAGATCCCATTGTAAGTATAGTTTAGTTTCTCTTGTTAGTACATGTTACTCCAACAAGAGTAATCTAACAACTAATCTCTTTCGATTCAGGATCACCGGCATGTGAAATGAGATGAGGATCTTCTCTGCAAGACCCCGCTGAGCCAAACCAGTGTTGGGCAGGATCCCAGATGGGGTGCATCCCCACTGCCTACAGTGCACACGCATTACCGGTAAGCATAGTTTACACAAAGTATTATGGTATTTTGGTATACTCTAGACTACGTTAGTACGATCTAGACTGATCTAATCAATCGATTTCTTTGCAGCACTGGATCGACCGCATTCGTCAATGCGACAGAAGCTCCGTTTTCGCAGAGCGAAGAAGCGCGTTGATGGTGAGAATATGGATAGATCACATGAATCATTTAATCGATTGATTCATTCTAGGTTCAAGTAACCAACGACGCTTCGTCCGTCTACTTTATCAACAACGTCATCTTCGGATGATGTCATTTTCTACTTTACGGACGATCTTCATGATCACCATCACTTCATCTCCCTTCATCCATATCCCTTTCAACCCCCTCACATTTTCCCTCCACATCTTGTATTTACTATATTCTTCCCCATATCTCTCATCCATTTCATCATATTTTATGTTTATTATTGTTCACCTTCTATTCTAATACATTATTTTTCTAGTAACTTCCCCTTGTGTATGGAAACTAACAGTCAATCTATTCGGTTGCCAATTAGTTGAAATTGATGAAATTCTGAAACTCGTCAGTACTGAGCTGACACAATTGTTGAAATTCTGAGACTTGTCAGCACTGGGCTGACTCTAGATGAGCAGGGAGGGGGAGTAGGTGGCTAGGCGGAAATAAGTACGGTCATAACAGTTGATATGTATTCCCTGTGTTGGAACAACATTCAGGAGAGAGGAATGAAAAAAATGATATTTTTGGGTGTTGTCCACGTGACCTTTCTCTATTTGAATTTGTTGAACCGGAGCGATTTGGGGGACTAAGGAGGGGGAGGGGGAGTCATCGGAGAGAGTGAGGGCCAACCAAAAGAAGATAAGAGGAGGAGGAGGACATTACTGAATTACGGAGAGGTGATGAAGAAACATTTATGGAGACCATGGAGAGGAGAACGAGAAATTACTTCTTAAAGTGGAGAGATGAAGCTAAAGAAAAAGGCAGAGAGGTAAGCACATCGAATCTATCGATAGTAGGGACATGTCCGGGAATACTTGATCAACCTTCTTTCGAGTACCATTTATTAATTCTAATAGAAATGGCCTGAATCTTGCTTCATTCGCAAATCAAATCATACGTGTGCTGCACTGTCGCTAGCGGCAGGACCATACATGGGCGGGCATTGCCGCTGGAAATGAAAATCGGGTGGGTCAGGTGCCAAAGTCGGGTAGGTTTGACACAAAACTTTCATTTTCGAGAGAATTTTGTCCAAATCGTTTTCAATTTTGCAGTAAATTTAGGCTAAATCGGGTGGGTTTGGTGCCAAAGTCGGGTGGGTATTGTCGCTAGCTGCAATACCGCCCATGTATGGGCAGGACCCTCCGGATTTTGGCACGTGATTTAGTCAAAATTCATATAAAAATAAAGAAAAAATGAGTAGGGAATCCCTCAACTGGGCAATGTCACACCCGATTTTTGCGTCTGATCCACCCGATTGTAATTTCTAGCGACAAAGGTTGATCACGTATGAAACCAATGACAAAATCGAAATAGTATATACAGTTATCAATAACTATGATGATTATATTTTAATATATTCAGAACGGAGATGAGCTGAATTCATACCAGTCTCATCTCGAACAATACTCCAATTCCGATTTATGATTGAAGGCGAATCGAAGAATGAGTGATGTAAGGAGTTCCGTCTGACTTCATGGTAAGTGAGCGACAGTTGGAGAAGAAAGGAGAGTTGAACACAGAGTATAGTGCGAAAAATATTACTATGGATTGCATTTCAATTCGAGTATAGCACAGAGATCGGTATTGACAGAAATAGAGCACGATATTGGTTTGATTCATTATTAAAAGAGAAGCAGAAGCGTAAATACATTTTGTTGCGGTGGTAAAGTGTGGAGGAAACATGAGGGAGAGTAACACCTAATGTACACTTAATTCTAGATGAGCTATCAATCAATACAAGCCGAACAAGAAGAAAAATCAATCAATATATCTCACATATGAAGATAATATTGAGAATTCGAGCTCTAAGGTAACTACAGTACACTTTAGATATCATCGCAGTTTGATCATGGGTTACGGTAGTCCAAACAACTTTAAATAATATTTATTTCAGAGTATACGGTGGCTTCATGAATGGACACTGATGGTTACGGTAGAAAATGGATTGCGCTATCGATCAGACTGACAAATCGATAATGCCACTTCAAATTCGTTACCTAAGGTGAGAAACTGTGAGGCTTCATGACAGACAATTAACTGATCTATGATCTTTCAGTTCACGTGCACGATCACGACGATCTTCCCAACTATCCCTAACCCCTATAAGATAGCTTTGATTAAAAATGATTGCCTATAGAATGTTTTTCTTCCATTTGTAGCAAAATGAACCAAATCGCCCATTTATTTATTTCTCGGTAGTGTAAGATTCATTCATTTAATTTCATTTGTGAATTTATCATTTTCCACTATCGATTTTATTCATCTCATTATTTTTTCAAGTGGTAATAGATTCACTATTACTTCGGCTCCCTGATTTCCATGCAATTCATGGTCCAACTATGCATTTTGTAGCCTGAATAGTTATTAACATTTTTTAAAATTTCCATGCCCACTTTATTCTGGTATTTTTTCACACCTTTCATCTTTTCTATTTGTATGATGTTCGTTAACCAGGTCCCTAGGGTCTCCATGAATGCCCAATACTATTTATGTAGACCTAGCAACAATATTCTTGATAGATATACGTAACAATTATTGGTCTTTTAAATTCCTAGCACGCATAAGCCCCATAGCTATTATATCTACTGTACTTTAGTCCCACGTTCTCCTTACTATAATGAACAGTTAGCCACCATGTAAGGTTCTGTACACCTATTCGTTAGACTGATTTGTTCATGATATCTATTTTAAGACCACCCCCATAGTATGATCATCATCCCGTACCCTATCTATTTCTACTGTATTCCCCACAATTCATATGTTCATTTATCTATTAGAGTTACTTTGATGTTGTCTTGTCAACAAGATGCGCGTTGCTATTAGCGTATGCGTTTTTTTCTATTTTCTCATTTTCTTACTCAACGAAGTGACTGGAATAAGTGCCCCTACGGCAAGCTATGCTCGTGTCTTTCCAAAACTAGCCTGCGTCAATGCTCTTCTATTATCTACTTTTATACCACAACAGAAGAAGAGCATCCAATAATTCCCGAAATTAAAACACGATTTTTCTTGATTTTCTCTCTCCACCCAAGCCGATTAATTTATTGATTAGAATCTGGGAATTTTCAATAATCTTTCAAAATGCTTACTTTTCTCGTGTACAATTTCAAAGATTTAAAAAAAATCCAAGGCCCAGTGCTTTCATATCCCAAACTCTTTCGCCTATGCTTGATCGCCGTAAGTCCAGATAACATGTCGCAGATCGTCTTCATCAACTCAACATCAACACTGACTTACTTTCTAGTCAACCAGTCTATGTACTCTTGCACTATCTAAAGATATCTTCGATGATCATCAACTTCATCTCCATCGTATTGGTCTTGTATTGCCGTCAATGTTGATATTTCGGCAATTACAGTATGTAACATGTACATGAATGAGCGAATTAAGCTAATAAAAGAGCATAGGTGGGCACGCTGGGAGAAAGGCTGTGCGCAAACCGGGGAATTGTAAGGCAAGGCTATGCGCATGGACATTTTTAGCAGATTTTTAGCAGATTTCACTGGAAATTTTCCAATTTTTGCTAGGCAAGGCTATGCGCAAGGCACTGCAAGGGCAGGCAAGGCTGTGCGCAAAAAGAATTCGTTTTCACGCGCCCATCTATGATAAAAGAGGAAAAACCGCGTTCGCAAAACGCAACGCGTAATGTCTCTATTATTCACCTTGTTCACTCATTATAGATATGGAATGTACAAGATCCCAACTTTGGTAAATTGTTTTGTTAATGATGCATGTGTGGATTTGATTCCCCCAAGACCGCTCATAGGGGGGAGATCATACCAAAATGATATCCCCTCATTCTCGTTGCATCTTCATTCCGTATGACCCAACTCCTTCTCGCAACTTATGGAGCACTCGAGAAGGAGAAAAGGGGGGTCAAGAAGAAGAGGAGGAAGAAAAGAAGACGCAAGTAAAGAAGGAAGCATGAAAAAAGAAAAAGAAGAGGAAAAGAGAAGAAAACAGAAGAAAGAAAAAAAGAAGGAAAAAAAGAAAAAAAAGAGAAAGAATAAAGAGGGAAAAAAGAAGAAAAAAAAAGAAAAAAAATTACTAACCCACGTTTTATATACTAACCTTATACTAACAAACGTTTTATATACTAACCGATACTAACCACTAACACGATACTAACCACTAACAGCGACCCCAACCCCCCCAATCCCACTCCGCCCCTACTCCCCCCATCTACTAACCACTAACAACCCCTCCATACTAACCACTAACTCATTAATCATTATATTTTCAGGGTCGACCGCTCGGATGGAGGGGCCTTCAATCGATAGTGAGAAGGAATGCAGTACTTAAAAGGTACGCACTTAGCCATAGTAAGCTTATTGTTAGCGCATTCGATAAATAAAACATTAATAAATCAATATTTCAGTATCCCGAGACGATCCTCAGGATACGGTAAGGTTAGCAGTACGGTAGGAGAAAGTCTTATATTTTTGATACTGTATGCTGATGTTATATCATGTTACAGCGAAAGAGCAGCGTCTCCGTCTACGAAGATAGTGGCAATTGGAATGGATATAGAATCCCCAATAAGACAGACAAGGTCAGTAATAGCTGGTAAGAGGTAGATTGAAGGACTTAACAGAACAATAAACAAAGAGGATTGGGGATAGATATCTGATTTCATCAATCTCTGCATACGTTAATGTTTCTCATCTCATGCATTAATACAAAAATGTCATATCTGTCTCTCTAAAAGATTCCCCGAAGGAACAACAATATCGAGTGCACATCAATTTTTAATTAGCCTAAAACCTAGATGAAGCCGGTAAATGTACTTATTAAAATACAATTTAAGGCCCCTCGTCGGTTGACTGAACAAACGAGAAGACGATTCACTCGATATCTTATTGCCAAACGGTAAGTACTGGGGGAGGAAGGAAATTATAACTCGAATAAATCGCTAAATAACGAAAAATACCTTATACGTCCTGAGATGGCGTTGAGTGTAGATCATCAAGTCCAACTAGAAAAGTTCATGTATAGATCAATGATTGATAGCCAAATCAATAATACAACGCCATGGAAAAGTTAGACGATCGTGAATTTAATATAACCTAGAAGGAAATGGTTAAACGTAGTTTAACCATGAGGAGTTCAAAAGTCAGTCACGAAAGCATAGGTCGAATAGCTACGTTACACATTTCCAAATGCGGTCAGCTTTTTGATTTTTCGGGAATTTTCGGCTCAATTGCGGTCAGGTTTTTCGATTTTTCGGCTCAAAATGCAGTCAGGCTTCGTAGTTTGTAACGTACTTTTCGACCTATGCACGAAAGGAAAAGAATACAGAAAAATAAAAATAGATAAATATTCATTCGATAGCAAACGGGGTTGGATCATGAATCGAAAGAAAAAAACATGATTTGTGTCTCTTGGGTGATACTAATTCCAATTAGAAATACTAAGATCACGCTACGATTGGCAAAAACATACGCAAAATGCACAATTTAAGATCACCGGCTGTCACAAACCCATGTAGATTTCGCAATGATCCAAAATAGCTTGCTACGATTTGTAGTATAGATACATCATAAGTATTACTAATTAAATCAACATTGACATTCAATTCACTGCAATAAAACGCGCTTAATAGAAAAGGAAAAGCTAGGATTCATCAAAATCGATTTTCCAACAAGGTCGGATGACAGAGAATGCTACATGGTGATCTTAGTGGCTTATGCGGCTTGACTACTATTCATTTTAAAAAATTAGAAGGAACAAACGACTAATCAGCACTATTTAGACACGTGTCCGTATCCGACGGATGGCCAACTTGCGGCCGCAACTTGGCCGTCCGTCGGATAGTTATCCGACGGATGGCCAAATTGCGGGCAATAGCAAACTGAGTTAGTAATTGTTTTAAACACTCTGTTTTCTTATTTTTTTGCTCCGAACTACTCTATTAATCCATTTAATTAGTCTATCGATTCAGTTGCTATCCAAGATCAGCAGTTCCTTTACTCCATTTTGCGGAATACGTCTTATTTCTTGTTTTGTCGTAGAACAAAAAAACAGTTACAGACAGAGTAGAGCGGACTCTAAGCCTAAGCTTACCTTAACTAAGGAACTCTGCTGAGTGTGAATAGTAACTGAATCGATAGAATGTTTAAATGAATCAGTAGAGTAGTGCGGACTCTAAGCCTAAGCTTACCTTAACTAAGGAACACTGCTGAGTGTGAATAGTAACTGAATCGATAGAATGTTTAAATGAATCAGTAGAGTAGTGCTGACTCTAAGCCTAAGCTTACCTTAACTAAGGAACTCTGCTGAGTGCGAATAGTAACTGAATCGATAGAATGTTTACATGAATTAATAGAGTAGTGCGGACTCTAAGCCTAAGCTTACCTCACACAGAGAAAAAGCTGTAAATTCGAAAAGCTGTAAGCTCATTTACGACACAGGGGGTGTTAAAAAGTGCACTCATCATGTTCATTTCTGAACACTTTTTCGGGTATACTGTAGAGCACTCAAAAGGCTGTTGTTCACGGAACGCGCAAGCAGTTTTCCTTGGCGCGTTAAAAATGTCGCTTAGCTGACGTGCTTTGTGCACAGTTATTTCGAATCATTTTTTTTCCTTTTATTTGTTTATTTCTGATATAGTTATGCTTTTCCGAGAACTGGAACAGATTTTGAGTAACGCGTGCATTATATTTTACCTATGGTTTGTCCTACTTATCCGTATAGCGCATTCATTTTGTTTGTTTTACTTGTTTTCTTGTTTTTCGCACTTTCGTTTCCCCAAGCATCCTTCCCCTTCTTTTCCCGTTACCCTCCTTTGCTAGTCTATTTCTAACGCAGCTTTCTCTTTCTCTTGAGTACGCAAAGCAGTGATCTGCTACATGACTTTATCTACCTTCAATAACGGGATTTACCTTTACCTTTTAATTTTACCTTTATGTTCAGGACTGTTTGAGCATAGCTCGAACCTCGAGCACCAAGATGGAGGTCGGAAAGATGTCTCTGTCGATGAAGGATGTCTATCAGGATAGGGTACTAGTTATTTATTCGTTGTATGTTGCTCTAGAAGCGAGTTGATAACTCACATTCATATCAATAAGAGTTCAATATCTGTTGTGGCTCCATGCATAGGTAGAATATCTAGGTTGCAGATTTCCATAATGTCGTGCTTTTGAGAAAGACAAAAGATCCCAAAATGCGACCTGGCTTTGTAGTTTGAAACGTACTTTTCGATCTATTTTTTCATTATGAAAAAAATTATTGATTGATTGATTTAAAGTGTATTCATTGGCTGAGTTACTGATCAATGATTGATTGAAATATTGATCGATTATATATATTTTATTGATTGAATTATTACAGACGAGGGCGCCGGGGAGGATATCGAGATCGAATTGGTCGAGGATGATCCAGACTTCCTAAGAGTTAGTTATATAGTTATTTAAGTAATTATGATACATGACATGGCTTTACGCTCATACATTTTCGGCGCAATCGCAGGATTTTTTTTGCATAATTGTTCGATTTTCGAAATATCGATCCCCACATTATGAGGAATGAAAATGTATGCTCACCCAATTTGTCTTATCGATCTTAAAACATGCATTGGCTATTTCTAGGTCAAAGGTTGTGATGACAACAATGCATACTCGGTCAAATGTGCAATCTTGCGTGTACTTGCAGCATGAGACATTTTGAGGCTCGCAACGCGCTCGACATGCCGGATCGTGCGCTTCTCGACGCGGACTACCTGAGCTGGATGGTGAGGAGGCGGATCTCAAGGGAGTTTGACAGGTACGGTAGATTTGGGGTTACGGTAGTTGTTTGAGGTTAGGATAAGCTCAAATGAGTACGCTAAAGAGATGATGCACAACTATTCGAAGGTACTACTACTGTAGGGTGACTACTGAATACGGTAGGTTTGGGCAGGATTATTGATTGATTCCTTATTCTAGATGAACATGCTCGTGGTGGAGCTCAAGTCGGAGGCGCTCAAGGATGAAGGAGCTGCGGGTGAACTGGAACCTGCGGAAGCTCACGCTCGGACAGGTACGGTAGTCTGTCTAGTCAGGAACCTCATCATCGATTGATGGTGGAATTATTAATTGACATTATTGATTGATAGCGGCAGTATGATTTTGTAATTATCGATTTGAATAGTTTTGGCCATGTTTAGTGATTGATCTGTGTCCCTGAATATCTTTTGCCTATCCAGGTCTGGGACGCGGGCATAAAACGTCAAGAGCACTCGATCAAGCGGATTCTGCTCGTTGCTCAGGGAGAGCTCGCACTGAAAATGTTCTTCAAGCAGGTACGGTAGGACCCTATTTTCTGATCGCGAACTGACTTTAAGATGCGCGAGTACTGGCAATGGTAGGCTAATCAATTACAAAAAATTTCGTGAGAGGATGCCGCTATTTTAGTTAGTGATTTTACCTTCGTTCCGGGAGAGTAGTTGCAACCTACATAGTGGTTAAATAACATAGTGGTTAAATAACATAATACTTCGAACTCTTTTGTAATGACAGAGAAGTGATTGTTTACAGAACGAAGTACATTCAACCATTTTCTTTCTGAGTTGCTGGTAGATCAACAGTAGATATTCAGAGGCTTGTTAGCTAAAATCACATATTTTTGTCTTTCTTTCCCGAAATCTGCAAAAGTGCCCTGTATTTATAAGCCAACCAATGTCTGAACTGACCCGTACTCACAGTGTGGATACTCGAAAATGTACGTGGTTTATTGTTGCTTACGCTAAAGGAATATGTCAAAATTAGTTTAGTTGGAACTGTGCTGATTGGGTGTGTACAGTGATGTTACCGTACTCCTAGGACATACTTCTACCGTAACCTTGACCCATTGCAGGTCCTCACTACTGTGGCGTCGGCTCGGACATCATGAGATAGCCGGGCGGATATCCGTAAGTCAACTCAATTCGGCATTTTGTGTGTAACATTTTGAAATCTTGGAAAGATTTCTGGGTGATGATTAGATTACGATATTTGACAAAACTTTCTCTCCCTTTAAGATTTTTATTACTTGCTGTCACATTTACTCAATATATAAATAAATAAATTATTGCTTTAGTTGTCTGAGGTGCACAATCAGTTCGTTGCCTACTACAATCCGCACGGACGACGCGATAATGAGAGGTACGGTACAGTATCAGTGGTGGAGTTACGGTAGGAGGGATACTGTAGATATGGTATATGTTGGCGTGAACTGAAATGAGTGCAGTAGGGGGATACTGTAGGCATTTTAAGTATTTTACGTATAGGAATCTGAGATGGTAGGATTGATTATATGTATCATTAATCGTACGGTGGTCTGCGGCTCGATTGGCTTATAACATTTAATAGTTGATTTATTGATTTAATTTTTTTTCAGTGCTCACTCGTCTACACAGATGACGTATCGTCGGCTCATATGGTGGGAGGCGCGAGGGTGAGTATTGATTTATTAATTTATCGAAGACCATATCTAGCCAAGGTTCTAAGTATGCTGAAAAAATGGGTGGGGGGGGGGGGGTCGATTCGGCAACGGATCATAAATCGGTTGGGAGATGACCTATAGAAATAAAAGTTGTACCATTGGTATCAGTAGGAGTGTACTGTAATGCTACCGTAATTGTCAGGAATCGTGAATTGATTTTTTTCAGTCGCCGAGCATAGCTCGAATAGCTATGTTATCGTTTTTCAAAATCCGGTCAGGTTTTTCGATTTTTGTGAAATTTTGGGTCAAAATCCGGTCAGGCTTGGTACTTTGTAACATATTTTTCGACCTATGTCGCCGAGGTCGGAAAATTCACGATTGTCCGACCAAATACTATTTACCATTATCGTACCCTATAGTTCACTGCAAATGCCGGTGCGTTAGTTTTAAAGGGTGAACCGACCTGAATACCGTACTCATAGGTCGAATAGCTAAGTTATCGGTTTTCAAAATCCGGTCAGGTTTTTCGATTTGTGGCAAGTTTGGCTCAAAATCCGGTCAGGTTTATCGATTTTTGTGAAATTTAGGCTCAAAATCCGGTCAGGATTAACGATTTTTGTGAAATTCTAGCTCAAAATCCGGTCAGGCTTGGTAATTTGTAACATACTTTTTGACCTATGACCGTACTCCGCTTACAGTAACCCTAGTTAAACTGGTACTGATTGCAGTGATGTATCGCGAACTGGCTTTATTTTCGGAATTCGTTTTAAAATTCGGTTCTTACTGTGCTAACTGTATTAAACAATACTAATCCAATTTGAGCTCTTTGAACTAAGATATAGAAAAATACTATCACGGATTATGCTAATTTGTAATATCACATAAATTTCTAAAAATATTATTTATTTTAGCGATTAATTTTATCATTTTATTAATTTATTTACTTGCAGTCTTCATCTGATCGGTCATCTCGTCCACGTATTATGATCTTCCTTCATGAAAGAAGTCTCTAAGAGACCTTGAATACTTTAAGAGGAGTCTCGAGTAATAATTCAGGTAGATTATCGATTGATTGGTAGAGTACTCAAAATGAGAGGAATTTTTCTTGATGTTTTAATGAAAGCTACTCATTATTATGTTTAGGTTCGCATTACTCAATTTTTTCATTATCCATACTTAATTGGGAGAAAATATCTGACGGCACCGGTCAAGGTAGGTGCGTTGCACTGTTATAGGTTTCATTATAAATATTTTTCAGGATATATAATAAATGTAGAATCCATATAATTGAAGAAGGTTAATATTAATTGAACATGGAATATTTATATCTCGATTTGAGCACATGACTTATGGATTCAAAAGGTATGTCGTTTGTATGGTTTATTGTACATGATGTTGAACATTTTGCAGGATCTAACTATTCATCAGGATTAATTGTGCTGCGAATTATTTTTTGCCGATTATTGATTATTAAATTTAATACATTAATTTCCCTGTGATGTATTGATTGTGATGTTCTGATTTTTTAACTGATAAGTATAAATAAAGTATAGTTCTTATTCATGATTACAATTTCTTATACAATGTATCTGAAGTGTATAAAGGTAAAATGAAGGGGCGGAGCGAGCTGCCCTACCGGGGGGGGGGTAGGGTGGGTTCGCGTTCAACACCCATTTGAGTGTTAAATACAGCGCGCCGCGTGTGCTTTTAAAAGCACTCATTTTGTGTGTTCATACACACACCCGGGTGATTCAATGCGCGCACGAGCGACACGAACGTGTGCTCCCAAAAGCACACATTTCTCTGTGTGCTTAACTAAAGGAACTCTGCTGAGTAAAGGATAATGAATTGCTCACGGGCAGGGATGTGCATTTTTCGTTTTTTCGATTTCTTTCAATTTTTCGAATTTTTCTCGAAAAACTTTTTCGACGAAAAATTTTTCGAAAAAAATTCGAAAAAATCGAAAAAAAGCTTTTACATAAAAAGCACAAAATTTCAAAAATTAATCATTATTAGCGACTTTTTTGAAAAATTTTGAAACAAAATTACAATTTTTGTTGAGCAAAAATATTTTTTCATGAAAGCGGCTTCAATTACACGGCGGTTCACTGGAGGGAAATCCCTACATTTAACTTTGTCTTGAAGCCTCCCGCACTACGAAAAATCGGCAAAGTTGTTTTGCACCTGGTGGGATTCGAACCCACGAGGTTCGGATCGCCAGACAAAAGTTCTAACCACTAAGCCATCTCGGCATGCTAAATAACTCGTAGAACTCGATGATGAACGCATGTGGGGTGAGGGACCGCAGCGCGTCGTTGAGCGCGTCGCGTCGCTCCCTCCCCTTACGCTAACTATTACCGTATATAATAATGAACTTTCGTGGTAAGACATTTGTTGAACAATTTATCCTGATTTTTAAAAAATTCGAGTCGCTCTTAACTACTGTCCTTGAACCGCCGTGAATTAAGAATCACACAGTTGCAATTCTTGCGTTATCATTATATCGATAGTAAAAAAAAATTCTAAAGAGAATAAAACGTGATATGTGCTCTCTGCGCTTCTCTAAGGGTGTTTCTCCGGCGCTACCGGGCACACTATCCCAAGTATGGCTGTAACAGCGCATAAATAGCCTTCTTGTAAAATAATTCTGAACTCTTTCAATGACTATTTTGTCGTTCTTTTAGAACGGATTAATAACAGTTGGATATAATGTTTTTTTCGAAGGAAGGCTATAAAATGATGATAGAACAATGACAATGAAGTTGAGGAAGTTTGTAAAAATCAGCAAAAGAATAATGACAGAAACGGGGGTTGAACCAGGGGGGACAGGGCTGCCAGTCTGTAGCGCTACAGGTTGAGCCGTCGAGGAAGTTGGGCACACTACTTTGCATCTCGTAGGGTATTTTGGCGGTGCGCCGTTATCGATCGAAATTATCGATTAGTATGAAGCTTTTGAAAACAGTTAACTGAATCGATACACTAATTAAATAGATCGATAGAGTAGTACGGATCCTAAGCCTAAACAAACCTTAACTAAAGGAACTCTGCTGATTTTGGATAGTAACTGAATCGATAGACTAATTAAATGTATTAATAAAGTTGTTCGGTGCAAGAAATAAGAAGACAATGTGTTTAAAATTATTGCTAAGTCAGTTTGTTATTGCCCGCAATTTGGCCATCCGTCGGATAACTATCCGACGGACGGCCAAGTTGCGGCCGCAAGTTGGCCATCCGTCCGTTACGGACACCTTATTTAGACACGAAACAATCGTCAATTCAATCAATGAGCTGCTGTTGATTGGTTTTTGACAAAGTTTTACTTTTTTAAGTACAGTATACCCCCGATCGTGGACTGATTCTTTTTTGATAATTTATAATTTAAGTCATATTCGTAAACTCGTAAGCTGTTTTCCTAAGAACAATTAGCTTTAGTAGTTAGAACTGCACCTTCCGTTGGAATGCAATTAGCTCAAAATTCGATTATTTATGAAAAATAAATCAGTTAATGATAGTCTAGGTAAAATACCGTAGATATGACCATCCTCCGCCGGAGAGGACATGCTTTTTCTGCAACATTTTAAATCCCATATGGTTAAGTTTACTCGTTCTGATGTAGACATAGATCTTTTCCCACTCTCAATGTTAGCTGAATGGTTTATTACTGTTTCTATTATCAATATTATCGAAAAGTGGTTTTTAAACTATTGTTAAAATCTGCTATTTTAGTCACTGCTTTCAGTTCCTGCCTGCTGGGAGCAATCATGACGAGTTCTTCAATATGCTTCTTGCTCCTGCTGGGAAGTTAGGAGATTAACTTCCTCTTCTCGCTCACGCACTCCGAGTAAGTATCCAGCCAGTTTTGCCCATTGCTTATTTGATCTTCTAATATTGATTGATTGATTAATTAATTATCAAATTGTGATTTCATTCCATTTAGTCTATGCATTGAATATCGCTATGATATGCAACACCTCTCACTATGGTAAATATATGATGTTTTCAGGCTCTCGCCCTCATTTTCGATGCCCATCGATTGATGTAGGTAGGATGAGATCTCATCGATTGGAATGAACAAGTTACGGTATGGTTGGTATTTTTCATTGAACTTTCATCTGTTATCTGTCATGACATTTTATGTTTGTGATTGCCTTTTGCTTCTACGTAGTCCATTGCTATCGCCAAATTTTATTTTTGCGATTTTCTCATTAGAACTATCACTAATTTTCCTAATGGGGTAAATCGATTTGTGATTTTCTTTTTGTGTACCTTATGCAAACTGCTTTTTATCGTATGAATAGATCGGGGTTTCACTCGTACTACTCCCTCGGTGTCTTTGTACCATGAACCTAGCTGATTTCGTTAGCTCCTTGTAGCATTTGAATTCAGCTCAACGTGACACTGTGATTTCTTTAAAATAAGATGAATAATTTAAATATCATAAAATCAATCATTAAACTAATGTATTGATTGATTGTTCAAGCTGCGGCAACGACTTCTTCCAACAGCGAAAGTTCGAGTAGTCTCTGCACTCACAGATCAAGACGAGTACGGTAGTTGTTGATATAAGAGATCAAAGACAAGATAAAATATACTAATGTCTAAAAGTAAATAGTCTTTTTAAGTATAAGATTTTTTGAAATTTCATTGTTTTGAATGAATTTTGGCTAAATCTGGTGCCATAACTGGATGGGATCTTGTCGCTAGTGATATCGCCCACGTATTGATGCTTATATTTATGTTTGTGATGAAAAGATTAGTCGTAGAATTGGTCTTTGATTGCCTTATCTTTCGATTGTTGTAGTAGTTAGGCGTTTCCCTGATATGGGACTATGAAACATTAATCGTGCAGGTGCCCGGAGCGCAGATTCTTGCTGCCACCCTCTCTGCACCTCAGGCCAAGTACGACAAGGTGTACGGCTTCCCCGAGCTCACCATCAAGGATGACAGGGGTACGGTAGATAGATTATTAGATTACCGTAGCTTGTCCAATATCCAATTACTGTAGTCTACTGGTTACGGTAGTAATTCATTCCAAAGTATGATACTGCAGGAACCCGTGCTCTCTCCGGACGATTTCGATACCCAGCGCGATCTGTATAATAAGAAGCCCTCCAGAGAGAACTATCGACGAGATGGTTGTGCCATTCGAACCGGTACGGTGTGTTAGATACGATAGATGAGATTATTGATTAGTTACGATTATGATATTCGTGATGAACGATCCGGGGAATTGAGTAGAGTGCGATTATTTTTATGATCTGATGTGTAATGAATATACTTTATGGTTTTATACTTAAACATGAATGAATATTCTATAACTGCAGGTGGCCATAATCAAGATTGAAGGACTGGGTTCATTGGTTGCTCCCGAGATGTGTGCTCGTCTCAAGATTGAGTGTCAGAATGACAAGGTAAAGTAGTTTATTTATTGATTTCTTTAAAATGGTTACTTTTGTGCTTGACGTGAGAGACCTTAGATTGCTGACAATGAGATTTTTTGACTCCTTTGTATTATGAATGTAGTGAAACATGAATTTCACAGGTTTAGTTGAGAGAGTTGATGGAACACTTATCAATGATGTATTTCTTTGAACACCAATTATCGATCGTTATTTAAGCTAATAATATTATTGTTGAAGGATAATCTGGAAGAGAAGAAGGAGGAGGAGGATGTGTACCTGAAAGGGATTCTATCAAGGAGTTAGTCTTTCTTATTCTACATAAGACGATTGACTAATTATAATTATGGATGCAGTAAAAGATGAATGTGATAGGCGTTGTCTGTATTGAGTGGAATCTTGATCATGCACTTTCGACGCCCTCACAGAATTATTTTATGTAGTGGGTCGATTCTCGAGAGAGATAGAAAGAGAGTGTCGATTCGGAAAAAACTTCTTCTTTTCGCTTGAATTGTAATCTTTCGCATAAAAATGAGCCATATATGGGTCGATCCTCACATTATGAGGATATGAAAATGTATGGTCTTGTATGATATCGGTGACTTTCTAGGCGAGACTCGTCGTCAAGTACGTTGGATAGAAGGTCGACGATGCTAGGAAGACTGTACAGGTATTGTACATCCAGTCAATCATATCTATCGTCAACTGTTTTTATTTAGATTGATCTCATTTCCGAAGGATTGGCGGACAATTACGTCGAGTCTGAGAAGAAGATCATCTCCCGGTCAGATGATTAGTGTGTTGTTGCACTATGCGATCAATGGTACGATGTTTTGCTCATAAATCACGAAAAGAAGGGAAAGTACATCCTAACTGTCTGTATAATGCAGTGTGGTTCCAATGTAAAGTGCAGTGCTAATTGTAAGCACCATACTAACATATCCGTCTTGTATCCCTCAAGCTACAGTAACATTCTATAGTAATAGATTCAATATTTAAGCTACAGTAATCTTTTCCTGTCCATTATACTACAGTAATCTATCTATCCATTCATTTCAGATGGTACATCTCTGTGTTGATTGGTCGATTGTGCATGTTCCATTTCCGTTCTCGTCTACAATTATCCACCTACCGAACTGGCCGCCCAAGACTATGATCCACTGGAGAAAGGTAATAAGAGATAATCAATAATGTATAAAGATTTCTGCTCGTCTTATTGTTGTTGTTTGTGGATGATATGTGAGAGAAATTCTCAATGATGTATAATGCATCAGAGAATAAACTAACTCCATTAAAATTTATATCGATTGATTGATTATATACTATTGTTGAACTGTAAATGACTGTAAGGTAGCTAAGTACAAGTACAGTAGGCTGATTGTAGATTACTGTAGACGACTTTGACATAATTTTAATGGATTAGTATTATTTGTACATTGAAAACGTGCTTACATGATATTTCTTTAGTTATTTAGCTAGCTGGGCTATTGTGGTACCCGGTGAATCGCTGTTTCTCATCATTATCAAGATTTAGATGTACAAATGAATGATGTATGGGGTATACGGTCAATATGTGTTAGTCTTTAGATCATTGACATATATTTAAAAGTTTCGATAGATTGATTAATGATGTTACTGGGTATGAGCTGGTTGTATAGTAATGATACGATCGTTTAATTAGGATACGCTAGCGTTTACAGACTGTTCTCCAACACGAAGATAGACCACTATTGTTGAAATGTAAATTTGAAAACGTGCTTACATGATATTTCTTTAGTTATTTAGCTATCTGGGCTATTGTGGTACCCGGTGAATCGCTGTTTCTCATCATTATCAAGATTTAGATGTACATATGAATGATATATGGGGGATACAGTGAATCTGTGTTAGTCTTTAGATCGATGACATATATTTAGATGTTTTGATAGATTGATTAATGATGTTACTGGGTATGAGCTGGTTGTATAGTAATGATACGATCGTTTAATTAGGATACGCTAGCGTTTACAGACTGTTCTCCAACACGAAGATAGACCACTATTGTTGAACTGTAAATGACTGTAAGGTTGCTAATTACAAGTACAGTAGGTTGATTGGAGATTACTGTAGACGACTTTGATCTAATTTTAATGGATTAGTATTATTTGTACATTGAAAACGTATTTTAAATACATGATATTTCTTTAGTTATTTAGCTGTCTGGGCTATTGAGATGCCCGGTGTTTCCCAGTTTCTCATTATTATCAAGATTTAGATGTACAAATGAATGATGTATAGGGGTATACGGTGAATCTGTGTTAGTCTTTAGATCGATGACATATATTTAGATGTTTTGATAGATTGATTAATGATGTTACTGGGTATGAGCTGGTTGTATAGTAATGATACGATCGTTTAATTAGGATACGCTAGCGTTTACAGACTGTTCTCCAACACGAAGATAGACCACTATTGTTGAAATGTAAATTTGAAAACGTGCTTACATGATATTTCTTTAGTTATTTAGCTATCTGGGCTATTGTGGTACCCGGTGAATCGCTGTTTCTCATCATTATCAAGATTTAGATGTACATATGAATGATATATGGGGGATACAGTGAATCTGTGTTAGTCTTTAGATCGATGACATATATTTAGATGTTTTGATAGATTGATTAATGATGTTACTGGGTATGAGCTGGTTGTATAGTAATGATACGATCGTTTAATTAGGATACGCTAGCGTTTACAGACTGTTCTCCAACACGAAGATAGACCACTATTGTTGAACTGTAAATGACTGTAAGGTTGCTAATTACAAGTACAGTAGGTTGATTGGAGATTACTGTAGACGACTTTGATCTAATTTTAATGGATTAGTATTATTTGTACATTGAAAACGTATTTTAAATACATGATATTTCTTTAGTTATTTAGCTGTCTGGGCTATTGAGATGCCCGGTGTTTCCCAGTTTCTCATTATTATCAAGATTTAGATGTACAAATGAATGATGTATAGGGGTATACGGTGAATCTGTGTTAGTCTTTAGATCGATGACATATATTTAGATGTTTTGATAGATTGATTAATGATGTTACTGGGTATGAGCTGGTTGTATAGTAATGATACGATCGTTTAATTAGGATACGCTAGCGTTTACAGACTGTTCTCCAACACGAAGATAGACCACTATTGTTGAAATGTAAATGACAGTAAGGTAGCTAAGTACAAGTACAGTAGGCTGATTGTAGATTACTGTAGACGACTTTGATATAATTTTAATGGATTAGTATTATTTGTACATTGAATACGTGTTTTAAATACATGATATTTCTTTAGTTATTTAGCTGTCTGGGCTATTGAGATGCCCGGTGTTTCCCAGTTTCTCATTATTATCAAGATTTAGATGTACAAATGAATGATGTATAGGGGTATACGGTGAATCTGTGTTAGTCTTTAGATCGATGACATATATTTAGATGTTTTGATAGATTGATTAATGATGTTACTGGGTATGAGCTGGTTGTATAGTAATGATACGATCGTTTAATTAGGATACGCTAGCGTTTACAGACTGTTCTCCAACACGAAGATAGACCACTATTGTTGAAATGTAAATGACAGTAAGGTAGCTAAGTACAAGTACAGTAGGCTGATTGTAGATTACTGTAGACGACTTTGATCTAATTTTAATGGATTAGTATTATTTGTTCATTGAAAACGTGTTTTAAATACATGATATTTCTTCAGTTATTTAGCTGTCTGAGCTATTGAGATACCCGGTGTTTCGCTGTTTCTCATTGCGTCTCTCTCTTTTGCATACTCTCGTTTCTCTGTCGCACTATGCCCGCTATCGAAACGCTATGTGAGGATACAGTGGGAGTTGTGAATGTTATGCTCATAGCATTGGAATTAAGGACTACGTTATATCCGTGATGATCATATTATAATATATACTGAGAAATAGTGTCTAAAAAGCTGTACTAATCAATAATCATGCTGTTCATTCAGTCCTCCTACCGTATACGTCACTCTACTGTACTCAAAAGTGGCCATGGATCATCATCCTGGATTGATGAGACTACGATCCAATGGAGGAAGGTAATAAGAGTTAATCAATAATGTATAAAGATTTCTGCTCGTCTTATTGTTGTTGTTTGTGGATGATATGTGAGAGAAATTCTCAATGATGTATAATGCATCAGAGAATAAACTCACTCCATTAAAATTTGTATCGATTGATTGATTATATACTATTGTTGAACTGTAAATGACTGTAAGGTAGCTAAGTACAAGTACAGTAGGCTGATTGTAGATTACTGTAGACGACTTTGACATAATTTTAATGGATTAGTATTATTTGTACATTGAAAACGTGCTTACATGATATTTCTTTAGTTATTTAGCTAGCTGGGCTATTGTGGTACCCGGTGAATCGCTGTTTCTCATCATTATCAAGATTTAGATGTACAAATGAATGATGTATGGGGTATACGGTCAATATGTGTTAGTCTTTAGATCATTGACATATATTTAAAAGTTTCGATAGATTGATTAATGATGTTACTGGGTATGAGCTGGTTGTATAGTAATGATACGATCGTTTAATTAGGATACGCTAGCGTTTACAGACTGTTCTCCAACACGAAGATAGACCACTATTGTTGAAATGTAAATTTGAAAACGTGCTTACATGATATTTCTTTAGTTATTTAGCTATCTGGGCTATTGTGGTACCCGGTGAATCGCTGTTTCTCATCATTATCAAGATTTAGATGTACATATGAATGATATATGGGGGATACAGTGAATCTGTGTTAGTCTTTAGATCGATGACATATATTTAGATGTTTTGATAGATTGATTAATGATGTTACTGGGTATGAGCTGGTTGTATAGTAATGATACGATCGTTTAATTAGGATACGCTAGCGTTTACAGACTGTTCTCCAACACGAAGATAGACCACTATTGTTGAACTGTAAATGACTGTAAGGTTGCTAATTACAAGTACAGTAGGTTGATTGGAGATTACTGTAGACGACTTTGATCTAATTTTAATGGATTAGTATTATTTGTACATTGAAAACGTATTTTAAATACATGATATTTCTTTAGTTATTTAGCTGTCTGGGCTATTGAGATGCCCGGTGTTTCCCAGTTTCTCATTATTATCAAGATTTAGATGTACAAATGAATGATGTATAGGGGTATACGGTGAATCTGTGTTAGTCTTTAGATCGATGACATATATTTAGATGTTTTGATAGATTGATTAATGATGTTACTGGGTATGAGCTGGTTGTATAGTAATGATACGATCGTTTAATTAGGATACGCTAGCGTTTACAGACTGTTCTCCAACACGAAGATAGACCACTATTGTTGAAATGTAAATGACAGTAAGGTAGCTAAGTACAAGTACAGTAGGCTGATTGTAGATTACTGTAGACGACTTTGATATAATTTTAATGGATTAGTATTATTTGTACATTGAATACGTGTTTTAAATACATGATATTTCTTTAGTTATTTAGCTGTCTGGGCTATTGAGATGCCCGGTGTTTCCCAGTTTCTCATTATTATCAAGATTTAGATGTACAAATGAATGATGTATAGGGGTATACGGTGAATCTGTGTTAGTCTTTAGATCGATGACATATATTTAGATGTTTTGATAGATTGATTAATGATGTTACTGGGTATGAGCTGGTTGTATAGTAATGATACGATCGTTTAATTAGGATACGCTAGCGTTTACAGACTGTTCTCCAACACGAAGATAGACCACTATTGTTGAAATGTAAATGACAGTAAGGTAGCTAAGTACAAGTACAGTAGGCTGATTGTAGATTACTGTAGACGACTTTGATCTAATTTTAATGGATTAGTATTATTTGTTCATTGAAAACGTGTTTTAAATACATGATATTTCTTCAGTTATTTAGCTGTCTGAGCTATTGAGATACCCGGTGTTTCGCTGTTTCTCATTGCGTCTCTCTCTTTTGCATACTCTCGTTTCTCTGTCGCACTATGCCCGCTATCGAAACGCTATGTGAGGATACAGTGGGAGTTGTGAATGTTATGCTCATAGCATTGGAATTAAGGACTACGTTATATCCGTGATGATCATATTATAATATATACTGAGAAATAGTGTCTAAAAAGCTGTACTAATCAATAATCATGCTGTTCATTCAGTCCTCCTACCGTATACGTCACTCTACTGTACTCAAAAGTGGCCATGGATCATCATCCTGGATTGATGAGACTACGATCCAATGGAGGAAGGTAATAAGAGTTAATCAATAATGTATAAAGATTTCTGCTCGTCTTATTGTTGTTGTTTGTGGATGATATGTGAGAGAAATTCTCAATGATGTATAATGCATCAGAGAATAAACTCACTCCATTAAAATTTGTATCGATTGATTGACTATATACTATTGTTGAACTGTAAATGACTGTAAGGTAGCTAAGTACAAGTACAGTAGGCTGATTGTAGATTACTGTAGACGACTTTGACATAATTTTAATGGATTAGTATTATTTGTACATTGAAAACGTGCTTACATGATATTTCTTTAGTTATTTAGCTAGCTGGGCTATTGTGGTACCCGGTGAATCGCTGTTTCTCATCATTATCAAGATTTAGATGTACAAATGAATGATGTATGGGGTATACGGTCAATATGTGTTAGTCTTTAGATCATTGACATATATTTAAAAGTTTCGATAGATTGATTAATGATGTTACTGGGTATGAGCTGGTTGTATAGTAATGATACGATCGTTTAATTAGGATACGCTAGCGTTTACAGACTGTTCTCCAACACGAAGATAGACCACTATTGTTGAAATGTAAATTTGAAAACGTGCTTACATGATATTTCTTTAGTTATTTAGCTATCTGGGCTATTGTGGTACCCGGTGAATCGCTGTTTCTCATCATTATCAAGATTTAGATGTACATATGAATGATATATGGGGGATACAGTGAATCTGTGTTAGTCTTTAGATCGATGACATATATTTAGATGTTTTGATAGATTGATTAATGATGTTACTGGGTATGAGCTGGTTGTATAGTAATGATACGATCGTTTAATTAGGATACGCTAGCGTTTACAGACTGTTCTCCAACACGAAGATAGACCACTATTGTTGAACTGTAAATGACTGTAAGGTTGCTAATTACAAGTACAGTAGGTTGATTGGAGATTACTGTAGACGACTTTGATCTAATTTTAATGGATTAGTATTATTTGTACATTGAAAACGTATTTTAAATACATGATATTTCTTTAGTTATTTAGCTGTCTGGGCTATTGAGATGCCCGGTGTTTCCCAGTTTCTCATTATTATCAAGATTTAGATGTACAAATGAATGATGTATAGGGGTATACGGTGAATCTGTGTTAGTCTTTAGATCGATGACATATATTTAGATGTTTTGATAGATTGATTAATGATGTTACTGGGTATGAGCTGGTTGTATAGTAATGATACGATCGTTTAATTAGGATACGCTAGCGTTTACAGACTGTTCTCCAACACGAAGATAGACCACTATTGTTGAAATGTAAATGACAGTAAGGTAGCTAAGTACAAGTACAGTAGGCTGATTGTAGATTACTGTAGACGACTTTGATCTAATTTTAATGGATTAGTATTATTTGTTCATTGAAAACGTGTTTTAAATACATGATATTTCTTCAGTTATTTAGCTGTCTGAGCTATTGAGATACCCGGTGTTTCGCTGTTTCTCATTGCGTCTCTCTCTTTTGCATACTCTCGTTTCTCTGTCGCACTATGCCCGCTATCGAAACGCTATGTGAGGATACAGTGGGAGTTGTGAATGTTATGCTCATAGCATTGGAATTAAGGACTACGTTATATCCGTGATGATCATATTATAATATATACTGAGAAATAGTGTCTAAAAAGCTGTACTAATCAATAATCATGCTGTTCATTCAGTCCTCCTACCGTATACGTCACTCTACTGTACTCAAAAGTGGCCATGGATCATCATCCTGGATTGATGAGACTACGATCCAATGGAGGAAGGTAATAAGAGTTAATCAATAATGTATAAAGATTTCTGCTCGTCTTATTGTTGTTGTTTGTGGATGATATGTGAGAGAAATTCTCAATGATGTATAATGCATCAGAGAATAAACTCACTCCATTAAAATTTGTATCGATTGATTGATTATATACTATTGTTGAACTGTAAATGACTGTAAGGTAGCTAAGTACAAGTACAGTAGGCTGATTGTAGATTACTGTAGACGACTTTGACATAATTTTAATGGATTAGTATTATTTGTACATTGAAAACGTGCTTACATGATATTTCTTTAGTTATTTAGCTAGCTGGGCTATTGTGGTACCCGGTGAATCGCTGTTTCTCATCATTATCAAGATTTAGATGTACAAATGAATGATGTATGGGGTATACGGTCAATATGTGTTAGTCTTTAGATCATTGACATATATTTAAAAGTTTCGATAGATTGATTAATGATGTTACTGGGTATGAGCTGGTTGTATAGTAATGATACGATCGTTTAATTAGGATACGCTAGCGTTTACAGACTGTTCTCCAACACGAAGATAGACCACTATTGTTGAAATGTAAATTTGAAAACGTGCTTACATGATATTTCTTTAGTTATTTAGCTATCTGGGCTATTGTGGTACCCGGTGAATCGCTGTTTCTCATCATTATCAAGATTTAGATGTACATATGAATGATATATGGGGGATACAGTGAATCTGTGTTAGTCTTTAGATCGATGACATATATTTAGATGTTTTGATAGATTGATTAATGATGTTACTGGGTATGAGCTGGTTGTATAGTAATGATACGATCGTTTAATTAGGATACGCTAGCGTTTACAGACTGTTCTCCAACACGAAGATAGACCACTATTGTTGAACTGTAAATGACTGTAAGGTTGCTAATTACAAGTACAGTAGGTTGATTGGAGATTACTGTAGACGACTTTGATCTAATTTTAATGGATTAGTATTATTTGTACATTGAAAACGTATTTTAAATACATGATATTTCTTTAGTTATTTAGCTGTCTGGGCTATTGAGATGCCCGGTGTTTCCCAGTTTCTCATTATTATCAAGATTTAGATGTACAAATGAATGATGTATAGGGGTATACGGTGAATCTGTGTTAGTCTTTAGATCGATGACATATATTTAGATGTTTTGATAGATTGATTAATGATGTTACTGGGTATGAGCTGGTTGTATAGTAATGATACGATCGTTTAATTAGGATACGCTAGCGTTTACAGACTGTTCTCCAACACGAAGATAGACCACTATTGTTGAAATGTAAATGACAGTAAGGTAGCTAAGTACAAGTACAGTAGGCTGATTGTAGATTACTGTAGACGACTTTGATATAATTTTAATGGATTAGTATTATTTGTACATTGAATACGTGTTTTAAATACATGATATTTCTTTAGTTATTTAGCTGTCTGGGCTATTGAGATGCCCGGTGTTTCCCAGTTTCTCATTATTATCAAGATTTAGATGTACAAATGAATGATGTATAGGGGTATACGGTGAATCTGTGTTAGTCTTTAGATCGATGACATATATTTAGATGTTTTGATAGATTGATTAATGATGTTACTGGGTATGAGCTGGTTGTATAGTAATGATACGATCGTTTAATTAGGATACGCTAGCGTTTACAGACTGTTCTCCAACACGAAGATAGACCACTATTGTTGAAATGTAAATGACAGTAAGGTAGCTAAGTACAAGTACAGTAGGCTGATTGTAGATTACTGTAGACGACTTTGATCTAATTTTAATGGATTAGTATTATTTGTACATTGAAAACGTGTTTTAAATACATGATATTTCTTCAGTTGTTTAGCTGTCTGGGCTATTGAGATACCCGTTGATTCGCTGTTTCTCATTGCGTCTCTCACTTTTGCATACTCTCGTTTCTCTGTCGCACTATGCCCGCTATCGAAACGCTATGTGAGGATACAGTGGGAGTAGTGAATGTTATGCTCATAGCATTGGAATTAAGGACTACGTTATATCCGTGATGATCATATTATAATATATACTGAGAAATAGTGTCTAAAAAGCTGTACTAATCAATAATCCTGCTGTTCATTCAGTCCTCCTACCGTATACGTCACTCTACTGTACTCAAAAGTGGCCATGGATCATCATCCTGGATTGATGAGACTACGATCCAATGGAGGAAGGTAATAAGAGTTAATCAATAATGTATAAAGATTTCTGCTCGTCTTATTGTTGTTGTTTGTGGATGATATGTGAGAGAAATTCTCAATGATGTATAATGCATCAGAGAATAAACTCACTCCATTAAAATTTGTATCGATTGATTGATTATATACTATTGTTGAACTGTAAATGACTGTAAGGTAGCTAAGTACAAGTACAGTAGGCTGATTGTAGATTACTGTAGACGACTTTGATCTAATTTTAATGGATTAGTATTATTTGTACATTGAATACGCGCTTACATGATATTTCTTTAGTTATTTAGCTGTCTGGGCTATTGAGATGCCCGGTGTTTCCCAGTTTCTCATTATTATCAAGATTTAGATGTACAAATGAATGATGTATAGGGGTATACGGTGAATCTGTGTTAGTCTTTAGATCGATGACATATATATAAATGTTTTGATTGATTGATGAATGATGTTACTGGGTATTTGCTGCTTGTATAGTAATGATACGATCGTTTAAATAGGATACTGTAGACGTTTACAGAGGGTTCTCCAAGACGAAGATAGACCACTATTGTTGAACTCTAAATGACTGTAAGGTAGCTAATTACAAGTACAGTAGGTTGATTGGAGATTACTGTAGACGACTTTGATCTAATTTTAATGGATTAGTATTATTTGTACATTGAATACGTGTTTTAAATACATGATATTTCTTTAGTTATTTAGCTGTCTGTGCTATTGAGATGCCCGGTTTTTCACAGTTTCTCATTATTATCAAGATTTAGATGTACAAATGAATGATGTATAGGGGTATACGGTGAATCTGTGTTAGTCTTTAGATCGATGACATATATTTAGATGTTTTGATAGATTGATTAATGATGTTACTGGGTATGAGCTGGTTGTATAGTAATGATACGATCGTTTAATTAGGATACGCTAGCGTTTACAGACTGTTCTCCAACACGAAGATAGACCACTATTGTTGAAATGTAAATGACAGTAAGGTAGCTAAGTACAAGTACAGTAGGCTGATTGTAGATTACTGTAGACGACTTTGATATAATTTTAATGGATTAGTATTATTTGTACATTGAATACGTGTTTTAAATACATGATATTTCTTTAGTTATTTAGCTGTCTGGGCTATTGAGATGCCCGGTGTTTCCCAGTTTCTCATTATTATCAAGATTTAGATGTACAAATGAATGATGTATAGGGGTATACGGTGAATCTGTGTTAGTCTTTAGATCGATGACATATATTTAGATGTTTTGATAGATTGATTAATGATGTTACTGGGTATGAGCTGGTTGTATAGTAATGATACGATCGTTTAATTAGGATACGCTAGCGTTTACAGACTGTTCTCCAACACGAAGATAGACCACTATTGTTGAAATGTAAATGACAGTAAGGTAGCTAAGTACAAGTACAGTAGGCTGATTGTAGATTACTGTAGACGACTTTGATCTAATTTTAATGGATTAGTATTATTTGTACATTGAAAACGTGTTTTAAATACATGATATTCATTCAGTTATTTAGCTGTCTGGGCTATTGAGATACCCGGTGATTCGCTGTTTCTCATTGCGTCTCTCACTTTTGCATACTCTCGTTTCTCTGTCGCACTATGCCCGCTATCGAAACGCTATGTGAGGATACAGTGGGAGTAGTGAATGTTATGCTCATAGCATTGGAATTAAGGACTACGTTATATCCGTGATGATCATATTATAATATATACTGAGAAATAGTGTCTAAAAACTAATCAATAATCCTGCTGTTCATTCAGTCCTCCTACCGTATACGTCACTCTACTGTACTCAAAAGTGGCCATGGATCATCATCCTGGATTGATGAGACTACGATCCAATGGAGGAAGGTAATAAGAGTTAATCAATAATGTATAAAGATTTCTGCTCGTCTTATTGTTGTTGTTTGTGGATGATATGTGAGAGAAATTCTCAATGATGTATAATGCATCAGAGAATAAAATCACTCCATTAAAATTTGTATCGATTGATTGATTATATACTATTGTTGAACTGTAAATGACTGTAAGGTAGCTAAGTACAAGTACAGTAGGCTGATTGTAGATTACTGTAGACGACTTTGATATAATTTTAATGGATTAGTATTATTTGCACATTGAATACGTGTTTTAAATGCATGATATTTCTTTAGTTATTTAGCTGTCTGGGCTATTGAGATGCCCGGTGTTTCCCAGTTTCTCATTATTATCAAGATTTAGATGTACAAATGAATGATGTATAGGGGTATACGGTGAATCTGTGTTAGTCTTTAGATCGATGACATATATATAAATGTTTTGATTGATTGATGAATGATGTTACTGGGTATTTGCTGCTTGTATAGTAATGATACGATCGTTTAAATAGGATACTGTAGACGTTTACAGAGGGTTCTCCAAGACGAAGATAGACCACTATTGTTGAACTCTAAATGACTGTAAGGTAGCTAATTACAAGTACAGTAGGTTGATTGGAGATTACTGTAGACGACTTTGATCTAATTTTAATGGATTAGTATTATTTGTACATTGAATACGTGTTTTAAATACATGATATTTCTTTAGTTATTTAGCTGTCTGTGCTATTGAGATGCCCGGTGTTTCCCAGTTTCTCATTATTATCAAGATTTAGATGTACAAATGAATGATGTATAGGGGTATACGGTGAATCTGTGTTAGTCTTTAGATCGATGACATATATTTAGATGTTTTGATAGATTGATTAATGATGTTACTGGGTATGAGCTGGTTGTATAGTAATGATACGATCGTTTAATTAGGATACGCTAGCGTTTACAGACTGTTCTCCAACACGAAGATAGACCACTATTGTTGAAATGTAAATGACAGTAAGGTAGCTAAGTACAAGTACAGTAGGCTGATTGTAGATTACTGTAGACGACTTTGATATAATTTTAATGGATTAGTATTATTTGTACATTGAATACGTGTTTTAAATACATGATATTTCTTTAGTTATTTAGCTGTCTGGGCTATTGAGATGCCCGGTGTTTCCCAGTTTCTCATTATTATCAAGATTTAGATGTACAAATGAATGATGTATAGGGGTATACGGTGAATCTGTGTTAGTCTTTAGATCGATGACATATATTTAGATGTTTTGATAGATTGATTAATGATGTTACTGGGTATGAGCTGGTTGTATAGTAATGATACGATTGTTTAATTAGGATACGCTAGCATTTACAGACTGTTCTCCAACACGAAGATAGACCACTATTGTTGAAATGTAAATGACAGTAAGGTAGCTAAGTACAAGTACAGTAGGCTGATTGTAGATTACTGTAGACGACTTTGATCTAATTTTAATGGATTAGTATTATTTGTACATTGAAAACGTGTTTTAAATACATGATATTTCTTCAGTTATTTAGCTGCCTGAGCTATTGAGATACCCGGTGATTCGCTGTTTCTCATTGCGTCTCTCACTTTTGCATACTCTCGTTTCTCTGTCGCACTATGCCCGCTATCGAAACGCTATGTGAGGATACAGTGGGAGTAGTGAATGTTATGCTCATAGCATTGGAATTAAGGACTACGTTATATCCGTGATGATCATATTATAATATATACTGAGAAATAGTGTCTAAAAAGCTGTACTAATCAATAATCCTGCTGTTCATTCAGTCCTCCTACCGTATACGTCACTCTACTGTACTCAAAAGTGGCCATGGATCATCATCCTGGATTGATGAGACTACGATCCAATGGAGGAAGGTAATAAGAGTTAATCAATAATGTATAAAGATTTCTGCTCGTCTTATTGTTGTTGTTTGTGGATGATATGTGAGAGAAATTCTCAATGATGTATAATGCATCAGAGAATAAAATCACTCCATTAAAATTTGTATCGATTGATTGATTATATACTATTGTTGAACTGTAAATGACTGTAAGGTAGCTAAGTACAAGTACAGTAGGCTGATTGTAGATTACTGTAGACGACTTTGATATAATTTTAATGGATTAGTATTATTTGCACATTGAATACGTGTTTTAAATGCATGATATTTCTTTAGTTATTTAGCTGTCTGGGCTATTGAGATGCCCGGTGTTTCCCAGTTTCTCATTATTATCAAGATTTAGATGTACAAATGAATGATGTATAGGGGTATACGGTGAATCTGTGTTAGTCTTTAGATCGATGACATATATTTAGATGTTTTGATAGATTGATTAATGATGTTACTGGGTATGAGCTGGTTGTATAGTAATGATACGATCGTTTAATTAGGATACGCTAGCGTTTACAGACTGTTCTCCAACACGAAGATAGACCATTATTGTTGAAATGTAAATGACAGTAAGGTAGCTAAGTACAAGTACAGTAGGCTGATTGTAGATTACTGTAGACGACTTTGATCTAATTTTAATGGATTAGTATTATTTGTACATTGAAAACGTGTTTTAAATACATGATATTCATTCAGTTATTTAGCTGTCTGGGCTATTGAGATACCCGGTGATTCGCTGTTTCTCATTGCGTCTCTCACTTTTGCATACTCTCGTTTCTCTGTCGCACTATGCCCGCTATCGAAACGCTATGTGAGGATACAGTGGGAGTAGTGAATGTTATGCTCATAGCATTGGAATTAAGGACTACGTTATATCCGTGATGATCATATTATAATATATACTGAGAAATAGTGTCTAAAAACTAATCAATAATCCTGCTGTTCATTCAGTCCTCCTACCGTATACGTCACTCTACTGTACTCAAAAGTGGCCATGGATCATCATCCTGGATTGATGAGACTACGATCCAATGGAGGAAGGTAATAAGAGTTAATCAATAATGTATAAAGATTTCTGCTCGTCTTATTGTTGTTGTTTGTGGATGATATGTGAGAGAAATTCTCAATGATGTATAATGCATCAGAGAATAAAATCACTCCATTAAAATTTGTATCGATTGATTGATTATATACTATTGTTGAACTGTAAATGACTGTAAGGTAGCTAAGTACAAGTACAGTAGGCTGATTGTAGATTACTGTAGACGACTTTGATATAATTTTAATGGATTAGTATTATTTGCACATTGAATACGTGTTTTAAATGCATGATATTTCTTTAGTTATTTAGCTGTCTGGGCTATTGAGATGCCCGGTGTTTCCCAGTTTCTCATTATTATCAAGATTTAGATGTACAAATGAATGATGTATAGGGGTATACGGTGAATCTGTGTTAGTCTTTAGATCGATGACATATATATAAATGTTTTGATTGATTGATGAATGATGTTACTGGGTATTTGCTGCTTGTATAGTAATGATACGATCGTTTAAATAGGATACTGTAGACGTTTACAGAGGGTTCTCCAAGACGAAGATAGACCACTATTGTTGAACTCTAAATGACTGTAAGGTAGCTAATTACAAGTACAGTAGGTTGATTGGAGATTACTGTAGACGACTTTGATCTAATTTTAATGGATTAGTATTATTTGTACATTGAATACGTGTTTTAAATACATGATATTTCTTTAGTTATTTAGCTGTCTGTGCTATTGAGATGCCCGGTGTTTCCCAGTTTCTCATTATTATCAAGATTTAGATGTACAAATGAATGATGTATAGGGGTATACGGTGAATCTGTGTTAGTCTTTAGATCGATGACATATATTTAGATGTTTTGATAGATTGATTAATGATGTTACTGGGTATGAGCTGGTTGTATAGTAATGATACGATCGTTTAATTAGGATACGCTAGCGTTTACAGACTGTTCTCCAACACGAAGATAGACCACTATTGTTGAAATGTAAATGACAGTAAGGTAGCTAAGTACAAGTACAGTAGGCTGATTGTAGATTACTGTAGACGACTTTGATCTAATTTTAATGGATTAGTATTATTTGTACATTGAAAACGTGTTTTAAATACATGATATTCATTCAGTTATTTAGCTGTCTGGGCTATTGAGATACCCGGTTATTCGCTGTTTCTCATTGCGTCTCTCACTTTTGCATACTCTCGTTTCTCTGTCGCACTATGCCCGCTATCGAAACGCTATGTGAGGATACAGTGGGAGTAGTGAATGTTATGCTCATAGCATTGGAATTAAGGACTACGTTATATCCGTGATGATCATATTATAATATATACTGAGAAATAGTGTCTAAAAACTAATCAATAATCCTGCTGTTCATTCAGTCCTCCTACCGTATACGTCACTCTACTGTACTCAAAAGTGGCCATGGATCATCATCCTGGATTGATGAGACTACGATCCAATGGAGGAAGGTAATAAGAGTTAATCAATAATGTATAAAGATTTCTGCTCGTCTTATTGTTGTTGTTTGTGGATGATATGTGAGAGAAATTCTCAATGATGTATAATGCATCAGAGAATAAAATCACTCCATTAAAATTTGTATCGATTGATTGATTATATACTATTGTTGAACTGTAAATGACTGTAAGGTAGCTAAGTACAAGTACAGTAGGCTGATTGTAGATTACTGTAGACGACTTTGATCTAATTTTAATGGATTAGTATTATTTGTACATTGAAAACGTGTTTTAAATACATGATATTCATTCAGTTATTTAGCTGTCTGGGCTATTGAGATACCCGGTGATTCGCTGTTTCTCATTGCGTCTCTCACTTTTGCATACTCTCGTTTCTCTGTCACACTATGCCCGCTATCGAAACGCTATGTGAGGATACAGTGGGAGTAGTGAATGTTATGCTCATAGCATTGGAATTAAGGACTACGTTATATCCGTGATGATCATATTATAATATATACTGAGAAATAGTGTCTAAAAACTAATCAATAATCCTGCTGTTCATTCAGTCCTCCTACCGTATACGTCACTCTACTGTACTCAAAAGTGGCCATGGATCATCATCCTGGATTGATGAGACTACGATCCAATGGAGGAAGGTAATAAGAGTTAATCAATAATGTATAAAGATTTCTGCTCGTCTTATTGTTGTTGTTTGTGGATGATATGTGAGAGAAATTCTCAATGATGTATAATGCATCAGAGAATAAAATCACTCCATTAAAATTTGTATCGATTGATTGATTATATACTATTGTTGAACTGTAAATGACTGTAAGGTAGCTAAGTACAAGTACAGTAGGCTGATTGTAGATTACTGTAGACGACTTTGATATAATTTTAATGGATTAGTATTATTTGCACATTGAATACGTGTTTTAAATACATGATATTTCTTTAGTTATTTAGCTGTCTGGGCTATTGAGATGCCCGGTGTTTCCCATTTTCTCATTATTATCAAGATTTAGATGTACAAATGAATGATGTATAGGGGTATACGGTGAATCTGTGTTAGTCTTTAGATCGATGACATATATTTAGATGTTTTGATAGATTGATTAGTGATGTTACTGGGTATGAGCTGGTTGTATAGTAATGATACGATCGTTTAATTAGGATACGCTAGCGTTTACAGACTGTTCTCCAACACGAAGATAGACCACTATTGTTGAAATGTAAATGACAGTAAGGTAGCTAAGTACAAGTACAGTAGGCTGATTGTAGATTACTGTAGACGACTTTGATATAATTTTAATGGATTAGTATTATTTGTACATTGAATACGTGTTTTAAATACATGATATTTCTTTAGTTATTTAGCTGTCTGGGCTATTGAGATGCCCGGTGTTTCCCAGTTTCTCATTATTATCAAGATTTAGATGTACAAATGAATGATGTATAGGGGTATACGGTGAATCTGTGTTAGTCTTTAGATCGATGACATATATTTAGATGTTTTGATAGATTGATTAATGATGTTACTGGGTATGAGCTGGTTGTATAGTAATGATACGATCGTTTAATTAGGATACGCTAGCGTTTACAGACTGTTCTCCAACACGAAGATAGACCACTATTGTTGAAATGTAAATGACAGTAAGGTAGCTAAGTACAAGTACAGTAGGCTGATTGTAGATTACTGTAGACGACTTTGATCTAATTTTAATGGATTAGTATTATTTGTACATTGAAAACGTGTTTTAAATACATGATATTTCTTCAGTTGTTTAGCTGTCTGGGCTATTGAGATACCCGTTGATTCGCTGTTTCTCATTGCGTCTCTCACTTTTGCATACTCTCGTTTCTCTGTCGCACTATGCCCGCTATCGAAACGCTATGTGAGGATACAGTGGGAGTAGTGAATGTTATGCTCATAGCATTGGAATTAAGGACTACGTTATATCCGTGATGATCATATTATAATATATACTGAGAAATAGTGTCTAAAAAGCTGTACTAATCAATAATCCTGCTGTTCATTCAGTCCTCCTACCGTATACGTCACTCTACTGTACTCAAAAGTGGCCATGGATCATCATCCTGGATTGATGAGACTACGATCCAATGGAGGAAGGTAATAAGAGTTAATCAATAATGTATAAAGATTTCTGCTCGTCTTATTGTTGTTGTTTGTGGATGATATGTGAGAGAAATTCTCAATGATGTATAATGCATCAGAGAATAAACTCACTCCATTAAAATTTGTATCGATTGATTGATTATATACTATTGTTGAACTGTAAATGACTGTAAGGTAGCTAAGTACAAGTACAGTAGGCTGATTGTAGATTACTGTAGACGACTTTGATCTAATTTTAATGGATTAGTATTATTTGTACATTGAATACGCGCTTACATGATATTTCTTTAGTTATTTAGCTGTCTGGGCTATTGAGATGCCCGGTGTTTCCCAGTTTCTCATTATTATCAAGATTTAGATGTACAAATGAATGATGTATAGGGGTATACGGTGAATCTGTGTTAGTCTTTAGATCGATGACATATATATAAATGTTTTGATTGATTGATGAATGATGTTACTGGGTATTTGCTGCTTGTATAGTAATGATACGATCGTTTAAATAGGATACTGTAGACGTTTACAGAGGGTTCTCCAAGACGAAGATAGACCACTATTGTTGAACTCTAAATGACTGTAAGGTAGCTAATTACAAGTACAGTAGGTTGATTGGAGATTACTGTAGACGACTTTGATCTAATTTTAATGGATTAGTATTATTTGTACATTGAATACGTGTTTTAAATACATGATATTTCTTTAGTTATTTAGCTGTCTGTGCTATTGAGATGCCCGGTTTTTCACAGTTTCTCATTATTATCAAGATTTAGATGTACAAATGAATGATGTATAGGGGTATACGGTGAATCTGTGTTAGTCTTTAGATCGATGACATATATTTAGATGTTTTGATAGATTGATTAATGATGTTACTGGGTATGAGCTGGTTGTATAGTAATGATACGATCGTTTAATTAGGATACGCTAGCGTTTACAGACTGTTCTCCAACACGAAGATAGACCACTATTGTTGAAATGTAAATGACAGTAAGGTAGCTAAGTACAAGTACAGTAGGCTGATTGTAGATTACTGTAGACGACTTTGATATAATTTTAATGGATTAGTATTATTTGTACATTGAATACGTGTTTTAAATACATGATATTTCTTTAGTTATTTAGCTGTCTGGGCTATTGAGATGCCCGGTGTTTCCCAGTTTCTCATTATTATCAAGATTTAGATGTACAAATGAATGATGTATAGGGGTATACGGTGAATCTGTGTTAGTCTTTAGATCGATGACATATATTTAGATGTTTTGATAGATTGATTAATGATGTTACTGGGTATGAGCTGGTTGTATAGTAATGATACGATCGTTTAATTAGGATACGCTAGCGTTTACAGACTGTTCTCCAACACGAAGATAGACCACTATTGTTGAAATGTAAATGACAGTAAGGTAGCTAAGTACAAGTACAGTAGGCTGATTGTAGATTACTGTAGACGACTTTGATCTAATTTTAATGGATTAGTATTATTTGTACATTGAAAACGTGTTTTAAATACATGATATTCATTCAGTTATTTAGCTGTCTGGGCTATTGAGATACCCGGTGATTCGCTGTTTCTCATTGCGTCTCTCACTTTTGCATACTCTCGTTTCTCTGTCGCACTATGCCCGCTATCGAAACGCTATGTGAGGATACAGTGGGAGTAGTGAATGTTATGCTCATAGCATTGGAATTAAGGACTACGTTATATCCGTGATGATCATATTATAATATATACTGAGAAATAGTGTCTAAAAACTAATCAATAATCCTGCTGTTCATTCAGTCCTCCTACCGTATACGTCACTCTACTGTACTCAAAAGTGGCCATGGATCATCATCCTGGATTGATGAGACTACGATCCAATGGAGGAAGGTAATAAGAGTTAATCAATAATGTATAAAGATTTCTGCTCGTCTTATTGTTGTTGTTTGTGGATGATATGTGAGAGAAATTCTCAATGATGTATAATGCATCAGAGAATAAAATCACTCCATTAAAATTTGTATCGATTGATTGATTATATACTATTGTTGAACTGTAAATGACTGTAAGGTAGCTAAGTACAAGTACAGTAGGCTGATTGTAGATTACTGTAGACGACTTTGATATAATTTTAATGGATTAGTATTATTTGCACATTGAATACGTGTTTTAAATGCATGATATTTCTTTAGTTATTTAGCTGTCTGGGCTATTGAGATGCCCGGTGTTTCCCAGTTTCTCATTATTATCAAGATTTAGATGTACAAATGAATGATGTATAGGGGTATACGGTGAATCTGTGTTAGTCTTTAGATCGATGACATATATATAAATGTTTTGATTGATTGATGAATGATGTTACTGGGTATTTGCTGCTTGTATAGTAATGATACGATCGTTTAAATAGGATACTGTAGACGTTTACAGAGGGTTCTCCAAGACGAAGATAGACCACTATTGTTGAACTCTAAATGACTGTAAGGTAGCTAATTACAAGTACAGTAGGTTGATTGGAGATTACTGTAGACGACTTTGATCTAATTTTAATGGATTAGTATTATTTGTACATTGAATACGTGTTTTAAATACATGATATTTCTTTAGTTATTTAGCTGTCTGTGCTATTGAGATGCCCGGTGTTTCCCAGTTTCTCATTATTATCAAGATTTAGATGTACAAATGAATGATGTATAGGGGTATACGGTGAATCTGTGTTAGTCTTTAGATCGATGACATATATTTAGATGTTTTGATAGATTGATTAATGATGTTACTGGGTATGAGCTGGTTGTATAGTAATGATACGATCGTTTAATTAGGATACGCTAGCGTTTACAGACTGTTCTCCAACACGAAGATAGACCACTATTGTTGAAATGTAAATGACAGTAAGGTAGCTAAGTACAAGTACAGTAGGCTGATTGTAGATTACTGTAGACGACTTTGATATAATTTTAATGGATTAGTATTATTTGTACATTGAATACGTGTTTTAAATACATGATATTTCTTTAGTTATTTAGCTGTCTGGGCTATTGAGATGCCCGGTGTTTCCCAGTTTCTCATTATTATCAAGATTTAGATGTACAAATGAATGATGTATAGGGGTATACGGTGAATCTGTGTTAGTCTTTAGATCGATGACATATATTTAGATGTTTTGATAGATTGATTAATGATGTTACTGGGTATGAGCTGGTTGTATAGTAATGATACGATTGTTTAATTAGGATACGCTAGCATTTACAGACTGTTCTCCAACACGAAGATAGACCACTATTGTTGAAATGTAAATGACAGTAAGGTAGCTAAGTACAAGTACAGTAGGCTGATTGTAGATTACTGTAGACGACTTTGATCTAATTTTAATGGATTAGTATTATTTGTACATTGAAAACGTGTTTTAAATACATGATATTTCTTCAGTTGTTTAGCTGTCTGGGCTATTGAGATACCCGTTGATTCGCTGTTTCTCATTGCGTCTCTCACTTTTGCATACTCTCGTTTCTCTGTCGCACTATGCCCGCTATCGAAACGCTATGTGAGGATACAGTGGGAGTAGTGAATGTTATGCTCATAGCATTGGAATTAAGGACTACGTTATATCCGTGATGATCATATTATAATATATACTGAGAAATAGTGTCTAAAAAGCTGTACTAATCAATAATCCTGCTGTTCATTCAGTCCTCCTACCGTATACGTCACTCTACTGTACTCAAAAGTGGCCATGGATCATCATCCTGGATTGATGAGACTACGATCCAATGGAGGAAGGTAATAAGAGTTAATCAATAATGTATAAAGATTTCTGCTCGTCTTATTGTTGTTGTTTGTGGATGATATGTGAGAGAAATTCTCAATGATGTATAATGCATCAGAGAATAAACTCACTCCATTAAAATTTGTATCGATTGATTGATTATATACTATTGTTGAACTGTAAATGACTGTAAGGTAGCTAAGTACAAGTACAGTAGGCTGATTGTAGATTACTGTAGACGACTTTGATCTAATTTTAATGGATTAGTATTATTTGTACATTGAATACGCGCTTACATGATATTTCTTTAGTTATTTAGCTGTCTGGGCTATTGAGATGCCCGGTGTTTCCCAGTTTCTCATTATTATCAAGATTTAGATGTACAAATGAATGATGTAGAGGGGTATACGGTGAATCTGTGTTAGTCTTTAGATCGATGACATATATTTAGATGTTTTGATAGATTGATTAATGATGTTACTGGGTATGAGCTGGTTGTATAGTAATGATACGATCGTTTAATTAGGATACGCTAGCGTTTACAGACTGTTCTCCAACACGAAGATAGACCACTATTGTTGAAATGTAAATGACAGTAAGGTAGCTAATTACAAGTACAGTAGGTTGATTGGAGATTACTGTAGACGACTTTGATCTAATTTTAATGGATTAGTATTATTTGTACATTGAATACGTGTTTTAAATACATGATATTTCTTTAGTTATTTAGCTGTCTGTGCTATTGAGATGCCCGGTGTTTCCCAGTTTCTCATTATTATCAAGATTTAGATGTACAAATGAATGATGTATAGGGGTATACGGTGAATCTGTGTTAGTCTTTAGATCGATGACATATATTTAGATGTTTTGATAGATTGATTAATGATGTTACTGGGTATGAGCTGGTTGTATAGTAATGATACGATCGTTTAATTAGGATACGCTAGCGTTTACAGACTGTTCTCCAACACGAAGATAGACCACTATTGTTGAAATGTAAATGACAGTAAGGTAGCTAAGTACAAGTACAGTAGGCTGATTGTAGATTACTGTAGACGACTTTGATATAATTTTAATGGATTAGTATTATTTGTACATTGAATACGTGTTTTAAATACATGATATTTCTTTAGTTATTTAGCTGTCTGGGCTATTGAGATGCCCGGTGTTTCCCAGTTTCTCATTATTATCAAGATTTAGATGTACAAATGAATGATGTAGAGGGGTATACGGTGAATCTGTGTTAGTCTTTAGATCGATGACATATATTTAGATGTTTTGATAGATTGATTAATGATGTTACTGGGTATGAGCTGGTTGTATAGTAATGATACGATCGTTTAATTAGGATACGCTAGCGTTTACAGACTGTTCTCCAACACGAAGATAGACCACTATTGTTGAAATGTAAATGACAGTAAGGTAGCTAAGTACAAGTACAGTAGGCTGATTGTAGATTACTGTAGACGACTTTGATCTAATTTTAATGGATTAGTATTATTTGTACATTGAAAACGTGTTTTAAATACATGATATTTCTTCAGTTATTTAGCTGCCTGAGCTATTGAGATACCCGGTGATTCGCTGTTTCTCATTGCGTCTCTCACTTTTGCATACTCTCGTTTCTCTGTCGCACTATGCCCGCTATCGAAACGCTATGTGAGGATACAGTGGGAGTAGTGAATGTTATGCTCATAGCATTGGAATTAAGGACTACGTTATATCCGTGATGATCATATTATAATATATACTGAGAAATAGTGTCTAAAAAGCTGTACTAATCAATAATCCTGCTGTTCATTCAGTCCTCCTACCGTATACGTCACTCTACTGTACTCAAAAGTGGCCATGGATCATCATCCTGGATTGATGAGACTACGATCCAATGGAGGAAGGTAATAAGAGTTAATCAATAATGTATAAAGATTTCTGCTCGTCTTATTGTTGTTGTTTGTGGATGATATGTGAGAGAAATTCTCAATGATGTATAATGCATCAGAGAATAAAATCACTCCATTAAAATTTGTATCGATTGATTGATTATATACTATTGTTGAACTGTAAATGACTGTAAGGTAGCTAAGTACAAGTACAGTAGGCTGATTGTAGATTACTGTAGACGACTTTGATATAATTTTAATGGATTAGTATTATTTGCACATTGAATACGTGTTTTAAATGCATGATATTTCTTTAGTTATTTAGCTGTCTGGGCTATTGAGATGCCCGGTGTTTCCCAGTTTCTCATTATTATCAAGATTTAGATGTACAAATGAATGATGTATAGGGGTATACGGTGAATCTGTGTTAGTCTTTAGATCGATGACATATATTTAGATGTTTTGATAGATTGATTAATGATGTTACTGGGTATGAGCTGGTTGTATAGTAATGATACGATCGTTTAATTAGGATACGCTAGCGTTTACAGACTGTTCTCCAACACGAAGATAGACCATTATTGTTGAAATGTAAATGACAGTAAGGTAGCTAAGTACAAGTACAGTAGGCTGATTGTAGATTACTGTAGACGACTTTGATCTAATTTTAATGGATTAGTATTATTTGTACATTGAAAACGTGTTTTAAATACATGATATTCATTCAGTTATTTAGCTGTCTGGGCTATTGAGATACCCGGTGATTCGCTGTTTCTCATTGCGTCTCTCACTTTTGCATACTCTCGTTTCTCTGTCGCACTATGCCCGCTATCGAAACGCTATGTGAGGATACAGTGGGAGTAGTGAATGTTATGCTCATAGCATTGGAATTAAGGACTACGTTATATCCGTGATGATCATATTATAATATATACTGAGAAATAGTGTCTAAAAACTAATCAATAATCCTGCTGTTCATTCAGTCCTCCTACCGTATACGTCACTCTACTGTACTCAAAAGTGGCCATGGATCATCATCCTGGATTGATGAGACTACGATCCAATGGAGGAAGGTAATAAGAGTTAATCAATAATGTATAAAGATTTCTGCTCGTCTTATTGTTGTTGTTTGTGGATGATATGTGAGAGAAATTCTCAATGATGTATAATGCATCAGAGAATAAAATCACTCCATTAAAATTTGTATCGATTGATTGATTATATACTATTGTTGAACTGTAAATGACTGTAAGGTAGCTAAGTACAAGTACAGTAGGCTGATTGTAGATTACTGTAGACGACTTTGATATAATTTTAATGGATTAGTATTATTTGCACATTGAATACGTGTTTTAAATGCATGATATTTCTTTAGTTATTTAGCTGTCTGGGCTATTGAGATGCCCGGTGTTTCCCAGTTTCTCATTATTATCAAGATTTAGATGTACAAATGAATGATGTATAGGGGTATACGGTGAATCTGTGTTAGTCTTTAGATCGATGACATATATATAAATGTTTTGATTGATTGATGAATGATGTTACTGGGTATTTGCTGCTTGTATAGTAATGATACGATCGTTTAAATAGGATACTGTAGACGTTTACAGAGGGTTCTCCAAGACGAAGATAGACCACTATTGTTGAACTCTAAATGACTGTAAGGTAGCTAATTACAAGTACAGTAGGTTGATTGGAGATTACTGTAGACGACTTTGATCTAATTTTAATGGATTAGTATTATTTGTACATTGAATACGTGTTTTAAATACATGATATTTCTTTAGTTATTTAGCTGTCTGTGCTATTGAGATGCCCGGTGTTTCCCAGTTTCTCATTATTATCAAGATTTAGATGTACAAATGAATGATGTATAGGGGTATACGGTGAATCTGTGTTAGTCTTTAGATCGATGACATATATTTAGATGTTTTGATAGATTGATTAATGATGTTACTGGGTATGAGCTGGTTGTATAGTAATGATACGATCGTTTAATTAGGATACGCTAGCGTTTACAGACTGTTCTCCAACACGAAGATAGACCACTATTGTTGAAATGTAAATGACAGTAAGGTAGCTAAGTACAAGTACAGTAGGCTGATTGTAGATTACTGTAGACGACTTTGATCTAATTTTAATGGATTAGTATTATTTGTACATTGAAAACGTGTTTTAAATACATGATATTCATTCAGTTATTTAGCTGTCTGGGCTATTGAGATACCCGGTTATTCGCTGTTTCTCATTGCGTCTCTCACTTTTGCATACTCTCGTTTCTCTGTCGCACTATGCCCGCTATCGAAACGCTATGTGAGGATACAGTGGGAGTAGTGAATGTTATGCTCATAGCATTGGAATTAAGGACTACGTTATATCCGTGATGATCATATTATAATATATACTGAGAAATAGTGTCTAAAAACTAATCAATAATCCTGCTGTTCATTCAGTCCTCCTACCGTATACGTCACTCTACTGTACTCAAAAGTGGCCATGGATCATCATCCTGGATTGATGAGACTACGATCCAATGGAGGAAGGTAATAAGAGTTAATCAATAATGTATAAAGATTTCTGCTCGTCTTATTGTTGTTGTTTGTGGATGATATGTGAGAGAAATTCTCAATGATGTATAATGCATCAGAGAATAAAATCACTCCATTAAAATTTGTATCGATTGATTGATTATATACTATTGTTGAACTGTAAATGACTGTAAGGTAGCTAAGTACAAGTACAGTAGGCTGATTGTAGATTACTGTAGACGACTTTGATCTAATTTTAATGGATTAGTATTATTTGTACATTGAAAACGTGTTTTAAATACATGATATTCATTCAGTTATTTAGCTGTCTGGGCTATTGAGATACCCGGTGATTCGCTGTTTCTCATTGCGTCTCTCACTTTTGCATACTCTCGTTTCTCTGTCACACTATGCCCGCTATCGAAACGCTATGTGAGGATACAGTGGGAGTAGTGAATGTTATGCTCATAGCATTGGAATTAAGGACTACGTTATATCCGTGATGATCATATTATAATATATACTGAGAAATAGTGTCTAAAAACTAATCAATAATCCTGCTGTTCATTCAGTCCTCCTACCGTATACGTCACTCTACTGTACTCAAAAGTGGCCATGGATCATCATCCTGGATTGATGAGACTACGATCCAATGGAGGAAGGTAATAAGAGTTAATCAATAATGTATAAAGATTTCTGCTCGTCTTATTGTTGTTGTTTGTGGATGATATGTGAGAGAAATTCTCAATGATGTATAATGCATCAGAGAATAAAATCACTCCATTAAAATTTGTATCGATTGATTGATTATATACTATTGTTGAACTGTAAATGACTGTAAGGTAGCTAAGTACAAGTACAGTAGGCTGATTGTAGATTACTGTAGACGACTTTGATATAATTTTAATGGATTAGTATTATTTGCACATTGAATACGTGTTTTAAATACATGATATTTCTTTAGTTATTTAGCTGTCTGGGCTATTGAGATGCCCGGTGTTTCCCATTTTCTCATTATTATCAAGATTTAGATGTACAAATGAATGATGTATAGGGGTATACGGTGAATCTGTGTTAGTCTTTAGATCGATGACATATATTTAGATGTTTTGATAGATTGATTAGTGATGTTACTGGGTATGAGCTGGTTGTATAGTAATGATACGATCGTTTAATTAGGATACGCTAGCGTTTACAGACTGTTCTCCAACACGAAGATAGACCACTATTGTTGAAATGTAAATGACAGTAAGGTAGCTAAGTACAAGTACAGTAGGCTGATTGTAGATTACTGTTGACGACTTTGATCTAATTTTAATGGATTAGTATTATTTGTACATTGAAAACGTGTTTTAAATACATGATATTCATTCAGTTATTTAGCTGTCTGGGCTATTGAGATACCCGGTGATTCGCTGTTTCTCATTGCGTCTCTCACTTTTGCATACTCTCGTTTCTCTGTCGCACTATGCCCGCTATCGAAACGCTATGTGAGGATACAGTGGGAGTAGTGAATGTTATGCTCATAGCATTGGAATTAAGGACTACGTTATATCCGTGATGATCATATTATAATATATACTGAGAAATAGTGTCTAAAAACTAATCAATAATCCTGCTGTTCATTCAGTCCTCCTACCGTATACGTCACTCTACTGTACTCAAAAGTGGCCATGGATCATCATCCTGGATTGATGAGACTACGATCCAATGGAGGAAGGTAATAAGAGTTAATCAATAATGTATAAAGATTTCTGCTCGTCTTATTGTTGTTGTTTGTGGATGATATGTGAGAGAAATTCTCAATGATGTATAATGTATCAGAGAATAAAATCACTCCATTAAAATTTGTATCGATTGATTGATTATATACTATTGTTGAACTGTAAATGACTGTAAGGTAGCTAAGTACAAGTACAGTAGGCTGATTGTAGATTACTGTAGACGACTTTGATCTAATTTTAATGGATTAGTATTATTTGTACATTGAAAACGTGTTTTAAATACATGATATTCATTCAGTTATTTAGCTGTCTGGGCTATTGAGATACCCGGTGATTCGCTGTTTCTCATTGCGTCTCTCACTTTTGCATACTCTCGTTTCTCTGTCGCACTATGCCCGCTATCGAAACGCTATGTGAGGATACAGTGGGAGTAGTGAATGTTATGCTCATAGCATTGGAATTAAGGACTACGTTATATCCGTGATGATCATATTATAATATATACTGAGAAATAGTGTCTAAAAACTAATCAATAATCCTGCTGTTCATTCAGTCCTCCTACCGTATACGTCACTCTACTGTACTCAAAAGTGGCCATGGATCATCATCCTGGATTGATGAGACTACGATCCAATGGAGGAAGGTAATAAGAGTTAATCAATAATGTATAAAGATTTCTGCTCGTCTTATTGTTGTTGTTTGTGGATGATATGTGAGAGAAATTCTCAATGATGTATAATGCATCAGAGAATAAAATCACTCCATTAAAATTTGTATCGATTGATTGATTATATACTATTGTTGAACTGTAAATGACTGTAAGGTAGCTAAGTACAAGTACAGTAGGCTGATTGTAGATTACTGTAGACGACTTTGATCTAATTTTAATGGATTAGTATTATTTGTACATTGAAAACGTGTTTTAAATACATGATATTCATTCAGTTATTTAGCTGTCTGGGCTATTGAGATACCCGGTGATTCGCTGTTTCTCATTGCGTCTCTCACTTTTGCATACTCTCGTTTCTCTGTCACACTATGCCCGCTATCGAAACGCTATGTGAGGATACAGTGGGAGTAGTGAATGTTATGCTCATAGCATTGGAATTAAGGACTACGTTATATCCGTGATGATCATATTATAATATATACTGAGAAATAGTGTCTAAAAACTAATCAATAATCCTGCTGTTCATTCAGTCCTCCTACCGTATACGTCACTCTACTGTACTCAAAAGTGGCCATGGATCATCATCCTGGATTGATGAGACTACGATCCAATGGAGGAAGGTAATAAGAGTTAATCAATAATGTATAAAGATTTCTGCTCGTCTTATTGTTGTTGTTTGTGGATGATGAATTCTCAATGATGTATAACGCATCAGAGAATAAACTCACTCCATTAAAATTTGTATCGATTGATTGATTATATACTATTTTTGAACTGTAAATGACTGTAAGGTAGCTAAGTACAAGTACAGTATGCTGATTGTAGATTACTGTAGACGACTTTTATCTAATTTTAATGGAGTATTATTATTTATGTATTGAAAACGTGCTTTAAATACCTGATATTTCTTTAGTTATTTAGCTATCTGGGCTATTGTGGTACCCGGTGAATCGCTGTTTCTCATCATTATCAAGATTTAGACGTACATATGAATGATATATGGGGTATACGGTCAATATGTGTTAGTCTTTTGTTCGTCGACATATATTTAGAAGTTTCGATAGATTGATTGATGATGTTACTGGGTATAAGCTGGTTGTATAGTAATGATACGATCGTTTAATTAGGATACGCTAGCGTTTACAGACTGTTCTCCAACACGAAGATAGACCACTATTGTTGAAATGTAAATGACAGTAAGGTAGCTAAGTACAAGTACAGTATGCTGATTGTAGATTACTGTAGACGACTTTTATCTAATTTTAATGGAGTATTATTATTTATGTATTGAAAACGTGCTTTAAATACCTGATATTTCTTTAGTTATTTAGCTATCTGGGCTATTGTGGTACCCGGTGAATCGCTGTTTCTCATCATTATCAAGATTTAGACGTACATATGAATGATATATGGGGTATACGGTCAATATGTGTTAGTCTTTTGTTCGTCGACATATATTTAGAAGTTTCGATAGATTGATTGATGATGTTACTGGGTATAAGCTGGTTGTATAGTAATGATACGATCGTTTAAATAGGATACGGTAGGCGTTTACACAGTGTTTCTCCAACACCAAGAGGGCACTATTGTTGAACTGTAAATGACTGTAAGGTTGCTAATTACAAGTACAGTAGGCTGATTGTAGACGACTTTGATCTAATTTTAATGGATTAGTATTATTTGAACATTGAAAACGTATACATAAAATATCATGTAAATATATATATATATATATATATATATATATATATATATATAAATATATATAGAAATATCATGTATTTAACGTATTTAAATACATGATATTTCTTTAGTTATTTAGCAACTTATGATGACTGTTGCTCATGTTAACTATTTCAGTGTTCCGATGGAGTCCACCCTCCCTATCAGCAGCTGCATTACAACGTGCAGCCCGTGCAGCAACTCCAGTCCGTCCTCAGTCCTCATCATCTGCAGATCACCATTGACCTATCAGTACGATCATCTACAGTTGCTCCCATCACCCATTCCTTCCATACTATCCATCGGATCGTCATCTATTGATTCCAGCAAACGATCGGTAAGAGATACTGTAGATTGATCTTTGATATTGAATTTGTTTATTCAAGACATACTGTAGACTTGATGTGATAGGATACTGTAGATTGATCTCTGATCTTTTGAATTTGTTTATTCAAGATATTCTGCAGACTTGATGTGATAGGATACTGTAGATTGATCTTTGATCTTTTGAATTTGTTTATCCAAGATATTCTGCAGGCTTGATGTGATAGGATACTGTAGATTGATCTCTGATCTTTTGAATTTGTTTATTCAAGATATTCTGCAGACTTGATGTGATAGGATACTGTAGATTGATCTTTGATCTTTTGAATTTGTTTATCCAAGATATTCTGCAGACTTGATGTGATAGGATACTGTAGATTTATCTTTGATCTTTTGATAACTACTGTAGATAAGGTGATAGTGTAATGATATCATGTATCGATTGGTGTTCTTGGATCATGTTAACGCACAATTTTGATTTATTACGTCACCATTACACGTTTATGCATTAAATATGGTGAAACATTATGAACAATTATCATGAGTTATGCTTATGCAAAAGTTCTGACAAACAGTTTCTTTACCCTAAAAAGGTTAAGGTACAACCCGTTGTTCAAGATAAACGATGTCTAAATTATGATCACTGCTAGTCCAGTGATTCTTTACCATGCAATTCATAAGCATCTCTATACTGATTATAATTACTTTCATTTAGATGGTCGTTCTTCCATCTTCTGATGTAGTCTACTGTTCCTCCAACATCACTCAACTACAATTCTCAATCACACTTCGTCCGGAATTATTTTGCCTTCTCATCTCATCTATATTGTTATTTATGCTTTTTCGCTGTCTTTTAATGCTTGATTTAAAGATTTTAAATTTGGGGAGGGGGGACACATGAAAATGGAATGTTGAGTCATTGTTGTTCAAAGAATCTTTGTTTTGTTTTTGCAAAACTTTCTCAAAATGGAAGGAGCCATCAACCTTTTGCTCATCTCAGAACAGCACAGCTCACTGCCTCTGGTATTTGAAAACTTAAAGTGTACATTTCATTTTCGCTTGAAGATGGCTTTTAAGTCACTACATTTCGTTGAAATGTAGAATTGTTCAAATGTGGTGTTGAAAAGCCAAATGCATCGATCACCCTTGCTCACTTTGTAAAGTCAGTATTCCGTGAAAAAGAAGAAAAAAATGAAATCGTGACAGTTTTGACAAATGTTATTTTGTTTAAATACTCTCGTAGGTTATTTCCATTGGGTAATGGGGTATTCGAGTATCTGGGTGGTTGTCCACTTGTCTTGTAAGCATGCGAAGAGAAAAATTAATTTCAATACGTATATAGGAACGCGTCCGCAAGCACTATTGTTTGTGAAACTGTACACACGATCTTTGGTTGTGTAGTGATGCAGACTCCGCCCATTTACTGCGCAGGCACTAGCACCACGAACTAACAGTCCTTTCGACCACCCCAAACGCATTTATATGCCACAAGAACAATCCAGTATTCGAGCGTAGAATAGACGTCTTCAACGAATCCCATGCTGCCATGTTGACGAGAGGTTCACAAGATGTGAGAATGAACTGCAAAAGAACGGGAATAAGTTTGAAACTCTTCAAAATGAAATCTTTTGACGAAGCAAAAGCCAATCAGTAACAGTGCAGATAGCTACAGTATCGGAGCTGTACAGTCAAACAATCCGGAATGGCTCCGACTCCAATTTCAAGCTGGGCAGGGTTGCAACTTTGACCTCCAAAATTTATAACTCGGCTTCTGGATGTGATAACGACCCGTTCTAAGCGCCAAAATGATGCTAGTGGCGAGTGATGCTTATCCCCGGAATATGGTAGTCATAGCTGGTCATTAGCCCTCAGGGCATGAAATTCAATTTTTTCGGTAGGACGAATTTTGAGACCCTACCGTTCAGAGGGCTTGTCTTCGAAAAGTATGGTTCCTTCGCAGGCAGCTTTGCAATGCATCATATATGTATTTCCCTTATTTTGGTTAAGTTCCCATTCCTTTCAGATCCGAAGCAAACGTTATGATGAGGTCTACTCGGTGCGCGCTCTTGCGCTTCCTCTCTTACTGCTCTAGTTCCTGGGCCTCAATTGATGAAATCTCTTAGTTTCAAAGTACCAATGCATGTTAGAAATGTTCTCAAAAGTTTTTACACTATTGCTGAACTTTGATCTTTGATCTTTGTATTTTGATCTTTACTCGCTACAATCGAGTAGACCTCAGCATAAGGAATCGGAACCAAACCAAAATAAGGGAAATAAATATATGTTACATTGCAAAGCTGCGCTGAAACCATAATTTTAGAAGACCTGACCTCTGAACGGTAGGGTCTCAAAATTCGTCCTTCCGAAAAAATTGAATTTCATGCCCTGAGGGCTAATGACCAGCTATGACTACCATATTCCGGGGATAAGCATCACTCGCCACTAGCATCATTTTGGCGCTTAGAACGGGTCGTTATCACATCCAGAAGCCGAGTTATAAATTTTGGAGGTCAAAGTTGCAACCCTGCCACAGCTTGAAATTGGAGTCAGAGCCATTCCGGATTGTTTGACTGTACAGCTCTAGTGGGAGTCTCCACTCTCACAGTGTTCCCGAACAACAGGGCTTTTCACTAAAGAAATGGGAATTTTCAAAAAAGTGTACTTCGGTAGCGTCATCACTACGCAAAAAATAACTAAGATAATTACACCAACACATCATGGTAATAATCCTTGATAAATTCTCTACATTTACTCAAAAGATCAGCTTGATTGCTTTCCAGGATCAAAAGTTATTAAATAATGAAAAAGTGTCCCATGACTTTTGGCCGATACTGTATGTAGCATGGGGCAAGGAGCATGGGCTAGCTAGAATTGTAAGGCGACAAAACATTATTGATTGGTAGATAAGGAATACAGTATCTCTACAGTTCAAAACGGTATCTTACGCATTCGTATCTCACATCTGATGAACACCGTTACATATCACGCGTATCGCGTAAGGATCGAGACAAAATCGTGGGGTGTCCGGACAAAATTTAACCCCTATTATATTTACTATTTTTGGATAGCCCTGACAGTGCCGGAGAAGATAGCGTTTCGATTTTTTGTCTAAGGTCAATTTTGACGAAGATAGACGCCGTTGACTGTCGGAATTTGTGGAAAAGTGTTGACTTTCACCCCCAATAGCTCGCTTTTGAATGGGAATAGCGAAAATATCATAGAGACATAAATTGTAGAAAATTCTCAGGAGAATCGAGATAACACAAGCAGAAATTACAAAATCGATTTTTCATCATCTTCTGTGGCGGAAAGCTGACGTTTGCACCACAAATCGAAAGTACATTTTTTTATTGGTTCAGATGATAGATATTGTGAAGACGGATCGATTGATGTATAGTTATTGGGGTCGAATCGTGACCGCAATATGAGTTTTTCCCAAAAAAACGAGTCTGAAATCTCGGACTTAGCCGATTTCTCGCTCGAGAGATGGAAGAGTCACTTTGATCTACCCACTCGTCTCTCGCAGTTCAATGATATTTCTTGGTATTTCTGTACACTGAACTCGAAAAAATGTTGAAATAAATGAATATCATAACTACAACCTATTTAAAAGAAGGAATTACTTTATAAACAATGTAAATACGAACAATAAACAATCTATCTATCAAAGATGGAGTCAATTCAGGCCGCGATAGTCTCTCGAAGGAAACCATCCTCATCCTGCTTATCACTAATTATCTCATCAAAATGAAGACTATTGTACATTAACTATTCTTCTCCAGATCGACTCCCTTGAGTCTTGGTCTTTTCTCATGGAGAGACCGTCGATTGACAGCGAAGTAGCGCATGCTCGAGTTGAGGAGATGAGGTGGCCAGTGATTCAACAATATATTCAGGAAACAAGGAAACCCGTACAAAACATTTTAAAAAAGAAAGCACGTAAAACAAACAAAAAAATTGGTAAATCATTTATCAACGAGAGAAGAGTGGGTAGATCAAAGTGACCCTTCCATCTCTCGTGCGAGAAATCGGATTTTGTCCGTGATTTCAGAGTCGTTTTCTGGGAAAAACTCATATTGCGGTCACGATTCGACCCCAATAACTATACATCAATCGATCCGTCTTCGCAATATCTATCATCTGAACCAATAAAAAATTGTACTTTCGATTTGTGGTGCAAACGTCAGCTTTCCGCCACAGAATATGATGAAAAATCTATTTTGTAATTTCTGCTTGTGTTATCTCGATTCTCCTGAGAATTTTCTACAATTTATGTCTCTATGATATTTTCGCTATTCCCATTCAAAAGCGAGCTATTGGGGGTGAAAGTCAACACTTTTCCACAAATTCCGACAGTCAACGGCGTCTATCTTCGTCAAAATTGATCTTAGACAAAAAATCGAAACGCTATCTTCTCCGGCACTGTCAGGGCTATCCAAAAATGATTTAAACCAAATTTTCATTTTTTCATTGTCCGACAGTTGTATTGATCCTTACGCGACACGCGTGATATAATTCATTATAATACTAACAATGAAAAACAAGGCAGAAATACTTTAAACATGAATATACTTTCTGAATGTATTACTTGTATTGATATAGTTTCGCAAGTTGACCAATCGAATAAGAGCGGAAGATGTATCTGAAAATTAAAAAAAAATCTAATTTAAAATCTAGTTACTGTCAAAGAATTTTTCAACAGGATATGTCAGGTTTACGTAGCCTATTGCAAACAATGAATAATGGAGAATGGCGAATCATTGACTAGTGTTGTTTTAAAACATGGATAGCCAGCTTTTCCGGGTTCCAAGTTTTGCGATCCGGTGTCACTGGCGAACCATAGCCTCTTAATACCAGCGATTGTTGAAGAACGTCGTGATCTGTTATATAAGCAATTTAATTTCAGAAATCAGGACAAGGAATACTCTATAGAATGATTTTGACTATCACTAAATAAGTGAGAAACAAAGAAGTTATCACAACGTTCCTCCACTTTCCTTTTCTCCACTCATGCAGCAACGTACAGGTCGAAAAAATCATGCAAATATATTTTCACTATATTTCATGAAACTCAATATATTTTCTTTACCAACAAGAGAAGAAAAGAGACGTATATTACAGTTTAATCTTTTATTAGGAATAAGAATGAAACCTAAAAGATTCGAACAGTGCCATTGAATATTATTGTGAAAGAAGAGCATCACCTGTTTACAAGTGAAGAGGAGCAAAGTGGTGAGAGATTTAGATAGTGAGAGAGACTGAGAGATTGATTGTCCTCTCATTTGCTCACTCAACGCCTTCTCTTCGTGTTCTTACCACATTATGCTACGTTTTGACGTCCCACTAATATTAAGCATTCATCGCCTCAAATTGTTTCTATTTCTTTCAATTTCCAACTCGACAAAGCGCTCATTCCTTTCGCTCAATTCTTCATTTTGAAACATTAACTGCTTTGTATTTTAATAATAATAATAATAATAGTAATATATTTATCTTCTCTAAACTGATCAATTTGTTTTTATGATTCAACACTAGCGCGAATACCAGTCCCATTTTCATCATTATTACTTTCCCAATTGAACTGCTGGAATTCCTGTTTATCGTTTCGCGAGTTGTTGCAATTATTGCGCAAAATTTCGGCATTGGAAACGACGCGGGATAGCATATTTTGTTCAATTTTTCACTTAAAATATTTCCGGTATGGTACATAGAATCGAAAATCATAGTAATTCGTCTGTATTGTGGTGTTCAAAAGTCGTGAAAAGTAAAGAAACATGTGCTTTTCTGTGCTTTTCATTTCCTTTCGCAACTTCTGAAGAGAACATTAGTTAATGTATCTAGTTTAGTTTACACATGGAGTTTGTTATAAATGATGCGTATTCCGTAGATGGAGACGGGTTCTTCTGTCACATATGGCAAGGTATGATTCGATTCATTTTAAAGGCATAACTCTACGTTCTGGAAATACTACATCGTGTTCTAACTAGGTGGTACTTGTAGATTACGGTTTGGTAAAATGATAAAAATTCGACGTGCAAGGCCGAGTCATAAAATCTATCGAAAGATTGAACCTTGTTGAAAATGAATTTGGGCGAAAGATAAGGACTCCTTACTATTTAGTAACTAGTTGTATTATAACTACTAAATTTGAAATTTCCATTCCTTATACTAATTGCCGGATACCGATCCGAATGGAGCATAACTACAACAATACAAAATTTTATACGGGTTGGCTTCCTTCAGCTGAGATAATTCCCTTGCACGGCATGTGGTCAGAGAGGGAGAGTCAAAGTAGCTTTTACTCCGTTAATTTAATTAATGATGACTAAAAGATACAAGGTTTACATGCACATATTGTTAAAGCGAGGCCACAAGCTAATTTGTAACTCTCCGCTCTGGCCACACTCTCTAGCTTCCTTTGTCTACGAGAGAGTATTGCCAATGCGGAGAGTAAAATTAACTAGGGGTGTTCCTTTAAAATTAAATAATGTTATGAAAAAATAAAGTGTTCCATTCAGATGAATTTGTTCATTGTTCGTGCGAGAGTATTAAAAAGAAACCGAGAATAGACTTTTTAAAGCAAAATTTCGGCTCCATAGCTACCGCTGAAGATTCTTTGATTGGCAAATTGGAAGAGTTCCTAATCTGCGAAATATGCGCAGAGAAATTCGGTTAGTTAAGCATTGTTCATCTTTTATAAATCCTTTGATTAATAATCATAAACTACAAATGAAGTAAAGAACATCTTCCAAGTGATATGCAAAAAAGTTAGTGAGACAATTATCAACCCCTTATCTTAGTGGTAATATGAGGACAAGTATCAAGGACTAGTAAGCGCATTGTGTTTGAATATGGATGGACTAAATTTTAAATTTTCAAAAAAGCGCTCCCTTACCTACGATATCAAACATGATACATTCATATTTCTAGCGATTAATAAGCTGAATTAAAGTAATATAAATAGGGTGCGGTATGCTTAATAACTTTTGCTGTCTTTCCATATTCACAATATTTGAAAGAGTATCTCTTAAATTGTAGATTCAAGTGTTCGAATTCCGCATGCACTTCATTGTGGTCATACATTTTGCAAGAAATGCATAGAAGGAGTAAAAAAAGATGAGAGGTCAGTTTTTATAAGTGATATATTGAAATTAAATCAAATATCTTATAGCTATCCTTGTCCCAATTGCCGAAGATCACAGACGGTTGCGGATGGACAATTTTTCTCGATGAACCGTCTTGTTCTTGGTAGGCCGTATTTAAAAATTACCACTTCAAGACCAATGAATCATTGGACTTTTTAATTTCCTTAAAGCTGATTTATTTAAAAAAAAAGAGAACTTTTTTAGAACTGGCTGAACTTGTACAGAATAATGAAGAACGTAAGGACAAAAATTCTATTGATTGCTTTCATTGTAATGAGGTGAGTATGTAATTTGATAATATTGTGAAGCGACGGGAAGGTTGATTTGAAAATATTCGTTAAAGGGAGCGAAGCACTCTCTGTGGTCTCTTCGACGCGCAATGCTTTCTCGCTGTTAGAGAACATAGAAATAGTGTACACAATGTAGAGACTAGTGTTGTTAGTCGAATGTATTCTGCGAATATTTTCGGTCGAAATTTAGTCGAGAATAAATTTGCATTTAGTCGAGAATAAAAGTGTTCAAAATGCGATAAAATTAACAATTAGGGTAATAATTAGATAATTAGGGAAAACCCTTCCATTACACAGAAGTGAAGAAGCGGACCACTCAGCACCAAAAAACTAATAGGAAATGAATGTCTATTCTCGAATATATTCGAAAACATTATTCGAGACTAAATGCAAACTTAGTCGCGAATAGTAGTCTATTTGCCCATTTAGTCGAGACTAAAATGAAAAAAAGATTTTCGAATGATTTTTGGTCTGTACTAAAAATGCAAATTTAGTCGAGACTAAATTTTATTTCACCTAACAACACTAGTAGAGACCATTGAGAGAGGTTACGCTCCCTTTATATTCGTTCAAGCTACCATAGAAAGTCAGCGTTTTGAACGAATATAATTCCAACTGAACTCGGAATGTCAAAATAATACTGAATACGTCTCACCATCTTATTTCAGAAAATTCAATCTGCTAAAATGAGATTTTGCACTGACATCAATTGCGTTGAGGTTGTTTTTTGTTGATAAAAATGAATTCATTTCGATATATTTTCCAGTATAATAAATTTATCTGCGCCAACTGTTGCTTTGAGGATATTCATAGCGGCCACTCAACTCTTCGATATGATGAAAAAGTTCGTGGGAACTTCTTTGATTGCGTTTCTAGGGGAATGGGGTGATATGGAAATGAAATTGGATTAGGATGAGAGAGCATGGGAAAGGAGGAGACAAAACTCTCATTTCATCATTCTATCAATCATGATGCGGTTGGTTTTACCACAACCGAGAAGAGGGGCGCTTACTACACGAAATGAGTGGTGAGGAATGAGAAATTACTAGAATTGATCTGTAATATGGCCTGCAGGACTTCGTGTGCCTTGAATAACGGTTGTACCTTTACCTTTACCTTATGACCTGGGCCAGAAATCAAAGAAGTGCCAGTTCGTGTTTCATTTTTAATGAATGAATGATATTAAAGATTCGTACTGGCTCACGGGAATATATTATCAACAAGAAAGAAGAAATGGAAACGAAAAAGGAAGAAATATTGTCGAAGTATGAAGTGCTAATTGAATTGTGGAGGAAACTTCAAAAAGTAAATTGGTCATTTGAAAATGAGATTTTACAATAGGTTGTTTTATTTTTTTATAGAAAATTCCGAACATCCACCTTCCCGAACAGATTTCTGCTGCTGCTGACTGCATATTCACACAAGAGGTACAGATTTAATTTAATAGTCTAACTATGTTTTAATGATATAAACAAAATTTAGGAAGCGAATGAGCTGATGTCTACTGTAGATGACTTCAGTGATACATTCCTTCAGTCAGCTAATATTGTCATCGACTCAATCGATAAAACCATTAAAACAATTGGGGTGGGTCAAATGCACATCTGTATCATTATACATATGTAACTTTTAGTGAATCTATTATTTAGTATGCATTTTCAGGAACAATTATCGGCGTTCTAATGACAATAAATGACTGTGGTCCTGTTCTGGATTAAGTAGTTCTGTATTTAATTGTTTATGCACTTTTAATGCTCGATACATAAATTCTTTTTGGTGTATGACTTCACCGATGACAGATGTAACGAAGACGTAACAAGATATTATCGCTTTCGTAATATATTTAATCGGCGAGTTGTAAAATGTCTCGAACGAAAGAAATTTGGTAGAATGTTTCGCGTTCAAGAATATGTGTATCTTTGTGAACGAAAAAACAAGCTCTGTGGCCCTTTTCACTCTACCTCTATCTTCTTTCTCTCACTCTAGTTCTTGTGTTCTTATGCACGTGTATTGCGTCTGTGATGTGCCATTGCATGCACACTCAAACTTTCTATCTCGACCTCTCTCCTTCTATCTCTATCTCTGCCTTTTCCTCGCCCTTTCTCTTCTATCTGCCATAGTGCCTCTCTACTTACTTTCCTTCCACTCATCGATTCGTCTTTGCAAGCATTTTGTTTCATTGTTTGTCACAAACATGTTTACGTGTTTCATAAGAAACATAACAATACTTTTACTACTTCTGATTCATGGTCCACGAAATTTATTAAAGGGAGAGTGACCTCTCTCAATGGTCTCTTCATCGCGCACACTATTTCTCTGTTCTCTAACAACGAGAGAGCGTAGACCGTTGAAGAGACCGTTGACAAAGGTTTCGGTCCCTTTAAAGATGGAGGCCCTCGAATGTCTATGCAAATGTATAACATATCTATTATGCAAGAGACAACTTATATGCAAGAAATTAGCACGACCATTCATCAATCCCATAGCGCAGTGGTAACAGTGCTCACTAGTAAGCGTAACGTCGCGGGTTCGAAACATATTGCTGAACTTTCCTATTTTCAAAATTTCGCGCCTTTGCCTGTACATCAAGCATGGATTCATTCATGATTCTAGCGATCAATAAGCTAAATTAGCATAAACTAATTTATGTGAGGTAAGCAGAATATCTTATGCTATCTTTCTGTCTTCACAGTTTGTTCACGAAAATATTGCCCGGACACCACCTTTAAATGCACTAAAAAAACCATATTTGAATCGCACTGCTCTAGCGATCCACTTTCACTTTCTTTGTGTACTAGAGAATTTCTAGAAAACACGGGGGTTGTGCTTGCCTATTAAATTAAAATATATAATTATTCAACTACTTCTTAATTTTACAAACTATTTGCCTATTCTCGAGGGAGCCCAGTGTTTTAAAGAGGCGCGCTAGCAATGATTTCACTTTGAAGTATGCGCCGATTCAAATGGTGGTCCTATCCCGAATCTCGAATCGTCGAGACGGTGTACGGTAGGATTCAAGGACGTCGACTTATCGATCGAGGGGACAAACAGGTCGACGCTTTCCAGGTATCCTGCAGAAAATATCACCAATGATTAGCAAATATTTTTTGATTTAGGGCATTCCATTCGCGAAACCGCCGGTAGGACCACTACGATTTAAGGTTTGCATTAATATCGAGATAACCAATGGAATGTCTATTTTAGAAGCCTCAAGCTCCTGAAAGCTGGAGCGGCATAAAAGAGACGAAGACATGGGGCGACGCTAGCATGCAGATACGGATACCGTACTTTATGGTAATGAATCTGTACATTTACCTACTCCGTAACCTCCTCCGCTGCGTCTCCGCCGTTACGGCGGAATTTACGGCGTAGGCACGTAAGGCAAATGTAACGATGCATAATCAACCATTCTAAATGGTCATATTGAGTTTTCATTATATCTGTTATATGTATAAAAGAAATTTCAATTACAGAAGGGAACAGCGTCCGAGGATTGTCTGTCCTTGAACGTATTTACTCCGTCATGGTCGCCTCCTCCTGGTGGTAGGTCAAAGATCAAACTACAAAATTATTGGATCAAAGATCAAAGATCAAAAGTTCAGGCTTTCCGGTGATGGTATTCGTGCATGGAGGCGGATTCGCTGGAGGTGACGCAATCGCATATGGGGACAAGGGTATATGCGAACATTTGGTGGGTGTATTATATGGTTTGTACACCCAGAGAAAAGAGGTGTACCCGACAGCGCACAAGACCTGTGAAGTGATTTATTTAGTTTAGCCTAACTAAAGAAGTAGCTTTCCTCATTTTATAGTTTAGTTGTTGAATTAAAACAATTTTACACTTTCATTTTAAAATCTAGTTTTATAAAGATTCTAGAAAGACCTGGTGCTGTCTACTGAAGATGGCCGCGATACCAGGCGACGCTTTATGGTGTCTAGACGTAGCGGCCGAAACACCATGAAGCACATTACTATTAAACAATTAAAGGGAGAGTGACCTCACTCAATGGCCTCTTCATTGCGCACACCATTTCTCTGTTCTCTAACAACGAGAGAGCGCAGAGTGTTGAAGAGACCGTTGACAAAGGTGTCGGTCCCTTTAAGCATAAATAAGGATTACATTTATAGTGCATGCCGTTTTAATTTGTACTTCTGTCAATTATGCTGTCTAATTTAAAACTTTCTGAGTTATTTCAACACCCAAAAAGTGCCAACCATAACACTTCACAGGTCTTATGGGTTGTGGGTTACACTTTTTTCTCTGTGTGTTGTTTGGTCATTTTACTACAGAGGGATGTCGCGAGATTATTGATCTTCATTACTCTATGGTGATAGCACGAATGCGATTGCTCATTATCACTCATTAAACAGGCTAGTACTCGATTCGTGTCAATGAAAAAAAGTACGGAGATAACTTGTCGAAATTGACATTATTTATTTCCGAATAAAGACCCAATTTATCGACATCGTCATTTTATGGAATTCAGGTCACTTGCGATGTAATCGTTGTTACGATTCAATATCGTCTCGGCTATCTTGGCTTCTTCTCCACAGGTATGGTATTGCCGATGACAATACAGAACTGTTCCAAAGTTACGATTTTTGAATCACAATTAATTTTTGGAAAGTTCACTTTTTAAAATTTATATTTTATGGTGCATGTCACACATAATTATAAAACTTCATTTATTCATTTATTCGTATCAAAACACCTAATCGCATTTTGAAAATGTGCAACGTAGCTATTCAACATATGGTTACAAACAAAAAGAAAAGAATAAATACTCTTCGTTTACATACTCTCTCTCACCTATATTATTATTTTTCATGTTATTTTCGTAACTATCTTGCGGAACCAGAAATTTCACTAGGTGTAGTTTTGATGTTATACCGTGCCAATATCTTTCTTTCTCTCATCTTTCTCTCATTCCTACTAAAATATATAAAACAGTTGGATGCAACTATTCTAACTCTTGATAAATGTGTTGTAAGTGAATAAATAAATGAAACCGTGCCGGCTTTACTTTTATTACAGGTATAGTTTATCCAAATTTATTGTCGAGGTGACGCAGCATGTCCGGGCAATCTCGGATTGTGGGATCAATGTGAAGCCCTTAAATGGATCCAACTCAACATTGAAGCCTTCGGTGGAAATAAGGTTGATCTTACCTCTTTAGGGTCGAAACACCGATCACGTTTCTCTAGGCTTTTATCACTATTAGACTATCTACTAATAGTTTAGCATATTTGAATTATTGAATATTTGATCTTTGATCTTTGATCTTTAATATTTGATCTTTGATCTTTAATCTTTGATCTTTGCTCTTTCAGGACAACGTCACAGTCTTTGGGCATAGTGCGGGAGGCGCTAGTGTAGACATGCTCCACTGCAGCCCACATTCAACAGGCAGGTGTTTTACTTTGTAATCGAAGAACGTTAAGAAGAAAGTAGGTAAAGGAAGGTATGGAAAGGTAGCTGCACGTATCGGAGAATATCGTCAATACCTGAATACAAGAAGTCGAAAGAGGAATTAATAGTGAAGACTCTTCTTTTATGACACCAGATTGAGTGGTGGCACTGCTTAGCTAATCTTGATACAAAGTGCTTTCATAATAATAAAAAAATTTTTAAAAAAAACCCCGTCTCGAAACTATCAAAATAGTATCAATACTTATTACAATTTTTTTAAAATTTATTTTTATCAACATGCTTATGCACGAAACGAAACACATAAAAGTGACTAGTGAAAATACATGAAATTTAAATGTGATATATTGGGGGGTCAGGGTTTTGATATCTCGGGGGTGGAAAGGGGGATCTCTACTCTCTTGGAAGAATTACATTTTTTGTGATCGATTTTTTAAAATGAAAAACGTTAATGTACACATTTAATTGAAAAAATTGAATACATTGAATTATAATACAAAGATCTTTCAAATTGAGCGAAATAAAATAACTTTTTAATTCTTTTCCAGGCCTCTTCCATAAGGTGATCGCAATGGCGGGTTCGGCAGATCGAGCATGGTCCATTACTCCAGGAATGGTGAATCAGAGCAAAAAGAAAGCTGACCAATTAGGAATCAGTGGATATCGAACCAGTGAGGAGGTTGGTCTTTCATCTTTCATCCTTTATTCCACGGCGGTCTTTTATTAATTCATCTTTATGTGCAATATTTTTAAACTCTAAAAATATTAATGAATATGTGAATTGGGCGAGGCATTACTTTTACTACTATAACACTAAAACATCTATATATAAGCTAAATTAATCAATTCTCATTGTAAGTATGTAATTCATTCAAACATTTGAGCTACTCGAAATGCTGAGATCCGTGCCGGCGAACAAATTCAGTACGAATATGATGAATCCGGACGTAGACGAGGGAGTGTTCTTTGGTTCGTTCTATTCATCAGATCACTATTATATTCAATATTATATTCTTATATTCACAATATGATATTGATTTTTACTGCCAGAATGACCGGTGAGCATTGAAAAAGTAGTACTTTCCCAAAGGCAACAAAGTACTGTGGTTCAAAATTAAAGGTGGACTGCCGCGAATATTTTCGTGAACAAACTGTGAAGACAGAAAGTTAGCAAAAGCTATTCTACATACCCTACATCATTTAGTTTATGCTAATTCAGCTTACTGATCGCTAGAATCATGAAGGAATCATGCTTGCAATCGCAGGCAAAGGCGCGCTTTTTGCAAATAGGAAAGTTTGGCAATAGGATTCGAACCCGCGGCCATGCGATATCTAGTCAGAAGTTCTACCACTGCGCTAAGGGATTGATGAGTGATCATTCTGTCTAAATGCATATCAATTCACACTTGCATAAGCGAGATGGAACATATTTGCATGAACATTCGCGGGTCTTCACCTTTAAGCACAAAAATGAATTGATATCAATTGGGAAAGAAAACTGAATAGTTCCAACTACAGAGACGACGCCGTTCATTGACGGAGATTTCTTTCCCGAGCCGATCGATAATTTGAGGAAGAAAGCTAAACCAAAGCCTGTGATGGCAGGAGTGACTAAGGAGGAGGGAATACTATTTAGTGAGTATTTCAATAATTAATTTCATGCTTTTTAAATTGTATCCATCACTAACTGTTGAAATCTAATTTTTATGCAACTTTTTTTATTTTTTAAAAATTCAGTGCTCAAAAACAAGCCTTCGTTGGAAGCACTGAAGCGATGTTTGAAGAACGCAGCGAAAACGGCCGGAAATGACGCAGTTGCAGTAAGTCTATTATATCTTCAAAAACTAATAATAAATAATAATGATTTCAAAATTCAAAACAAAATCAATTTCAGGACGATTTAGTTCATCTCTACTGCGACAGTGAAGCTCCTCTTGACACTGAACAACTGAAATTACTAAATATTAGAGTAAGTTTTTTCGATATCTTAGATCAAAGATCAAACATTTAGATTTTTCGTGTTTCAGGCACTTTCCGATATACTCATGAACACCGGAACGCTGAATTTGTGTAGGAAAACGGCAGAAGCGCAAAGTACGGTATTATAATACAAACATTTTGCTTGATATCTATGATCATCAATGCATTACAAAAACTTTTTACCTTCATTTTTGTTTTTAAAGTGAGCATTCCAGACGATCCGGTATACCTCTATGTCTTCAAGCATTTTAATCCAAAGAGTCTGGGAATATGGAGATTCTTCCTTCCCATGACAGGTTAGGTGACTTTTGCTATTTATGTGAAAATATCATTTTAGCCAAGTTATAGTGTAAGTGATAAATGTTTAAAGGAAACAGTGATATTTTTCTATAATACGTGATACGGGCATTATTTTTAGCAAGTGTGTTTAAATCATAGAATTGATGTGCGATTCCTCTTCATTTTCTGTTCACTTCATTTCGAATTTACTGGAAATAAACTTAAATTTTGTTGTTTTAGATTCTACTCATTCCACTGAACTGCCATACCTATTCCGAAGGAGCATTCTCAGTCCTTCCTTTAAACTGAGGAAACAGGATGATCTAGAAGTAGCTGACCTTTTTACAACGGCCGTAACGAATTTCGCGAAGCACGGGTAATCATGTACTTTATCTATTGTGAGCACAATTTCTATTAATTACAGTAACCCAAACGGTCCACAATCTGATCAATCACATCTTCCCTCTCGTTGGGACCCGGTGCGAGCTCCAGGGTACTGCAACAATTACGTGATCGATTCAACAAAGGCATACATGGACGATAAATTTTTCGAAGTAAGATTTTTCTCTTCCATGCAAACCCATGCGAGACATCTTTCAGGGCCGACCTGCGAAGTATTTAAAAATAATACATGGTAAAAACGTGAAAACTACAAGTGCGACGATTTTAGATAGTGCATCGCTAAGTTGTTTTGATCTTATAAGAAATACGATCACTTTGTAGATATTGTTGAGAATAAAGCAATTTTATTGCAAATACGATTTCATAGCACATTATAGCCACAATAATTCACTCAATTCATTATACTAAAATACTACAAAGAAGTCTTATTTCATCCTCACAATGGTTGGCATAGAGACAGTTTGAGCAAAATCGATATAGTACAAAGGAAATACTCAGAATTTACAACTAGAAGCTCTCCTTTTCGAACTTTTTATATGCTTTCTCGTGTTCAGAATGAACAGGGAAGGAACATCGATGAATGAGGTCTTTCTTTCTTTCCTTATTTATTTTAGTCACAAATAATATGAGAGAACAATTACGTAATAATTAAGGGTAGATGGAAGTCCGTCGCGTTGTCAGCGAATCGGTTTAAGAGACCGGCTCGGTAAGACTCGAGCATGGTCCGGACATTCGCGAGGACTTTCGATCTGGCCCTCAATTTTTTCATCAGAGACACATACCGGGGGGAGACCGATGAAAGTTATAGTGAAAAGGGGGGGGGGGCTCAAACCCGGCTCACATATGTCACATTAAGTAAAAAATTGAAAAATTCATAACTTTTCAATCGTGATAGCTAGCACTTTTATTTCTTTTTATTGTTGAATAACATGCCATGCGCCCTTATAAACACAGCTGACAAGGGAACTGTCTCAACTTAATGTGGCCATATGACATGGGAATAATTTACCTGAATCAGTTTTCGATGCTGATTACGAATCCGTTATCAAACGTTGCCCAATCGAGCTGAGATTCGAGAAAATCGATCTTGAAATTCGACTATTTGATTCGAAAATTGACAACTTACCTACAATATCCACTAAATTACAGCAGGAGGTGTTTGGATAATTGAAAGATGAGTTTATGAACGCATTGGGATGCTTTATATAGGAAGTCTCACGAATTTCCGATTAAACTAGCGAATTTTAATATCGATTTTCTCGAATCTCAGCTCGATTTGGCAACGTTTGAAAACGGATTCGTAATCAGCATCGAAAACTGATTCAGGTAAATTATTCCCATGCCATATGGCCACATTAAGTTGAGACAGTTCCCTTGTGAGCAGTAATATCATATCGTTCTGAATATGTTTTTTCGTGTATGATTTTCCGATTTTTCCTCTTCTATCCTCGTTGAAGAGAGACGGCAAGCATTGACATAGTACATATCTATTGTGTGTAATTTGCAAAATCGAAAATTAAATTTCTTGCAAATCGCAAGAGTAGTAGGTAGCTTTATTATGTCATTTTACTAGTAGTGATGCGTGTACACAGAAAAAATATACAAGTAGACACAAACTACACTTTTAAAATTTTTTAAAAGTAATTATTTTATTTTTATTTTTTTCAATCCCCACATTGAGTCGACCGTCAAGGCAAGTTGATTCATAGGGCGGATGGTAGCTGATGCATGTCCGTTTGCGAATACAACTGCCACGTGAAGAATCGTCGTTTCGCAGATCTCGAAATTATTTTTTTAATTGTCAAACTTGAAAAATTACATGTCTCTTTCATATAAATCGGTTGGAAGGCGGCGTACGGCAACCAAAGCTGTACCATTGTTATCTGTAGGAGTGTACTATACTGCACTACCGTAATCGCCAGGAATCGCTAACTGATATTTTTTTCAGTCGACCCCCGATTCTCAACCATGACCCGGGGTTGATGGTTGAGAATGGCTGAGGTCGAAAAATTCATGATGATCCCAGACCAAATATTATTTGGCAATATATCAACAGTGAGCCAACTTCTAGATTTCTGGATAACGTAACCCAAACTACAGTAATCTAGTTACGGTACCCTATAATAATGTGGTAATATTTTCGGAAAATTCAGGTGCGCGCCTTACAATTACTGTAGTTTGGGTTACGGTATCCAGAAAGATAAAGGTTGGCTCACTGTTGATATAATGTCAAATAGTATTTGGTCTGGGACCGTCATGAATTTTTCGACCTCAGCCATTCTCAACCATGAACATGGTTGATAATCAAGTGTCGACTGAAAAAAGTTAGTTTGTGATTCATGACGGTTACGGTAGTGCAGTACAGTACACTCCTAGTGATGACAATGGCACAGCTTTGGTTGCTGTACGCCACCTTCCAACCGATTTATATGAAATAAACATATAAATATTCAAGTTTGATAATTTAAAAAATAAATTCGAGATCTGCAAAACGATGATTCTTCACATTGCAGTCGTTTCTGCAAACGCACATGCATCAGCCCCCATCCGCCCTATGAATCAACTTACCTTGACGGTCGACTGAATGTGGGAGTTGAAAAAATAAAAATAAAATAATTATTTTTCTCAATTTTTTTTGAATGCAGTCCGAGTCTATTTGTATATTTTGACTATGTACGCGCATCACTACGAGTAAAATGACATAATAAAGCTACCTACTACTCGTGCGATTTACAAGAAATTTAATTTTCGATTTTTGCAAATTACACATATCTCACATTCAGTTCAATTCTCGGAAAAGTTGGATTTCCAAGGGAATGTGACAATCATGAACACAAGTGTCAGGGCTACAATATGTACTATGTCAATGCTTGCCGTCTCTCTTCAACGAGGATAGAAGAGGAAAAATCGGAAAATCATACACGAAAAAACATATTCAGAATATGATATTACTGCTCAGCTGTGTTTTGAAGGGCGCATGACATGTTATTCAACAATAAAAAGAAATAAAAGTGCTAGCTATCACGATTGAAAAGTTATGAATTTTTCAATTTTTTTAATTAATGTGACATATGTGAGTCGGGTTTGAGCCTAAGGGCATTTTCACTATAACTTTCATCGGTCTCCCCCCAGTATAAGTCTATGATGAAAGTATTGAGGGCCAGATCGAAAGTCCTCGCGAATGTCCGGCAGGGGGTCAAAATGCTCGAATCTTACCGAGCCGGTCTCTTAAAGGGATCGTAAACTCACTCAATGGTCTCTTCGAAGCGCAATGTTCTCTCGTTGTTAGAGAACAGAACAATAGTGTGTGCAATGAAGAGACCATTGAGTGAGGTAGCGCTCCCTTTAAGGCAGCACGTCAACGTTAATGGAAGCTCCAATGAAAACGTCAGATCTAGTGAGGATCATAATACCAAACGTCGTTTATTCTGTTCCTTCTCATCTCTCGAATGCTTATCACTCAGATATTTGAATATAAAACAAAGATAAACATCGAGACCATAATAATGCTATATTAAAGTTACATCATTAGGTAATTTTGATGTAACTTTAATATAGCATTATTATGGTCTCGATGTTTATCTTTGTTTTCATAGCCCTTCCTTGTCTCTTCCGTGAGAGGTCGTTGCCTCCCTGGCTCCCTCTTTAAACTGGTCATTCAATTCTTTGTTTTGTATTGGCTTGCTTTTGCCCAATTGGAAACCGGTAGGAACTAAGCTCCTACGTCGGGGCGACACACTCCTCCTGCCCAGACGCTATAGTTTCACTCTTGTTGTTAACTGAGGCAGTGTCGGTTATTGCACTCCTTGGGTCTTGCACAAGTTTAGCGGAAGAGATAAGTAGGGTCTGGCTCGACCAGATTTCAAATGATAGGTCGTTACACTCAATTTGTTTCGCGTTGATCTTTGATCTTTGCACATAGTGTGCCTCTTTATCTCTGATCACTCTCATCACTCTCCTCTGCCTGTCTGTCTACCCACCCCTCTTCCTATCTCTGATCGATTGATCTTGATCGCTCTAATCAATTTTCATAGATGGGTAAGAATACAAGGAACACGTCGATCGATAAGATCGATGAACTAATCGAAGAAGTTCGACTTTGTCGATCGAGTATGCAAAAGGATGGTAAGGTGGTAAGCGAGCTTGTACAACAACAAGCTAAACGTATTGATTCACTAGAGAGTCGATTATCCTCATCTGAGGACAAGATGGCGTTAGCCTTCAACACTCTTAGTGCTAGTCTAAATCTTCTGATTCAGACAGTAGATCGGCAAACTAGACTACTATCTCGCTCATCACTTCAGTCGGTTGTCTCATCCACTCTATCCACATCTCACGTTATCAGCGATAAGGCTTCTCGTGTCGTCCTCGTCGGAATTCCTGAACGTGCTACTGAGGCAGAGACTGAGACTGCGGATCGTGAGTTGCTATCCCGTATGCTTGCCACCATTGGTGATCCAGCCTTGTCAGACTTAGCGGGTTCCATATCTCTCAAAAGGCATCCGCCCTCAAAAAATCCCAAGTCTGACAGAGCTCGGGTCATTAAGGTTCAATTTCCTTGTCTTCAATCTCGTGACAGTTTCTTCTCTCTTGGTCGTAAGCATCGCGTTGCTCGGATGGGTGGTTCGGTTCATTCGTATATCAGACCGGACTACACAGCTGATCAGCTCGAGACTGATCGATCCCTGAGGAAAGAAGCTGGAATCATGAATGCCACAGCGGGGCAATTGGAGTATGTAGTTCGTGATCTAAAAATAGTCAGACTATCGACTCCAAGAGCACTTCCTCCTCGGTCACTCGAAGCCATTCAAAAGAAGGGTGACAGTGGTCGTGGTAATGGAAACCCTTGGTCATCTGACCTTGGTGTTCATGATTCATCTCACAATCTTGTTCCCAACTGGGAATCCCTTGTCTCTTATCCACCTCTATCAAATCCCGGATCTGTCGCCGCATCTGCTTATGGTTTGGGTACCGTTCCAAAACGTGGTCGACCAAAAAGCCAGAGCAGAGGTGGTATCAGATCTAACTCACTTAGCACGCTTCGCTCAAATAGCAAGAGGCCTCATCTGTCTTCATCGCCACTTAATACATCTCCTACTGCTGCTCCTAATGGTCCCAAGAAGGCCAATACTCAATCTGTCTTATCTCCTGTAGTTGCTAGTAATCTTTCATCATTCGGCTGTCTCTGCGCCCTCTCCTCCTCCCTCTCCATCTTCTCTTTATTTATCCTCTAGGGATACGCCGCGAATCAATACTATCTCTACTGATCAATGCACGTAGCATAGGCTACAAGATTCCTCTCTTAGACGACTTCATAACCACCTTCAATTATAAACTCGTAGCAATTACCGAAACATGGGCTCAAATAGATACAATTTCCGATTCTATGCTTTCAATGGGTAAATTTTCAGTCTATAGATGCGACAGGGATAAACATGGCGGTGGTGTAGTATTACTTATCGATCCTTCTATTTCATCTACCTTAATCTTTTCCTCATCATTCTCAATTTACTGTCAAACCGTTGGAGTTAGACTAATCTTCGAAAACAACTTGATCTTTGATCTCTATCTGATCTACCGTAGTCCGTCCTGTGAGCCTCACCAATTCTCCACTTGCCTTTCGCATACCAGTGATATTGTCTCATCCAATAACTACCCTTACTTTGTAATGGGCGACCTAAACTGTCGCGAAATCGATTGGTCTTCCTTGTCATTATCCGTATCGCTACCGCCTACACATCACTCTCCAGTTCTACTTGACTTTGCGCAGTCTCATTCTCTGACACAATGTGTTCCCTCCCCAACTAGGGGTAACAGTCTGCTAGATATTGTTCTCGCCTCTCATATTCATATCTTGTCTGACTGTAGAGTTCTTCCTCCTTTGCCTAAGTTAGATCACTCTCTTGTATCATTCTCTATTCTGGCATCACTGCCTAAGGCCAAACCTCGCCTAATTAAGGACTATAGGAGAACTAATTGGACTGCTGTTCAAACTGCTATTGCCTCTGTTGATTGGTATAGTGAACTTTCCATTTGTAATCAGGACGCTGACACTCTTTATTCCACCTTTTTAAGCATTATTCAATCAATTATTGATATTCTCATTCCAATTCGCAAGGTTAATCCATCCAAATCCAAAAACGGTTTTTCGTGTAAGTCTCTTAACCTCTTGCGTAGGTGCAGATCTCAATATCGTAACCGCTTCTCAATTGGTATTGAACCATTTCTTGCGACTAGTCGTAGACTCCGCCTCTCAATCAATAAAACTTGCAGGCAACGCGAGCGCTCTCTTTTCAATAATCCTAATCTTAAGAAGTTTTATAAGTTCGCAGGCGATCGTATAAAAGATGTGCATCATTCCATAGAATCTCTCATGGATAATACTGGCAATATAAAAACATCTGACTTTGCTAAAGCCCAATTACTTGCTGATCACTTCAGTGAATCCTTTAATCATTCTACCTATCCCACACCTGTCTCGTCTTTCCAACCAAGATCACAGCGCATCGACTATATCGATTTTTCCCCAGCCAGAATAACCAACGTCATAAGAAAATTACCTAATAAGATTTCTCGATCTCCTGATGGTATTACCTATGCTTTCTTGAAAAAAACTGCATCTCAAATCTCTATTCCATTGTCCATTCTCTTCAACTGGTTCATGCTTCACTCTTGTTCCCCGTCTGCCTGGCTTACCGCTACTGTTTGCCCCATTTACAAACGGAAAGGCGCCAAGCATGATGTTAGTAATTATCGCCCCATATCTATTACGAGTGCATGTTGCAAGGTTATGGAAAGACTGATTTGTAAAGATATCACTGAGTTTCTAACCACCAATGATCTCTTGCCTACTGAACAGCATGGGTTCAGAGGTAGAAGATCATGCAGTTCGTGCCTTCTCTCAAGCTTCTCCTCGTGGCACAAGAACCTAGATAAGAAAAACTTTATATCTGTAGCATTTATCGACTTCAGTAAGGCTTTTGATACATTGCCCCTTAATTTGCTTGTACATAAATGTGAATCTATCGGTATCACTGGATGTCTTCTCAAATGGATTAGCTCCTTCCTTCATAATCGCACCCAATCAGTTATAGTAGGTGATACAATGTCTAACCCTTTCAATGTTATTAGTGGAGTCCCTCAAGGATCATGTCTTGGCCCCCTCCTTTTCTCATTGTATATTTCAGACGTTGCATCTGTGCTGCCCCAAAATGTTCAATGTTATATTTATGCAGATGATCTCAAAGTCTTCTCTGTCAATAACCCTATCGCCTTGCAAACTGCATTAGATTCAATTCATGCATGGAGTACCCAGTGGGGACTCACAATGTCACGCACTAAAACAGTCATAATGTGCATGGGCCCGAATCACCCCCCCCCATTCAATTTTTCGATCAACAATACCTTTCTACCCTGCGTCACTGAGATCAAAGATCTCGGTGTCACATATTCAAATACTTTGGATTTCACTGAACATATTAGCAACATAGTGATAAAAGCTAAAGCTCGCTCCTGCTACATCCTTCGTTCTTTCACTTCAAAAAGCCCAGTTGTCTATGCCCGTCTATTTTGCACTTATGTCCGTCCACTGCTCGAATACTGTTCTGAAGTGTGGAACCCCATGTCGTCGTCTTTGAATGCCCTAATTGAATCAGTACTTATCAGATACTCCAGATTGGTATGTAAACGCTGTCGTCTACCGTACACCTCGTATGAGGATCGTCTACGAGCCTTGGACCTCCTTACTTTAGAAACCCGTAGAACAATTATTGATCTTACTGTAACGTTCAAGATCATTCATAATTTTATTGATATTGACCCCCGTAGCATCTTTATATTTTCCAACACTTTGAATTTTACTCGTGGTCATCAACTTAGAATTTGTATGAACCCTTCATCTAGTACACGCTATCTATCATTTTTCTCAAATCGTGTTGTCCGAAAATGGAATAATTTAGATCGAACTATTGTCACATCAATCTCTCCTCAAGTGTTTAGTAATTCTATAAAGGTTGCAATCCAGTAATTGCACCTATATCGTCGCTACTTCTTGTTTTAATATGTATTTTAATTGTTTATGAAAAAATCCCTCGTCTCTTTTCTCCAAGATGCGATAAATATATTATTATCCAGTTACATTTTTTGACTTTATTACGCCGAAAAAAGGATTAATAATCTTGATTGAAATCAATGAAGCAAATGTTTTCTATGAGAGGAATCGCGAGAAAATCGACCGTTTCGGAGGGTCCGCGGCGGTAGAAATTTCGACCCCCTGAAAATTTCAGATTAAGTACTTTGAACGATGCTCTATTGAACTGCGTTGGCCGATTTTGCATATCTGCTCTCATTTTCGAGTAGCGGTCGGTCAAAGTTGGCTGGTACGGTATTTTTGGCTCGAGTGTGCGTCAGAAAAATGATCATAACTCCGTTCAAAATAATGATAGAATTTTTTTCAAAAAAAAGGATCGAAAGAGGAGAATTTGGGCAACATTTCCCAGTTGATGACGTCATTTGTCGACCATGCGCCGGTGCGGGGCGGTCGGTTTTATGAAAAAGTGACGTAACTTTCCTAATCGGAAAAAGTGCACTTTTCTTCTATGCGCGTTTTGTTGCACCCATATGTGTCTAAAAATTACCCAAGTTTCGGAGGATTTGAGAAATGCAAAAAAAGCGTTGATTTTAGTGACGCGACCTCGGACTTGTCATAGGAAAGAACGGCGTATTCCTTTATCAAGAAACAGCAAAGGAGCTTAAATGACTCAAAAACATCCGAAAAAGCATTACGATCTCAAAATACCCATAAATGACAGTTATTTGAAACACAAAATCACCTAGTTCCGAAAAATTTGAAAAAAACCATATTTTGCTTTTCCACGTGGAAAAAACGTCTCAGTAATGTTAATTAATCATTATAATATTTCTTATAATGTTTTTGAACATTTATGTTTTTGGAAGTGAAGGAATACCTGCTCTTAGAGCCGAGATATCCGCCATCGAGATCACACGCGCGCGCCCCAACTCACCCTTTGAGAAGAGATGTGTTGCCATAAAATGAACGTTTTCCAGCTCAGAATGACTCAAAACAACTTGTTTCATCATTCTTATCACGAAAAAAATACCTTGGAACACGTTTTCTGTGTCTGTAAAAATCAGCAAAAGATTTGGATCGAACCGGGGTTCGAACCCGCTCGGTGTTTTTAGAGCGGTACCTCGTTACCTCGACGCCTCGAATGATTTTGCGTATTTTATTTATTTATTTATCGTACATCGCAAGGGTGTTTCAACAAGTACAAAGTGTTCGAGTGCAAAAAAATATGTGAAAGAATAAAATTATTAAAAGAGGATGGGGATGGGGGGAAGGTGAGAGATCAATTGATTTACTTAACATAGTAATAGTAATAGTAATAGTAACATAGTAACATGATACAACCGATGTCTTTGTAATATGTTATTTCAATGTTAATTGTTTTCAATTGTGACTGATTTCTCTAATAAATGTATCTTATCTAACATTAGTTTTGACATTGTACTTCATCATTCCTTGAAGAGAGAGAGAGCGAGAGAGAGCGAGGAAGGTTTGGGGGGGGGGGGGGGCTCACACTCGTTCTTTGTTGTTCAAATGCAACTATGTTCGCTCAGAGTTTTCTAACATCTCCATTTTTGTAGTTGCCAGATGTTAGTCTCCCTTCTCCTTTTTTCTCTCCCTGTCTGTTCACGAAAGAGCGTGTGGGAGTGAGAGAGCGGATGAGCAGTCGCGCGGAGTTGGGGCGCGCGCGTGTGATCTCGATGGCGGATATCTCGGCTCTAAGAGCAGGTAGGCCTTCACTTCCAAAAACATGAATGTTCAAAAACATTATAAGAAATATTATAATGATTAATTAACATTACTGAGACGTTTTTTCCACGTGGAAAAGCAAAATATGGTTTTTTTCAAATTTTTCGGAACTAGGTGATTTTGTTTCAAATAACTGTCATTTATGGGTATTTTGAGATCGTAATGCTTTTTCGGATGTTTTTGAGTCATTTAAGCTCCTTTGCTGTTTCTTGATAAAGGAATACGCCGTTCTTTCCTATGACAGGTCCGAGGTCGCGTCACTAAAATCAACGCTTTTTTTGCATTTCTCAAATCCTCCGAAACTTGGTTCATTTTTAGACACATATGGGTGCAACAAAACGCGCATAGAAGAAAAGTGCACTTTTTCCGATTAGGAAAGTTACGTCACTTTTTCATAAAACCGACCGCCCCGCACCGGCGCATGGTCGACAAATGACGTCATCAACTGGGAAATGTTGCCCAAATTCTCCTCTTTCGATCCTTTTTTTGAAAAAAATTCTATCATTATTTTGAACGGAGTTATGATCATTTTTCTGACGCACACTCGAGCCAAAAATACCGTACCAGCCAACTTTGACCGACCGCTACTCGAAAATGAGACCAGATATGCAAATTCGGCCAACGCAGTTCGATAGAGCATCGTTCAAAGTACTTAATCTGAAATTTTCAGGGGGTCGAAATTTCTACCGCCGGGGGGGGGGGGTGGTCGAACCTCTGGCGATTCCTCTCCTATAATATAATATTTCATACACGGGAATACGAAGAGAATAAATAGCTGATGCACTTTTGCTGTGATCATGTGACTATTTGTCTATTCGCGGATCTATGTATTGTCGTCTAGTGATCCGATCAGTAATCATGCTACCAAATCTTTGATAGTTCATGTTATTCTCATTATCATTCCCATTCTGATTTTAGCTTCCGAATACATTTTAACACTTGAAAGTTTTTTTGTAGGTTCTGCTGTTGGCTCTGTGAGAATACTATTAATTCATATATGTATTTTTCGATCGATTATTTTTGATGAATGTTCAAGCTTCAAAATTTTTCGGTTAACTGACAATGAGAAAAGGTTCCACGCTTAGCGGCACGACTCCACATTATAGTGGTCCATAATCAAGACCTAGTGGTTGTCTCTATCTCTTGGTCACTAATAGGTATCTCATGGTCATTATATCAGTTTAATTTTTTTCAATCAATAAATCAATCGATATCCAAAAAATGTAATATGTTATGTTCCAAACAACGTTATCATCAATTTCACACGGTTTGTCATCCAATTTTGAATGGAATATAAAATAGTCAGCAAACACCTCGACATAATTTTCCTTTTCTTCTTCTCATTTTGCCACCTAGCATACCATTTATATGGCTTTAACAAATATTAAGTAACCCAAAATACCTCTTTTGTAGTTGCGTATGAATTGTTTTATGCTGTTCAGATAATAAAATTTAACATATTTGTTGCAGCAATAATATTAGTGATCCTTCCCTGACCTCTATCAACTATTTTTAAAAATATATTTAATATTATAATATATTTAATATACATAATATTTTCCCAGGTAAGAATGGACGATCGACTTATCACGATCAAAGGCGATCCTCCTAAAGGAAAAGTTCTCGAAGTTGAAGACTGGATAGCATTCATTGGTCAGAATGTTTCTAGCGGATTTTCGTCTTCCGTCGACGACGTTATCCAAAGTCTCCAAAGGAAAACAACGGTTTCTTATAATAATATATTATAATAACACTCAAATTTGAACGGTACCAAATTAGTTTCAATCAGCGCGTTATTTTTAATATAAGTAACGCAGCTTATAGAGAAAGATAAATAGAACACTTTAGCAGTTTCAGCTAGGATAACGCATATTCAATGCCGCATTTTTGAATGATTCTGCTAATGATCATGTAGTGAAGTCCTCTGGCACTCGTCGACCCCAACAAAATCATTTTAATGTACGAAGTTTGTTCGCGAAGATCTTCAAAATAGATTGCACAAATAATTTCAAAGAATTCTATTATGCATTATGTATCTATATCAGCCTCTTTAGCGCCACACCTTCAAATGAATCTGCAAGGTGCGCACAACGCGTCTTCCCTGCTTGTAGGCAGAGAAAAAAAGTGTATCACACAACACATAACACCTGTCATGTGTTATATTTAACACTCTCTGTGTTTATTTTTATCGCAAAATGTGTTAAATATGAGACTTCCCTTTTTTGGGGTATTGACTCAGAGAATGAATAAAAATATTGCTAAAATAGATCTCGCGACGGGATACGGCTCGTATTCGTGAGTGTTTCTATCGATATGGTCACGAATCATTGGTCGGATTATCGATTGAGCTTATAAGGAGTCATATCGACGAGATCGTAAATTCTCCGAATGAGCATAAAGAATACATTGAACGCCTTGACGGCCTGCTCAACTCGAATAACAATAACCTCGTTGTGAAACCTATTCGCCCTTTCGCTGACGAACAAGTGTTTGCAGGTTTGTGAGTGAACTGAAATTAGTAGATCCATCAAGTCTTTAGGAACGAATAACGATCAAAGAATCGACAGATTTATGAACGTAATCCAAAGTTAGTTTAACCAAGTTAAGAATGGTTGATTAGTTCATAAAAACTTTTTTTGAATTCTATGGATGATGAATCAACAGTTGCATAATTCTGATAACCCAACCTAAAATATTGCTATACAATTATTGTGGTTAAAACACTCTCTCTCTGCACCTAATTGTAGCAGATATGATAATGCATGTGAAAAATACTTCATCATTAGAGTAAAATGAAGAATGAGCATGGGGATATTTGACTCAATAAGTAAACAATAAACGTGGTATGGCATGGTACCGTGGGTTCTCAGAAATCCTACAAGCGATCTTCCAAATGCTATTGTCAACAATATTCCGCTAACCGAATGTTGTAGGGTGGTCGTTTAAATGCCAAAATTACTATGGCATAACTGAGGAGGATATGAAGGAATGGATTCTCGAAATACGTAAGAACTTCTGGATGAAAGTCATGCACGAAAACGAGTTCGAAGAGCAATTTGTGAAGTGAGTCGTTTATCAAGATTTATTTTTCGCCGGTATATTCAAGAGGCATTGTTCGTGCAATATCTGTTGGGAAACCCGTGATGCTATGCAGAAAATCCCTTTCAGTGTGTCTTTACATAAATATCATGCAACCCTATACCTGTATTTCTATTTAATATTAATGTAATTGCAGCATAATGTCGACAAACATCGGTGATTTGCATTCGTTGAACTCGTTGATGACTTTTGACTTCGGAAATGCTAATTGGGCTGAGAATTTTAAATCCACCTTCCTGCGAAAGAAAGACAAAAGTCCAAAGATTATTGAATTAAGAGAATTACTTGAGGATATGAATGACTATGAACTTGAATTCGCGCAAGGATTTCATTTTCTAATGATGCGTAAGTTTTGGTTGATCAGCTCGTTTTTTGTCAGAGTTGAAATACAAACAAGTACCACTGGAAACGTTCCGAAGCTACAAATATCCATAAAAGCAATAAATATTTTGAATCGAAAAAACTGAGTGATCTTCATTTTTGCAGATAGATGATAAATATTTTAAAAAGCAAGTTAAAAAAATATACGCCTTATCTTTTAGAATTCGAAGAGGAACGTCATCATCAGTCTATTGAACTCATCGGAGAATTACCCGACACCGAACATTCCCAGATCGATTGGACGAATTTTATTAAGGACCATGTGAACATCAAGTTTCTTGCACCACTACGCCCACTGTTAAAGATGATTAAACTAAGCTTGGAAGTAGGTGGCATTGTATACTTTGTTTGATTCGTACTTTATTCATAATGTTAATATGTCTCTTTTGTTAGATCACACAGCAGGACGAAAATCTGATCATAGATTGCTATCATAAATTCTGGCTAGAGCACTTCTCACTAACTTTTATTGATGGATATCTCCAAATGGTAGATAATTTCCATGGTAAACGACTGAATGAATACATACACCATGTTGACAAATTGCTTGATCCGAACGATGAGGCTTTGATTAATCCCAGCACATTGCCGCTTGATGAAGCTAAAGGTTTGTTTAATTTGATTGCTTCTCATAAGTACAGATTTGTTAACAATAATGTTTTAGAAGGTGCAACAGTGACATTCGAACGGATTATTTTCGAAACTACATTTTATACTTACCGTGAGTTAATTGATGATAAAAAAAACACAGCATACTTTAAAAAGAGCGTTACCTCTCTCAAGAAAGCTTTGCTCGTTGATGAGAACATTGAGGGAGGTTACGCTCGCTTTAATGGTGAAATACAGAATTATCGTATTTATTATTTAACAGAGATTTTCAGAAGAATCATACTACACTAAGACCCGTCGTACTTTGAACGTCAACGAAATGAAGATATGGGTCGCCACGCAGCGTCGTTTCTTTTGGGCTTCGGTCTCCGCGATCACAAACGCGATTGATATTGAGAACAGCTTCGTTCGGTGAGAAGAATACTTAAGAATTTGTTTTAAATAAGTATATTTTTCAAAGTTTGCCTTATGTAAATGAGATTTGGATAAGATTCCTGCTGCATTTTCATATGAATTCTAATTCTACTGCACTGCACATGGCTCATAAATGGGTAATTAAATTAGATACCATATTTGCAGATGTGCTCAGAGTTCCATTGAAGGATTCGCCCTTAAATCAATTGAAACTCTGACCGATTTCTCATTCAAAGAGCCCGATTGGGTTGAAACATTCAAATCGACCTTCCTTCCCGATGAAGATAGCGCCTTAACCGAGGAACTACGCGAAATACTGAACAAAATCTCGATCAAAAATATAGAATTTCCGAGTCTTGTCAGTGAAATACTGAAAAACGGTGTGTTCTAGTGCATTCTTTATACTTCTTCCATTGCAGTTGTTCCGTTCCGTACGCTATTGGAACAAATTTTAATATTCAAATACAAATTTCAGCTGTGATTGGATATGAACCTCTTAAAATTGACATGAGCAAAGATGTCGAAGTCATACAAGATTGGGATTCTTTCATTCTCAACAATGTCAATCATAAATACAATACGCCTATTGACTTATTGCTGCGAGAATTAAAACGATTGAGATCTTCGGTAGAGTTTTAGCCTACTTCATAAGTACTGACGTTTAATCAAAATCAAACAAATCAATGAAATGTGACGAAGCGAAAAAAACTCACTCACCAATATTTCGCCTATCCAGAACAAATAACTTTTGCCCGATAATCGTCATTATGTTTAGATTTCGCAAATGGATGAGGACAAAATTCGAGAATATTATCTAGTATGGGGAGAAGAAACCTTCAAATCTTCAACCATGAACTACATCAAATCGACTATGGACAAGATATCATTAAGCGAAGATAAACATGAATATATCAGAGGTGTCATCAGTTTGCTGGATCCAGATAACAAAAGAATCACACGAAACCCACATTTGCCCATTGACAAGAACGAGGAGGAACCAATAGGTACCTCTTTCAATCGATATAGTTTATTTTATCAAAACGAGACACATAAATATGACGAGTATAGTATTGTTTCATTTGTTAATGGCTCAGGGAGAGATATCTCAAGGGTGGAAAAGGGGACACATGCAAACCCGAAAAAAAACATATTACACGCAACGCAACAGACGATAATCTAGTGAAATACACTTTTAAAACAATTTTCTTAATTCGCTATGGTTTTTATGATTTGTCTTTTCTCCTGTTACAGGTTTTGAAAGCGAAGACAATATCAAAACTCGAAAGGATGTTAATGGTAAGCTATTATTGGATAAGTAGATTTTTGGCATAGCTCACTCATGATACTACTGTAAAATTCAGGATTATACTATAAGTGTCTTGTTTTCTGGGGAATCGATGAGAGAATCGTGAAAGGGTTTATCAACGATGTTCGCAAAAATTTTATCAAAACACTTTGGAGCGAGACCAATTTGATTGATGTTGAGCATATTCTCATTAAGTGAGTTTTTCTATTATATTTTGTTACATTTCCTACTGCTTTGATCGATCGATTCTGCCCTGAATTTTACTATCATTATGCGTGCATTTTCCTTTTTTTTTCAGAAGAATTGCTTTATGTATGATGGAAGATTCCTTGCGGTCACCGAAAGAACTCTCAACTTTCGACTTCACTTCGCACGCGTGGTCGCAGAATTTTCAAACGACATTCTTGCCTGATATTTCGGCCGATACTATTTGGTCTTATGAACTACGTGAATGTCTCAAATCACTCGAAAATGGGCGGCTAAATGTACCGAATGTGGTCGAGGAATTCATTAAATACGGTACGCATGTTTATTCACATACTCACACAGAAAATTAACTTAAATTTATAATTTCTTACTTTTACTTTTCTTAATTATAAGAAATATCACCGAAAAATCCTCTTGAAAAGTAAGAAATCCTATTTCTGATATTCTGTTATAAGAATTAAATTTCTTAAAATAGAACACACTGTAAGAGAATTTTCTCTGTGAGTAGAATAGTCTATAATAGCCTAGAAATGCCGAAAAGTGTTAACGCCTCCATTAGAGCGTGTGTTAGTTACCACATTCACTTTACAGTCAGTAAAGGGGTTCGAATCACGACCTTAGTAAAGGCCTTAGTACTTTATTCTTTATTATACAGTCTGAATTAACGTGTATGGTTGCTCCATTAATGTATCATAAATGGGCATTTAAGCTGGACAGCGCGTTGAGAATAGCAAAAGCAGAATTCGTTACAAACTTGTTGAAGTTACGGAAACTAAACCTGACAGGAAAATGAAATTGGATGATTGGATGCTATTCATTGAACAAAATGTTAATATTCAATTCAATGCTCCCATCAAAGAAGTGCTGAAGGAGCTCAGGACAAGTTCTCAGGTAGTGAGTACGAGGCGTGGCAAGCCTATTATCGAGAAACATGGCCAAATTAAAATCACGAGTTAACTTGAAATTGGCAATGCTCTTTTGCATTCATTGTTTACGAGAAAGCGTTATCAGGATAGTTCGCTATGTTCATATTCGCAGTTGGTGATTTGTAACGAATCACTCTATCTTTTGACATTCACTCGACAAAGATTTGCATGTACATAATTTCGCGTTTTCTCCTTCAAGTCTTTCAATGATAAAAAATATTGCAGATTTCGAAACTCGATGAGTATCTTATAGGAAAGTGTTATGAAATAAGAAGACGAGAAATGAGTGTGGAAACATTCACAAATTTCATCACAAAACAGTTGTTGCTTGTACCAGATAACAGGAAAAAGACCTACATATTATCTGTACACGCAGCGTTGCAAGCATCCGAGAGTCCAATTTTCACTCGCAGTCATCTTCAAGCGACTTCAGTTGATGTGGACATGACAAGTACTGCTGCATCATGTTTTATATTAATGTAGTACTCTGGTATTGTCAAACTAGTAGTTTACTTATCATTCCCACTAGCCGTAGACTTGCGAGTCTACGGCCAGTTAAATGTAAGTTGACTAGAAGTGGTGTATAATACGGTAATGCATTTCGTCAAATGTTCTTTCGCTTGTAGTAAACTAAGTAGTAAACTAACAGCATACTGCTAGTCTGTGATGTAACGTCAGTGAACTACTAGTTTGGAAATACCAGAGTAGACGAGTAATGGAGCTAGATAAAAAATAATTCTACGAATGAACATTAAACAAGTTTATATTTCAGAGTTTGATTTGTTGAAAGTACAAAGTCAAGCCCGATCCTTGCTAGAGAGTGAGTTATATCACTTTATCTTTGTATATTTCTGAACACCTTTGATGGGCTAAATTATTCTGAGATAGTGGAAGAAATTACTGTTTGTTACGATTGTCAAGGGAATATAAGTTGACAGTTCCCAGATTTGGACCACAGGCAAACTATTTTTGATTCTATTATATAATAATTACGTAAGTGAGGTGATTTAAATGGTACAAATAAGTTATTTTTGATTTGGCATAAAAACTAAATTAGAATTTTGGCTTCGCTATGGTATATTACACAAATGACAACGGTTAATGCTCAACCAACTAGCTCATAATTCTACTATCCAATAAGATCCTCTATTATCTAACTAACTAGGCGTGGCATAGATCTCTTTCGTATTTTTCATTTCTTATTAAAGTGCATCAGAATTCCTCTCTTATTGTTGATCGTTTCATAGCAGAATTGATCATTTCCTAGATCTGATCTATCTCAACTTCACATTCTACGGGATCTCTGAGGAGCATACAGCAGAAGAGTTGCTACGCGTGTTACGCAAGCATTTCTGGAAAAAGATCTTAGAAGTTGAGCAGAAACTTATGAAAGATGCAAATGAAATCTACAAGTAAGTTATTAACATTATCAATATCTAAAAGTTGTGGCCGAAACACAATAGGGCACATTATTAGGCAACCTATTGTTAAACATTCACTTCTAATGTGCATGCACACCTATACTTGTACATCTATTAATAGTATTAATTTAATGGTGTTATTGAAATTACGTTAAGATTGATAACGAAATGTATCGAAGATAGAACCATGACAATGAACGATGATTTATACACTTTCAAATTTGAAACTGACCACTTCTATGATGTATTCAAAGCGAAATTTTTGGAAGGAATAACATCGGATAAGACATCTACGTCTAATCTACGAGCGTTCATTAAGAAGTTCTCAGGAAAAATATCGATCGGATATTCACTGAATGATATATTTGTAAAAGGTTTTCTATTACGATTTGAAAAATTAAAAGATATTTTGTGATCAAAAATAATAAATACAGTACGAACAAATTATGAGGTTTTATTTTAGATGAGGAGATATTTTTGATCGTCGAAAAACCTAAATCGGATCAGTCAAAGGGATATTGGATTCGATTCATTCTGGACAATGTTTCTATACCGTTTGAAGTACCATTAGATAGGTTCATAAATGAAGTAGAGCGCATTACCAAGGTACATACTGCACTTATGTTCACTAGAAAAATAGTAGAGATTCATTTATTTATTTATTTATTTTTATTAATATTGATATATTTTATATATTTAGAGGTTTTTTTATAAACCACTCATTATTCACAGATCACAGCAGCCGATAAGCAACACATAACCCAGTGCTACCATGATCGATGGTTGAAGCATAGTGCGATGAATATAGTAGAACTGATAGAATCACATCTTAAGTCGGACTACATTCATCCATTTCTGCATGAGTACATACGCTTTGCGTATAGAGTTCTTGCACAAAAAGATCCACGAGAAAAAGGTAAGTCAGAAAGTGGATTCGGAGATTCAAAAAACGATTGCAGATAATGGATTCGAGAAGTACGCACAAGAGGTGACAAGTGTTTTTTCAAGTGAGTATTTATTTGCTTTCATTTTATATAATCCACTAGTAATACAGGAGAAACTTCGCGTATGAAAACTATGTGTGGCCAGTACAATGAAAATGAGTGGCAATCAATAATTCGATGCGAATTCTGGCATCGTGTCATGGATAATACGAAAGTCATGGATGCTGAGGATAGACTTATCCAGTGAGCTTTCATAATTTACAATTTTATATTTTAAAAAAATATAAAAAATAATTTTGCATATTTTTTTGCATTCCACATTTTAAAATTTTTTCAAGTAGATTTATATGTAACACATGATATCTCATTTTTCATATTTTGTCAAGCTGTGCAGATAATATTGATACTACTCAGAACTGTAATGTACGCACTAAAGAACAAGACTCTGAGCCAAAGAGAAGGGTTTATTGATCAATTCAAATTCACTGGATCACCGTCATTGAACGTTTTCCGTCATCATTTACCTGATAATCAAGAAATAACAGAATTGTTTGGTGACGTACGTGAAAACATTTCGCGAATTCAGTTTATTGAATGCGTCGACGACATTTTATCAGGTGAGTAATTTCAATTACCGGATGAGCGATTTGTCACGGTTCCAATATGACAGTTTATGAGCGGAGAAAGTGCGCTGATTAGCGCGAGGAGAAATAGAGATGGAGAGGAGCTCCTAGGATGGGAATGTATGGTGAAAACAAAAGATTATTTGTATTATAGAATTAAAACTGTCCGAACAATACAAATTCCGCTCTTTGCCGCGCAATATTCAGACCCCGCCCACTTCTTCGCGCGACATACCATTTTCTCTAATTTTATCGAATTTTATGGCGTTTCCTCATCATTTCACAGGACTATCAATAAAAATAAAATTATATGCATTGAAAAAAAACGTTCGAAAAAACCCCTCAACGGTGGCGAAGTTTACTAAATTCGGCATTTTGCGTGGTGTATGCAAAACTTTTGTAATTCTATAATATGCTTGAAATGAAATAATCACGTATTGAGCCAACAAATGTCACATTGCATCAGATTAGGCGTATGGCGTATACGTAATTTCTTATTCAGCTCCTTCAACTAACAATACATGTATTTAAGCAACTTTCGAAAGTTCGAATACAATAATTACTGGAAGTCCAAAGGAAGGAGAATTGGATTTCGAAGATTGGAACTATTACCTCGAATCGCATTCAATAAAGGGATTCACAGTTCCTTTGCTCACAACCACCGAATATCTACAAACCTTCGTAAAAGTACGATACATTTTGATTACTTCTGACATAATTGAATAGTTTATTCACACTGTAGGAAGCATTAAAATGTTCTGAAAAGTTCCGGAGCACAATTACGATACGGAACTTTTAAAAATTCAGATGTGCCCGCAAGACTCTGAACACATTCGCGATTGTTATCGCGAGTATTGGACAAATGATCAATTCCTAAAATGGAATTTGAAAAATAAGATTGGATCAATAACTGATGACAAAGAGCTTCGAGCGTATTTACATGCTGTTAGCAACACATTAATCGAGATCGAAGATAGGCTATTGGCCCAAATTGAGGATGCTGAAGCAGAGGAAATGAGTGAGAATACTAATTCTTTCACCAACAAATATCCATCCAACAAATTCTTTCAGCAACGACGCAGAACGGTGTTAAAGATTTCGACATGATGATTATTTGTATGTTGTGATTTTTTTATATTTTGAACAGTGGCCATATGCCTGAACAAAGGAAAAGCGTTTTCCGGGAAAATGTGACGTCATTAGCGTAGGCGGAGGATTTTTGGAAAACGCCTCCGTCTACGCTAATGACGTTATTTTTCCCGGAAAACGGTTTTCCCGTTGTTCTTGCATACGGCCAAAGAAGACTATGTTTATTTCAGCGAAATGGCAGCTCCTCGTGAGGCAATATGGATTCTCTCAAGATGATCTAGAAGAGTGGTTGAATGAGCTACGACGGCAGTTTTGGACTTATGCCATGGAGCATACACAAGTTATGAAATTGGAAAACGAAGTCATCAAGTAAGCTGAGAGCACATTTATTGATTTCTATCACTTTCACGCATTCATTATCACAATGCAATCATTTTTAAACAATCTCAACCTTTGTTCAGTAGAAAGGTGAAAATCAAGTAAGCTCAAATGTGAGAAAACAAGTTGCTGAAATTTCTGATCTTGTCATTTTGATAACCCAAATTTGCCTTTGCTATCAGTATGGAGCATTCTTACGTCATTCACTTCATCGTCACACCTTTTTGATGTGACAAATTAAATTAAATTAAATCATTAATATTATTCTAGATTCGTCACAAAGTGTATCAATGAAAGAACACTGGAATCAGTGAAAGAGTTCCGCAGCATGAATTTCAATAGCGCACACTGGTTGACCAATTTCGAAACAATATTACAATCAAAGACAAATGCAAATGTCACGGAAGAATGGAGACAGATTATTCATAATTTTGATCAAACACAAAAGCTTGAATTTGGCACTGTTGTCAATGACTTCGTAATTGGTATTTAAAAATTATTTAATTACTGCTTTAATATTTTATTATTTGAAAAAAAATAGATATTGTGTTTTCGTACGCCTTTTGCTTGCACATGTGTGATGGCTTTTCTAAAGTCTGGAAACTCGCCGATTTCGGTTTGTTTAACGAGCCAATTAGCACCAAGCATGTTTTGCCAATGATAGCAGCGATTTTCAGGCGACCTAGACGAAGATCGTTTGATTTTCGCTGGACGAATACCGGAAGGGAACTTTGTCGAAATTGAAGAATGGAATAAATTCATTCGATGTAATGTTTTTCGCAGATTCGACACATCCTGTGCTGTTCTTCTAAGGAAGATATGCAAAACAGCAAAGGTGAAATTCAATTTACACAGCTTTCTTGAGCAGTCTTATAACTTTGAGAAATGATTCAGATATCTTCTATAAACAAAGATCGTATACGAGAATGCTATCGTCAAGATAAAACTAGGCTTTTCGTACGAAATATAATGAAAAAGATAGAGACGTTGCTCATACACACCAAAACTGAGGAGAACTTCATAGAAGATACTAACAATTTAATGTCCGATAGCATAGAAAGCTCCATGTTTAGGCCAGAAAATGCAGCAGACAATGTCATACTAAATGGTAAGAACTCTTGTTCTTGTCACAATAAGAATCGCATAAAAATATAAACTTAAAATACAGACGATGTTAGTAATCCAGAAGAGAAAATCCTCAAAGAAATTCGTGAAGAATGCCAATGTAAGTTCATCATGGTCGAGTTATAGCAATTATCGACCATTTCAGCTTCGTTGCGTAACAGTTGCACTTTGTATGGTTTCTCTCGTGAGGACATCCGTAGTTGCCTTCGAGAGATAAGGGCACGTTGTTGGCTGTTGGCAATGAAGAAAAACAATTGGATGAATGCGGAGAAAATAATATTCGAGTTGGTTTTATTTGCACATGACCCTAAATAGCTTGCTTATCATGTTGAGCTTTAGCTCAAATTTGCAATCATGTAAAATTTTACTATCATTTTAAACTATTTTTTAAATCTATTCAAATTCGTTCATTATGGGCGAACAATAAGCGAGAGTTATTTATAATATTATTTCGTGCAGGAATATAACGCAGTACTTATCTGAAGGAATGTGTACTCAATTAGAACAATTGAGAATGTTTGATTTTGGAATCGAGAATTGGATAGAATCATTCAAGACTCAATTCAACCTAACGAAAAAGATATCTGCTAAACTATTGAAATCGCTTGACGCGGCGAGTAAAGTGAATCCACTGAAGCATCCAAAAATTCTGAAAGATTTACTTATGAATGGTTTGTTTTGTATTTAGCCAAATACGATCTAAATTTTTCTTTGTTTAAAGAATTTTGCTATGATATGCGACTGGCGATTTACGAAAAGAAGAAGGAAGAAAATAAACAAAAAGTTGATAACTGGGAGCTGTTTATTCATGAGAGAGTGAATCTCGGATTTTCTGCACCACTTCCGTCTCTTTTGAGGAAGCTTTCGAAGCATTTTAAAGTCAGTTATACTGGTTCAGAAAGGCTTTTTTAATATTGGCTATGATATGTCTTTCAGATATCTCAAAACGAGGTGTCAGAGATTACAGAAATATATAGTCGCCGCTGGAAAGATTGGATGAATTTGGGCGTTAAAGAATTCATGAAAGAACAAGCTCGGCTTATATATGACAGTCCATTAGAACGAGAATATCTGTTAGGTGTAGGGAACATTCTGGAAAACATTTCGACAAGAGTGGTAGAAGGAGCGGAGTTCACTAATGATGGTATGCTTTTTCAGAAAAAAAAGCACATTTCGAATGTTGTTGTTGAAAAAATTTGCAAAGACACCTTGCATCACTTAACAAAAAAATTGCAACTCTGCGGTTCTCTTGAACATTTACTAGCTAGTGGTGGTAGGATCCAAGTGTTTTGAACAAGTTATTTTTAGACGATGTCAAACGGAATCTTGATGAACTCCAACGTCTCTTAATGTGTGAGTTCAGCTATTTATCTTATTTTTTTCTCGATCTTATCTGAACAGAATACATTGGAATATTTTGAAGACTATTCATACAATGTTCACTCTGTGTTTGGAGTAGCAGAACAAGATGTAGCGACGTTCCTGAAGGATCTTCGATTGGGTTTCTGGATGGATGCTATCGAAAGATGTCAATCGATGGAGGTTGAGAAGAAGATTGTGGAGTAAGATTACATCGTTAATACATCTCACGAACATTTCGATAACTTGAAAAAAAGTATTTTACACTTATTATACTACAATCATAGAATTTTTGTTTTAAAGGCACGCCCCGAGCTTATTTGAAACTCTGCTTTCGGGTCACACTCACAATCTTTCTCTATTAGAGAGTGCTGCCATAGTGGAGAGTAGGGATCTGCAAATGTGCATTCGTGCGAAATGATTTTCAAAATGAAAATAAAAGAAAAGTCGTGCGTACGACTTCATTATTATAATTAAGTATTCATTCGTGCAAATTAATGCATTCGACTCATTCTGATCATTTTCATTCATAAAATTGGTAAAATTGGTGGTTGGTCTGTCATGTCTATTGCACGAATGGGTACGAAAAATGCGTCATAATTGTGCAGAATGACTTTTCATAATTTTTATTTCGTTCATGATCGTACCGGCTGTGCATTTGCACGAATGCGGATCCCTAGTGGAGAGTAAAATTAGCCGGTTGGGTGCCTTTAACTGTACAAAATCAACCTTAATTCACTTATACCACAAGACCCCTTATACCTCTGTTCAGCGCGACCTATGCTTGCATTGGCTCGTTGGAATCCAAGAATGCGTTTGATAACTTCAACTTCGATAATGATGATTGGGCCAAAAATTTCGAGGAAACATTTTTACCCAATGCTGATTCTCCTGTAAGAGACGACGCAATAGAAAAACTGAGAAGTATACTGAAGAGCATTGAACACGGCAGTAGACTCCATTTCACAATTGGCGTCAAACTTTTGATTGGGACTGGTGAGTTAAACACTTTGCATTAATCACAGAGTCAATATTGCCCATGCAGCTCTGGCAAAGGAGATGGAGATAACTATAGTAGAGTCGCCGTCTGAATCGGTTGTTTTCAACATTGAGGAGTGGCAGAGTTTTATTGAGGCAAACGTGAAGCATGGCTATGAAACGCCCATCGATCAACTTGTGCAATTGATCAAATCGACTAGACAGGTACTGTTAATGGCGAAAACTTTAAAAAAATAGAGGTGTATTATGAACAGTACGTAAATGTGACGAATTTTCGAAATTTTGAATTTCACATATATCAAATTTGAAACTCTCCTTTATGGCAATCCTCTCTCTCACTTTCTAATTGTCAGACTATGAAACAGTTGGAATATGATTATTGAAATAAACTGATTTTAAATTTTAGCTCACAATCGTTGAGGAGAAGCGCATCCGAGAGAGTTGTCGCGACGTAAAACGTAAAGAATTTCTCCGCCATATCCTTTCCTATCTGCGGACAGATTTGGAAGGTCTCACGGAGAAAAACTTTTGGAAGCAGCAACTGTATTCGAATAGCATGAACAAAGTGCTTGATCCCGATGACAAACTGTTCTTTGAGAAACCGAATGAAGATATGAACCTAAGCGAAGAACGAACAGGTTATTTTAAACATTTTTTTAAACACCTAGTAAAATAGCATCTGAAACTTTTTAATTTTTAATTTTTTACAAAAATTTTGGAAGTAATAGATCAAGCTATTATAACCCTTTAACTCACAGTATTCTCTGTCCATTTTGCAATCCAGAACGGCCGCTAAACAAATGTACTCTCTCAAAATTAGTGCTCTTTCGCTTGTTTTTTTCTCTCAAAGAAACATGTCTTGCACCTAAATATTGTGAACAGTGAATCATTTAGGTCTAAAGGCGTCGAAGCGTGTCAGCTATTTGAAGAATGACATAAGAGGTTGGTTCTAGGCAACCAAGTGAAGAGAAAACATTTTTATGATGAAATCCTTCCAGTCCTGTCGATCAAGGCACAACGTGACTATGGAGTTCCTCAAGAGGACATAAAAGAATGGATTCATGCTGCTCGATTGGCTTTCTTCAATCTACTCTTAACTCATTATAGCGCCGCATTCCCGAATGAAACGAAACTTTATCAGTAAGTCAAAATCAACAGTATGGTTAATGCCAATTGGTTCAAATGCAACTATAACTGTAAAAACCCGTGAACGGCTTCACCCCAGCAAAATCCATCTCTTACGAACATTCTATGTTCTATAATTTTCGTTTATAATTTTTCTCTGATTTTTGGACGACCTTTTTGTGGTCAAAGTCGACCAAAAAGATGACACTATAAAAATAATAGGCTCATTGTCAGCACAACATTCCTTACAATTAGATATGGAGATATTTTTCTGAGTAGAAAAAATGGTTTCGCCAACAGGAGTTCGCTAATTTCTTTTTTTAAATAGCCTTGATCTGACAAGGAATTTCATGCTAAAATCGTACGACTTTTGGGTAGAAATTCGTTCTTCCTTATTTCATATGTGTTCCTAATGAGAATAACTTATTTTTCGGCCATTTCGCGCTTGACATTTTGAATGGACCAATCGCAAATAATTGAATTACAGATTGATCAAGACATGTCTTAACGAAAAGACCATGTTGATGCCAGAAGAACTGCCGAATTTTGACTATCGAACAATGGACTGGTGTGATGACTTCGTTGAAAAGCTTCTACCTGTTCAACAAGATCCTTCAACGGATGAACTAGCTGCATTTTTATCGGAAATCAAAGATGAGCCGATTCTAAAACACAGTTATATTCTGTGCGGTCTTCTTATGCCAGGTTTGGATCGATTACTTGATATTTGCACATTTTCGCCTCAGCATCCTTGTTTAATTTCTTTAATTCATCGTTATTGTCAGCGTACGAATCAACACGAGCTGTGGAAATGGAATCTCTGCCATCATTTGAATCGTTAAATTTTTACGATTGGAGAGAGTTCATTTGTAGTAAAGTAACTCTCGGATTCGGCGCACCTATCAATTCGTTGTTCAGAGATCTGAAGAACACTAAAGAGGTTAGAATTATGAATTATATTTCTGTCGAGCCAAATCAAAACTTTTTTCATACAGAGAGAAAAAAACTAAACTAATAGATACTCAGATACACATTATTTTTTCTGTATTTTCTGTATTTTTTTTTCGAGGATAGCCCAAATAAGGGGAAATAATCTGCAATGCGCTCACATTTTACCCGAGAGTTGGCAAATATATACGCAGCTGCTCACTTCCTAGATGCTCCTTTTCGATACGATTGCATAGGCAAAAATTCGTGTAGCCGAATCGGACAGTTTCAAAATTGAATTAATTGTCCAAAATGCCATTGGTTTCATTTAGATCAATGATCGTGACCGAATAATCGTCCGAAAATGTTTCGTCGATTACTGGCGCCAACGTTTCATGGACGATTTATCGATCGACATCTCAATTCAAGTGCAAAAGAATAATGAACGTATAATAAGACGGATCGATGAATTCCTTCAACCACAAAATGCTTCTCGTCTAGTGCAGATCTCTACGCAAAATATACTAATCGAGCTAGATGAATCAGGTAATTATTCTTTATGTTTGATCAACATAAAGTGACGGCACAGTTTTTTTTGAGCCATAGGTTATATGAGATACAACAATTAGAGAAAGGTTCTCAAATATGTGAGATTGCTGTTCTCTTACTCCAGTCCCCGTTGCTATCTCGAGCGAGATAGTATTATCTACCGTGTCTTTTTGAGAGAGTTTGGAGTAAGATAACCTTTCTCTATGGCGGTTCTGTACGACAACATATCTCTAATTATCAGAGAATTTGCCGTTAGTGTATATTTTCTTACAGATTCCGACATCAAGACCGTCATCGAGAAATTGGAACGTCGCATACATTGTATAATGTTTCTTATGTGACAGCATTAAATACTAATATTCATTTACAGATTATTCCTACCAGTGCAAAAATTATTATGCAATCGAAGAGAGTGAATTGATGAAGTGGATTGGACGTCTAAGGACATATTTGTGGGATAAGGTCTTCGAGCTTGAAGATCTTGAAGAGGCAACAATAGTCAAGTAAGTCTTGCTCAATTACATTTAATTTTTACATTTAATCACCTTGTCGAAATTAACTAATTGTAAGCGGCGGGTCATTGGATCTGTAGTGACTTGAGAAGGTTCCAATGATCGTTGTTCCTTGAAATGTTCTTAAAGGGGCTGACACCATTGTCAACGGTCTCGTCAACGCTCTATGCTGTCTCGTTGTTTGAGAACGGGCAATGAAGAGGCCGTTGAGAGAGGTTGCGCTCCCTTTAAAGCCTGTTCTGACTTTCCTCACAAATTCATCCTTCCATCTCAATTCGGGACTTTCTCTTGATTACTTTGTCCCTTGTGGGGCTAATCCATCACTCTTCTCGACCATCTCCTGCTCAATTGTGTCATTCAATTATTAACAATGAGAAACAAATATTTGACAATTTCCAGGACGGTCATGGATTATTTCACAGAACTTCGATCAAAAGAAAAAATAACGACTTTCGATTTTCGTGCTTTGAACTGGAACTCTCAATTTGTTAAGAAGTTTTTGTACACCGACGACTCAAGATATCATGAAATACGTGACCGATTACGGCCTCTCTATGACCTCATCTATCATGACGGCAAAGATTTTCCCATAACATTCGGAGAGGCTTTGAACGAAAAATTCGCGAAAAGTATGTACAATTATGTATATATCAATAAACAATTCTTTTTTTTTCAGTTTTTGACAAAGATATGCTAGTTACCTTCATTGGAAAACCACCAAATAGGATTTCGGACCTCGTCGCAATGCGCACTTTCATCAAAGAAAATGTGTCCTACGGCTTTTCTACTCCTATCGACCCGTTACTGCAGGAGCTGCCTCTAGTTTTCGAAGTGGTTGTCCATATTTCGGTGACATCTCTTAAACTGTTCTATTTAGGTGTCGACGGCTGAGGAATGTCTACTAAAGGAATGCTATAAACATGAAAAGCATGATGAATTTGTCGAAATAATATCAACACTGGCTAACTCCTTATTCAAGTTAATTATTGATGATAAGGTGGAAAGTGTTAAGGAGTTCATGATGGCTCTGGAAACAATGCTAACATCAGGTAGCGTAACAAATTTAGAAAAATATTTAAACTAGCCAAATCTTTGTTTTGTTAAAGATGAGGAAGAGGTTGATATTTTGGATGAGGTAAACCAGGCCGAAGATGACAACATACAATGTTTGTGCCTTTAATTTATACATTATAAAGATGTTTCAGAAAAAAAAAACGAATTGATAATATCCTATCTGCACATTAAAAAGGGGAGAATGAGCAAAGGGGTTTTATCTCCTTATGAATCCATCTATGTTATTTACAGATTCAAAGTCGGAAGATTACGTTGAATACATTCTCCAACACATCAAAGGTTATATTAATAATAAGATTACGCATTCGGGGCTAAAAACATGTTTTGTTCGATTAATTTTTCAAAGCAAAGTCGTACAATTTGGTCTGTTGCAGATTTAACATCCGAATATCAGAAATACTATGGGATTGGCTTGGATGCCATTAAGGAATGGCGTCAAGAAGTGTGCACATTGTGTAGTCACGCAGCATACACGCTGTGTAGGCCGCCAGAAGAGCAGCAATTGATTGAGTAAGAAACTAACAAAAAACAAAAACAGTCCAAACCATTAGTTCCTTTGTTAATGTTTGTTATCATGCATTAACATATTAATATTATTTATGCGTATGCGAGAAATATGGCATATTGTAGAATAATAATAGCACGAAAAAAGTATAACGATAGTTAACAATTTCATTTAATATGGCCAAGTATTTTTTAGGTTAATCAGTGTTTGCATCGAAGAGAAATCTCTGAAATCGGTTATGCACCTCGTAGACTTCGACTTTGATCAATCAAATTGGCAAGAAAGATTTTGTGAGATATTCATCCCAGAAAACACTACGCCATCACAGCTGAGATTAATGGAGCATATCAAAACTTCAACTTCTTTCACATTTCCTAAAGTCATCAACGTTCTTATTGCTGAAGGTAAGTTAATGTATTGAAAAAACAGTTCACTAGTTAAGGCACCCCAAGAGAATTATTCCCAGTCATATAAGGGAATAATTCTCTAATATGTAGGGGAGGAAAATCCCTAACATATAAGGGAAATATTGCTTTATATGACTGGGAATAATTCTCTTGGGGTGCATCAACAAGGGCATTGTATTTTTCAGTGTGGAACTTAATTAGCGTTTAAATTTCAGTAATTTCGAACAGAAAAGAAACAGTGACGCATAGGAAACAAAATATCGAATTTGATGAATTGGAGGATGACATTGAGCGGTCGCTCGTTGCTCAAGCTCGATCTATCGATGAATACTTGTTACACATAGGAAATGATTCAATGGTACTAAATCTTTGAAAATTAAAAAAAATGAATAACTACTGAATTTATTTCGACTTTTTTCCTCATTTAATATAGAAATTCAGCTACATCGATTGGATGATCGGCTAGTGAGACGTGCATATCACGGTGCTGCCTTCCGTCGACTCATTAGTGACGCGGAGTCTATAGTCACACTACTTCTCGATGGAGTAAAGAGGCAACATGGAAGTTCTCCTCAGATAGAGTTCTTCAAAACCGTCGAAAATATCATTTCTACAAGGGAGTTCGATAGACTTCCGACCGCCTTGATCGGTATGCGTAATATATTTCATTACTCACATAGAAAAAGTGTACTCGACAGAACACAAGATCTTTGAAGTGATATATTCAACACTTTTTGTGTTAAAAATAGCCCAATACGTGTTAAATATAACATTTCACAGTTCTTGTGTGCGAGTACACTCCATTTATACTTTCTGTTTAATACAGATATTTAGGTGACAATGCAATTCAGGAGGACGTGAAGCAATTGAAATGTGAGTCGCGGAATTTTGGATAGGTTGCAGATAGATCAATATTTCAGCTAACATAAACAACTACCTAGCCAGTATTGACGAACGTCTTTATCCACTATTGACGTGCTCTCTACGTCAAATGCTATGGTGCCTGATTTTTGACAAATACGATGAGGGAGATCTGGAGCGGGACTTGCTTAAGTAAGATTTTATAACCGATGCTTATCGCTTTAATATTCCTCTATGTAAAATTTGTGAGTATGACAACAGTGATCGAAATGAAAAAGAACCAAAATATAGTATTTCAAATTTTTCCTTGTCGCTTTACACGCAGCAAATGGTTAGTAAAGATAAATCTAAGAATTCGTTTAGGTGCATTACAAATTTCCTCTTAGAAGAATCGATCATGAGTAGAGGCTTGGCTTCATTCAATTTCTCGGAAGAAAACTGGAGTGAAAAATTCCGTGCATTCCTTGAAAATCAAACTAAGGGAAACAATAACAACGAAGCGACAAATAATCGAAAAGAACTACAGAATCTTTTGTCTCTTTTCAATGACGGTAGATCACTCCTGTGTGCTGGAGCATTCAAGAACACTTGCGAGAGATTCTGTGCTCCAATATCATTAATTTTGGAAAACTCTATAAACGGTACTGTCGCGTTTGTGTCTGGAGGTATGCTCAAACTCTCTGAAATTGCTCGAGCTCTTGAAGGAAAAGAATATGTGGAAATAAGCATTCGTTCGGTCGGGAAGTTAGTTATTGATTGCGACATAGAATGGAGAAGTATTTGTGTGTCTATCGTAACTCCTCTCATAGTAGTGACACATCCGCACACTTTGAATCTAAGCGGTAAAGATGGACCGACTTTGACGAATGAGAAAGCGGCTTCTGGCAAGAGTGTTGGCGAGTCCGGTCAACATGGTACAAACGGTCCTGTAGGTGCTAGTGCTGGAAATTTATTCATAGCTACGAATGAAATCGTAAATGCCGAGTTGTTGTGTATTCAATTAAATGGGGGACAGGGGAGTCGAGGTCAAGATGGTGGCAACGGAGCTGACGGTGCTGCAGGCGTGGGATGGAATGCAGAGCAGTTGCTCACAGAATTCCCTACCAACACGAGTTGGCTCAGTAACGACGACAAAAATATAGCAAGAGTTCAGCAAGGCGTTAATGGAACAATAGTGAAGAAGCATTGGTGGAGACGGTCTAAGAGCTGCTATGTAGAGGCGACGTGGAGTAATGGAATGGTTGTTACTCATATGACGAGTAGAAGAAAAGTAACCGACAGCCGAGACACTCTGACCCTTGTCAAGGGAGCTCCGGGTCAGCTTGGTGGTCATGGAGGAAAGAATGGGCTCGGTGGACTCGGTGGATATGCGGGGCGTCTGAATTCCACATTGGCCAATGGCAGACTGAAGCTTGAAAACCGCGGAGGAATAGCAGGTGAGGATGGAGACCCGGGATATCGAGGCAAACAAGGAGTTCGTGGTGGTGACGTTGGCTACATTTTCAAATCTTCATGGTGGTTGAAAAATCCTAAAAAAATTGGCGGTGATGGTAAGAGTTTGATCGACATTGTGCCAGCGGATTCTTATGGCACTGATGCAGTATACAACAAATATTGGGAGTTGCAAAACATCATGGGAGGGTAAGAATTTGTTTTTATAGTAGTATTTTTGTACAATTTAAAAAAAGCTCATACTTCAGAAAGAAGTTTGCCACTCTAGTAAATGTTGCACAGAATGATGACAGTATAGCCATAGAAGAAAGAGGATTGAGACAAACGAAAGACGAATCTGAACGAGTAAATCCAGTGAGAGGCGTGGTTTTCGATCACGACGAATTAGATTTAGCATATAAGGATGTGCTCCTGTTGAGCAATGAGGTATCACTTAATCATTCATTCTCTAAGCATAAAGACCTTACATTCGAGGAGTTATCACCTATGCAAAGCGCAATCGAAATGGAAGATGACTTAAATGTATGGAGTGTTGTGGATTATGTCAATGAAACGAACTCTGAAGACATAGTAATCAGTGAAAAACAGATTGAGGATAATGTTGCGCAGTTAAACGAGACAAATCCACTTGTGATCTTAGGCAAGGAACTTAACAAATATGAAATCAAAGGAAAGGTGGAATGTTCTGGTGATATATATCTGACTCGGAAGAAGAATGATAACAACAGTGTGAAACAACTCGAAAGTTCGTTCAGTGACCTCTGGTTGAGTAGGCAAGTCAACGAGCTAATTCAGCTTCAAAGTACCCAAGAAGATCGCAATTCCATTGAAGCATTCCTAAACTTTATTACAACTCCGTCGACTGAATTGTCTAATAATCCCGACTCCAAGTTGTTCGAGTCCAACAAAGAACAGTTTCTAAATTTAAACGTTGTATCTCAATCTGACATCGATTTTGACACGCTGCCGTGGGATAAGTTGGCTAAAAACGATGCCACAGCTAAGGCGAGCATTGTTAAGGCGATTTCGACGATATTAGAGAAAACACGAGAAGCCACAGAGAAGTTGGATGACATTCTGGGAGTGATGGTAGTAGAACTTGCACTGTACCAAGTAAATCACGAGAAATGCGACATGGACGACGAGATGAGTGTAGTGATGGATAAGTGCGCTAGGGTGATGAGAGCAGTCAGAGTACATGATATTTTACGTCCGATTGATAAATTGGACAAGGACAATAGTAGTGGAATAAGAGGTTTGGTATTTTTTAAACGAAATTCTGTATTATTAACACGTGTTCTCGAAGAGGACTGGGTAATGGGAAGGTGCCGGCTGGTCATTAAAAGTATGGTTGCCTGATTGCGGCACGCGTTGTTGGCCTTTCATGTATTCGATCTTTTAACAAAAAAGCGGGAATTATATTTTGTTCGATGTATTTTTTTAAAACACTTCCTATATAAAAATAGTAGGATCATTCACGATAGCTAACGAATTGTACTTTTGAAAATAATTTAGAAGAGAAATTTTAAAAAGCTCCGAAACAGAACAATAATTACTTGTCTAAAAGGTTTAGAGTGGATATCCGGTATCTCTTAATAAAGTTGCGCACACAGGAGCATCCAACTAAAGCGCATCGCGCCGCAATCAGGCAATCGTTTTTATGAGCACCATGCATTTAACACCATAAAACCGGGCATATTCAGGAAGCCAGGATAAGCACACAGATCGAAAATTTGTACTACTGTTAGAGTATAAAAAAGTTTGTGTGGAGACGTTCAAGTTGTTCGTCAAAACGAATACCTGCAAGTGGCCGACATCTCCAACGATGCGCGAACTAGTTGCCATAGCCAATAATGTATGCATAAAAATGTACTATGCAAGAGACGGAATGTTCCAACTGCTTCAGGTTTGTACAGCTAGCAATTCCGATTTTGATTATACCAAACGTGGGCTCCGCCAAGTCGGAGCTGACATTGAGACATACGAAAGATGGAAGAGAAGAAAGTTGGACCGAGAGAACGCGACTTGTTTTAACACGAAATCTGTTTGGTGAGAGAGAAGGGGAGCGGAGAGAGTGGAAGAGAAAGTGAGAGAGAGAAAAGTGGGCGTGGCTTGAACAAACGGACGACCACTATGTTTTATATATAGTGTATGATTTTCAGGAGTGCAACAAAAGAGTAAGCACGGTTTTCCCTATAGTTATCGAAGACGACAACTCGCTAACACCACTAGTAGTAGATGATACCTTCGTAACTATCGAAAAGAAGCGCCGATTATGGACATCTCATGGCATTCCTATCGTTCAGCAGGCCTACGGTGACACATTCAAGGACGTCGAAGATGATAGTGTATCCAATTCTATATCCTTGTTCTTTGACGAATCGCACGACAGAATGTTAATCAGACGCATTCTTCGTCCACTTGAAAAGGGCGTTGTCGGATCGGTGAGCGTGCTGAAGGCAATGCACTTCGCCCTGTCGAATGAATGGCTCATCACAATCGATGAGCTTCAGCTCATTGTCGATGTTATTGTATACAACATGACAAGGAGTGGCCAATCGCCAGACTTCTTCGCAGTATTCCTTCTCTCAAGATGTGCTGACATCAGTCAGTTGTTCCTACACTTAGCTGTTCTAACTGTGGGGACCGTACAGCGTCGCCCAATACCTTATGTTTACTTTGCACTATCCAAGGATGTAGCCAGACACTTGCTTGAAAGGATTGCTTACACGGATCACGAAGCCCTATGCAAGATAAACCTGTTAGAATTGCTGACCCTTCTAAATAAACCCAAGATGAACATAGCTATCGCGAAAAATTTGGAACTACACAGATGGGCAGATAGTCTCAGTGAGAAGTATTTCCGTATGAAATTGGAAAAGATGGATAGACCAGGCGAAAATGTACTCTATCAAATAATGAAGCTCAGAAACTCGGAAAATGAGCAATATGTAAACGAGATCATTGATGTTATTAGAAGCTGGAGTAGTATTGATGATAAAATCGAGGAACGAGAGATCCTGAGAATTCTAAGACGACTCTACGAAAACAGATTGATACTCAATGAGGAAACAGTGCATAGCTTGAGAGAGTATCCAAGAGTACGAAAATGTATTGAAACAGATGAGACAAGACTGAGAGTACAATCCGTTCTGGGCATGGAAAATAAGCATCGTTCGTGGGATGAAATTGTGAAGTTACTGGGAAAGGCAAATGGTGATCAGGTCTCTGAAGTGGTCAATACTATAAAAGGCCTAATATCCAATGGACAAGAGATAAGCCTATCGACAATGGACTCTAATATTATCCTCAAAGAGTTAAAGATTACCTTAAACGATTGTAGTGATGCTGAGCGTAAACAGCTCTTGGAAGGTCTCGCCAGTATGAAAGATAAGATCAAAGATGTTCGAGCATATCAAGTTGCAATTATACAAATAATCAACAAAGTCGCGAGTTCGATTGAATATAGTCTGACTGATTCACAAATCTGCGCTGTTCTTTTTGGATTATTCACCAAAGGAACGTCATTTGTCCAGGTTCATCTATTCACATTCATTTGCTTTAATTATTTTTTAAACATTTTAAACAACGTTATCAGTTGGTTTGGAGGCGGTATGCACATCAGCTTGGTTGTTATGAGATTTCTCCAGCGCTAACTTATAATATCGTAAACTTTCCCCTTTCCGAAATACCTCATCTATTTTATATTGCATGTTATATAGTTTTACTACAGTGCATTTGTATGCTTTTATATACTATAGTTCGCATTTAATTATAAGCTTGACCTACAATGTTGACAATTACAGATTCCTTGTGAAGAGGAAAGTGAGTTAATCACGGCATGTCTTGCGATTGTACGATGCCTATCAGGAGAGACGGTTTGTCTTCACTATTTTCACTTTGCTCGAATTTTTCTATACTCAAAAATATTGCTTCAGGTCCAAGTAGTCTCAAGGAGCATTTCCGTTGCGCGACAAGATTCAAGCAATGAAAAATTAAGATATATTTACGATTTCTTCAATCTAAAGGTGATTTTACCTAGTTGCTGACGTTATACTTTGACATCTATTCAGGTTGGACACATAGCTAATGAAAATATGGAACATCACAAAGCAGCTTATAAGCATTGTCATGTTGTTTATGGTGATTTGGGTAGCTTCCAACGTGACTACTTGATCGATCGTTTCTACGACAAGAATATTCTCGGCCCGCGTGCATTCTCGAACATCATCATCGATGGGGTAAGGATGTTCTGTATATGTACCATGAACGTTGGTCAACTGTTTGCCTTCAAACGTGACGTCACTACCGTAGGTGGAGGCATTGGTCAAACATCCTCCTCTTACGTTTCTGACGGCACGATAAACGGTTTTCCAACGTTCATATCTTCTGAACATATTTCTACATTTTTTGCTTGTTGAACTTAAGTTTACTAGAAGTGGTGTATATACTGTAATGCATTTCATCAAATATTTTTTTCACTTGTAGTAAACTAACAGGAAACTGTTAGTCTGTGACGTCATGTAAGTATACTACTACTAGTTTGGAAATACCAGAATTCTCGCAGAACTAAAAGATGAATCAAATAATAAAAATAATATTGAAAATTGCCAGGCTGAGGACGTTTTATTGGGCTATGCAGGTCTAACACACTATTTGTCACATGAAGTTGCTGGTATCGATAAGCTGCAATCTCTATTTTTGTTCATTTGGAAAATCGTAGTGTGCCCTACACCGAAAGAAACAAAGGTACGACGTTACAACAGATAGAGGTTACAATGATTTTTGCTTTTTCTAATTGCAGCTTCTGTCAAACGAGAATATTCGACAAAAAGTAGTTCAAGATCTTTATGGAGTGTTGAGTCCTGATTTATGGAACGCACAAATATACACAACATTGCAAGACCTTCGAGTAATCCTACATGACGGAAGATTGCTAGTGAAATGTTTGGAGGAGGCTGAGACAAAAATAAATACCTCAACTTTGGACCAGAATGTGAAAGATGAGATCTTATTTGAAATAAGAACGCAACTCAGACGAAAACGTGAAATAATTTGCTCTGAATATTTCCTGACATTCGATCCTGCTGCACAAGACGATTCGTTCATTATGATTCACTTAAATGATTTCATAGATAACGCCAAACGAGCTCTGGCAATGGAATTAAATGTAGACTACGTCATTGACATAGAAAGGTTGGTCAAAAAATTTTAAATTGAAATTTTCATTTTTACCTCAAAAAGAGAATCTCGCATATCATAAGCCAGAGCTTTCACTAATCAATTCATGTTTCAGGACGGAATTTTCGAGTGCAACTTATCCCAATGTAAAGATCTTTGACCGCGAAAGCGGCAAGAGCGCATCGAGATCTCAGTGGGGCAACGGCCTTCATCAATTTTTGCAACTAAAGCATGGTTGTGAACTTACCCCTCTCCAGCTCAAATCTGCCTACATATCAAACATGTCATATCTACGACTCTTTGGACGAATATACGGCTCAATCGGAACGAATCTGAACATATGCGAGCAAAATCTACTTAAGAATCTCTACGATAGTTCTGTAGTTGTCATTCCTAACCATGCCCCAAGACTCTTTACCGAAACTCAGCCCATAGTGGCGCAAAATAGGGAAGAGTGGATCGCAAAGATCTGTGAACAATCTAGTGCAAGGCTGTCTGAGAATCGGGCGGTATTGATTTTTGTCGCAAGCATAAATGATGCAAATGAGTTATGCGACAAACTTAAGAAACTGCCAGAGCCGAGTGAAATCACCATCGTTGCTGATAGTACTGCAGAGGATGGAACCGAATTAATCGTGCAAGCCCTGGTCGAGAAAGAGATGGTGATCGCTGTATATTCGTGTGGTCATAACATAGATTACGAAATAACACAAGACGTAGCAAAACGTGGAGGACTACATGCGATTGTTACATTTAACACGGGCAACACCAGAGTCGAAGACAGGGTAAGCTTCTTTAATCATGTTTACTATACATAGGACTTCGTGTGCCTTGAATAACGGTTTGTACCTTTACCTTTACCTTTACCTTACTATACACAGAGAGCAAACTTGCCAAAATAGTTTCGCCAACTTGCACTACTTGCGTACACGGTTTGCCCACATTCTGTCAAATGGTAGGCTAAAACCATCGATTTACCCGGCTAACATTTGCCGGAATACGGATAAATCGCTACCCAACTGACCTGACTGGCAAATGTCTGTGTACAGTAGATATTGTTTCAGGCGTACTCCAAAGCAGCACGAAAAGGTGATAGGGGAAGTGGACAATTGATTATTCTCGATGAACGAAAAACATTGTACGACATAAACCAGAATTGCGAAAACACAATAAAAGAACGATGTGAAGCGCTCGAACGTCACCATAAAACAACTGTTGCATTAGAGGAGTTGGCATTTTCTTGGTTCAGTAAAGCTTACGATTTGTTCAATCGTACAGTGGGGGGAAATGAAGGTACTTTGAGAGCGATTGCAAGTTCAGCGTTAAAGGACGAATGGACGATGTGGTTGGATGCACATACAGCACTATTGCATGATGACACATTGGAGTTGGGCGAAAAAACGATCAAAGTAAAACAGAGTTTCGAGCGTTTCATATCGTCAAGAACTGACATAGATGGATCAGTTCGTAATGTCACTCGAATGATGGAAATGGCTATACATCACATAGAAGAAGGAAAGTTGGACGTGGCTAGCAACTGGCTGCAGAAGATTTCGAAAGCTAGCAGAAACATGGAACCCGAAGTGAAATATTTTGAATCAGTGATTCATATGAAGCAGAATACACTTGAAGATCTCAGTTATGAACGATCCATGAAGCACAAACCTCTTTTGAAATTACTCTCGCGAGCTAGAGAGGGGTTGAGAAAATATTTGGAGAATCATCTCCATGCAAAGGCTTTTATCGCTGTAACAAAGAGACCGATATCGGACTCTAGTCTAATTCGATTTGCCGCATTCGAAGATCAGCAAGACGATATGATCGAAATGTACCAGAAAGTAATCGTTTCCATTGATACGATTCTTGGAACGTCTGTTACAGAACAGACGATAAGCAGGGAAGACCTCTCATTACCAATAGCGCACGATATACTTAACCTTCTCAGCGATAATCGATACCTAACGAACGAATGTGAAATTAATCAAGAACTTCTTCATGAATCAGCGCTTACGTGTGACGAAATCGGATTTCGATTCGGAGTTCCCGATTTGAGTGCACAACTAACTCAGATCAACAACACGAAACCAGCTTTACGTGAATTGCTTTCACATCTCTCAGACAAAAATATTTTGAAAGACATAAAGAGTTATGTTATCCTGAACTTGGAACTAATGCACAAGGTTTTGCAGACTCTCGAAATCAAATACGAAGGGAAGTCACTATCCGAAAACAGCTTTAAGAAATCTCAAATTTTCGGAATTTCTTTCACAACAAACGATATATTTATCGATATTGACGTTGCATGTATTCAAGATTTGTTCATTAATGAAAACTACATGATTTGTACGGACATGGCTGAGAGCTTCATGCCTTGGCTCAAAGAAATTGGCGTGCTTAGAGTGTTCAAGAAGGCCACGGTCGATGAGAGTGTGCTGGAGACTATTGATCCAACAGACAGTAGCGCCGTGCTCACCGTAACCTCCTTGACCAGTGTTGGACTAACGACTAGTGCGGCTCAATCGTGTCTGAACTGTCTCACTAGGAATAAAGTAATCGCACCCCGAGAAAGTGGTGCATACACCTTTGTTGATCTGAATAGCTCAGCGCTTTTTGGAATACCATCAGTCTATGCCCCACTCGTTGAGAGCGTCATCAATGCAACCTTTACAAATCACATTAGTGTCTTGTCCTTGAAGAGGCAAATGCAGGAAAAATCACCAAGTTGTCCATATTCAATTAACTGGAATTCCAACAATACCGAAAAATTGAAGAATGAGCTAAGGGCACACGAGGTGTTCCATGGACGAAGAGTACGCGCCTATAATTTACCAGATTCGAAAGTTGACGCTGATATTAAAAGACTCGCTGATTGGTTGCGTGGACAGTTCGAACGTCGAGGTTTGCACGCTAAAGGAAATCTATTTTCAATTCCTAGCATTAAGGTATTTTTTCCGTCTTAATTTTTAACAGACAATTCTTTATTGTTATGTTTTACAGAAACTAGTGCAGTCATTGGAAGCGACCAAACCAATTTATCCTATCAGTAGTGATGATGGAAGCGTTTCTCCTGTTATTAAAGTTTGCAAATTATTTGTTTCTAACTCTTCATATTAGGCTTAAGAAAATTCAATAAATATTGTAATAACAGCATGATGTAAATCGTAGTTGTATATAGTAGATACAAAAAAAGTGTTGTGTGGGAAGTGACTACATGTGATTGTAATCATTGTACACTTTTGTCTAACACGTTTGTCAACGGTCTCTTCAATGGCCTACGCTCTCTAATTGTGAGAGAACTGAGAAATTGTGTGCACAAAGAAGAGACCGTGGAGAGAGATTACGCTCCCTTTAAATATTTCATTGCAGAAGCTCGAACCTTCGACAAATTCAAATAGAATGTCAAGGAGGGTGGGGAGATCGAAATATACTATAAGCGGACTCACTCATGTTTTATCATACGAAGCTGATCACTGGGAACGAAGTGTCGCAAACGAATTGGAACTAATTGCTCAATATTTACACTTACAACATGCTTATAACCATATTATCCATATGATCTCTGAACTTACTACTGTCGCTACTGAAAAAGGTATACAGTACACCCTTGCCGAGTAATTAACAAATGATACGCACCGTCATGGGGCGCATTTTTGGGAGCATAGCTTATTTCAGCGAAAAAATCATACTGTTCGATTCTCAGTCTTAAGCATGCGTTCAGGTGATACAAAGCTCTTTTAATGGCTACATAGATTGGAATAAAATTTATATTAATTAGAAAAAACATTTAAAAGACAATTAACAGTTCTCCGAAAATGATAGGCACTCGAAATTCAAAAGAGATCTTCTATCAATCGCGCTAAATACAAAAGACCTTTCTTTTAAATAGAAAAATGAAATATATAATGCTGCTGAAATATATGATGCTCCCAAATTCCCCGCTCTGCGGAGTGCAGCGGAGCACGAGTTAACAGCTCAGTCTAGCTGTACTGCTTTTTATTGATGCTACATCATATATTACTGTACCTTTCGTGATTCTGTTAACATTTAGACCACAGTACACGACAAGAAAGAGAAATACTCGAACCAAAACTGTACGAAAAGATTTAGATTTTGCATAAGATTTAAGACACCGGCTCAGTAAGATTCGAGGGTTGTGCCAGTGACCCCGGACATCGACCTCACCGATTTGGCCCAAAATTTTTTATGGATACCCCCATGGGCCACCATCACAAAATGGGTATTCATTTGGGCTAGTTCCTTGAAACACAGATGTGGCGGGTTTTCGAATTTTGAAAACTTGATTTTCACCGAAAAAAATGTAGCGACCTAGGACCAATGTTAGTGTCGATTAATTATAAGTATAAATAGACAACAAAAACTGGCTATACGACGGTCCGGAGATCCGATCGCAAACTGATTTTTTTACCTCCTCAAAACATTCTAAAATTAATTAAAATTTTAGAACAAAAAAGTGCACTCCAATTTTTGCCTCATCTTATAGAGCAAAAAATTCTGCGTCGAATAAGGGAAAAAAGTGAAAAATCGAAGTACCCATATATGATACATTGGCGATCGATGACTTCGGAATCATAACTTAGACACTGATCATTAAAGATCCAGACTTTTATCACCATTGCCTTGTAACATTGACTTTGAAATCTATGATTTTTATACCATTGGAATACGCAAGATCACTCTCAATACTTTTATTTTAGATATTATGCGAAGGAATCGAGACTCAGAAAACGAGAAAGAAGAATTGAAAATATAGAACCGATCAATTGATCAACGAGTGCGCGGAATGATCTTTTGCATAATCATAAATTAGCTCACTCTCTATTGATGCAAATCAGTTTTGGAACCCGACGATTTATAACCGTCGATTAGGAACTGACGATTTGGAACCATAATTTCAAAACTGAAGAACAAAATGAAAAGAACAAAATTAAATAAGATGTATCTGATCGTCTTTAAGGCGATCCCATACATGCAAATCTTGCAAATGAGTCACGTAAGAGACACTTGTATGTAAAACAATGAAATTTGGATCTCAATCAGAGATCAAACGATCAAAATCCGCATGGCTAGACGATAATATTGAAGTTATTCCATTTTTATCAACTTGGTAACGAAGTTCAAGTTTTGAAATTATCGTTCTAAATAGTTAGTTCCCAATCGACGGTTATAAATCGTCGGGTTCCAAAACTAATTTGCATCAATAGAGAGTGAGCTAATTGATGATTATGCAAAGATCATTCCACGCTCTCGTTGATCAAATGATCAGTTCTTCAATTGCTATTCTTAATAGAGAGTAATTACTTCGACCTTTCCAAGCTGAAAATTGTCTATGTGAAAGTTTTAGCGGTGAGATTCCCTAAGGAGTCGTTTTAATCAGTTGATTTCAAATCAAAGTTTTTCTACCGTTATTTCCGTGACAAACTTTCATCAAAAGTAGTTTGCTAAATTTTGATTCCGAAGTCATCGATCGCCGATACATTTCAAAGCTGCTTGCACAGGAACCAGAATTTTAGAACACCTGCCCTCTGGACGGTAAGGTCTCAAAATCAGCCCTTCCAAAAAATTTTGTTTTTCATGCCCTGAGGGCGAATGAGAGCTATGACTGCCATAATCTGGGAATAAACAGCGCTTACCATTAGCATAATTTTGACGCTTAGAACGGGACGTTAGCACATCTAGAAGCTGAGTTTTAAATTTTGGGGGTCAAATTTGCAACAGAGATACGGCTCGAAATCGGAGTCGGATCCATTCCGGATTTTTTTCCTGTGCAGCTCTAGTAGATGTCTCCACTCTCACAATGTTTCAGAAGAACAGGTCTTTTCACTAAAGAATGGGAATTTTTCAAAAAAGTGTACTTCGATTGCGTCATCTCTACGCAATAATGAACTAATTTAATTACACCAACACATCATGGTAATATTCCTTGATAAATTCTGAACAATGGTTCAAAAGATCAGCCTGATTGCTTTCCTGGATCAAAAAGTTATAAAAAAATGAAAAAGCGTCTCATCACTTTACGCCGATACTGTAAATGGACCTGAAGTTGACCCGAAAATATTTTTGTTTTCAAACCCCCTTGTGTTTGTACTCATATTGAAGAGCTCGTGGAGTAGAACAACTTTCATGTTGAGCATTTTGTTTGAAACGCATGCACAAGAGAAATACATGAATTTACTTAATTCACACGGTTTTTCGGGCAAGTTTGAGTAAAACAATAGTAAAATATTTTTTGAGCACAAAATGCTTTCGCCTATATTGTAGAACTCAAAAATCCATACTTAGTTTGTTGTTTCACGAAAAAAAATATTTGGTCGCCTATGCTGAAAAATAAGGACTCGATAATGGTCTTGTAAAAAAAATTGTCGGATCCTTGCCATGTTTATACTCATTTTAAAGTACTCGTCGAGTACATCATTTTTCATGTTGATCGTATTCCATGAAAGTCGTTTGTTCTCAAGATACAAGCGATCGAAATGATTTGGATCCAATAAATGTTAATTCATGTATTTCTCTTGTACATGAGTTTCAGACAAAATGTTCAACATGAAAGTTGTTCTACTCGACGAGCTCTTCAATATGAGTACAAACAGGAGGGAGTTTGAAAGCAAAAATATTTTCGGGTCAACTTCAGGTCCATTTATGTCAAAAGACGGGTCCTTCGATTTTTGATTTTTTCCCCTTATTCGACGCGGAATTTTTTGCTCTATAAGAAGAGGCAAAAAATGGACTACACTTTTTTGTTTTAAAATTTTAATTAATTTTAGAATGTTTTGAGGAGGTAAAAAAATCAGTTTGCGATCGAATCTCCGGACCGTTGTATAGCCAGTTTTTGTTGTTTATTTATACTTATAATTAATCGACACTAACATTGGTCCTAGGTCGCTCCATTTTTTTTCGGTGAAAATCGAGTTTTCAAAATTCGAAAACCCGCCACATCTGTGTTTCAAGAAACCAGCCCAAATGAATACCCATTTTGTGATGGGGGCCCATAGGGGTATGCATAAAAAAATTTTGGGCCAAATCGGAGATGTCGATGTCCGGCACTTCCTGGAATCTCACTGAGCCGATGTCTTAACTAGCACTCGCTCAGGAATTTCTCACTTGCATTTCGCATTGGACTCATCGATGAAAGCGCAACATCCATGGACACGTTTAATTAAGCTCAAGGTGATTAAAAAACTATCGCTATCATCGCTATATCGCTAACTATCCTATTGTTGAGTATTTAGAAAAGAGTTAACCATATTTTAAAATGAACATTACCGATACTGTATATATACATAAAAACATATCTAATTCAGATCACGTCACACGCAATGTGCGCTATCACAACTGTCAAGGAGACTTCGGAACTTCATAGGAAGTGTCATTTTGGATTCGAGCGGACTGGAAAATCTTGTTATGGAAAAGTGAGTTCGAACTTAGATGTTAGCCAATACGCTTTATTTGAACGTAACATGTACTCGAGTTCAGTCCTATCCCACTTTTTAAAAGTTGAAAACGAGGAGAGACAGAGATCTTTTAGATCACATACCATAGCGGCAAACCAAGTGATAATGCATGCGAGACAGTTATTCGAGAAAAAGTGTTAAGCTTCATGAAGCAAATGGAAGAAGGAGTGTGTACAGCTAAATTAAGTCAGGTGAGCGATTTGTTTTAGTGCTATTAATCTTTCCCACTATTTAAAGACCCAAAAATAAACGCAATAAATATAAAGATTTTGAAAATTTTATCCGAATACAATTTGCGTTGATTCACGTGAAATATTTTTCATAAATTTCAGTGGTTAGTGTCGCATGTAACTGACATATTTGAAAACTTGAATACCTCAGTACAAACGGATATGGAGGAGCAATTTAGAAAACATAATGTACGAAAAGATTTAATTCACGCCTACCGTAATAATACGTCGAACGATGTCGATAGCGTATTGCACGATGCTGAAAAGACTTTGGACCGTATTATGACCGAGAACATACTGCGTATGCACAGATTAATTGTACAATATATAGCTGAAGCATTCGTTATCTGTGATACGAATAAACTTCGCAAAGTGGGGACAAGCATGGAGAAAGTGCTCGAAGATGTCGGATACGCTTCGACTTTAAAGAAAAAGTTCGATTCGTTGATCACAAAAGTTAATTTAACTAAGAAAGTGTTGGATCGTGCTGAAATCATGATATCGAATCTTGTGCAGAATGAGAATGACATAAATTCTAAGGATGACTATGAAAGATTCTCACGACAAGTGGATTCAATAATGCAAACGTGGTTAGATCATCTAAAGGAAGCCGCCAAACCATTGCTGCATAGTTTATTTACAACAGCGAGATCGAAAGTGACAATAATACTTCTTCACATGATTACAAATATCAATACATCCGAAGATGGTTTCATTAGTATAAGAAACATGCAGTCAGACTTCAAGCGACTCTTTACTGAGGTATATTAATGATTTTTTTCTAGATTCTAATGGCATAATTCCAGGAAGTTTATAGAGCGAAATTATCGAAAATTGTCGATACTGCAAAAATTCGTGAACGGAATCTGAAACAAAACATGAATAGAACTAGAAATGCACCTCTTAGAGCCATAATGTCTGTGGAGTGCAATGGAATCGATTTGCTGTTTCTGGAATCTGCATTGATTGTGCTTGATAAATTTGGAAAAGAAAGGATGAATGAAGTGGACGTGGCATATGAAGAATTTGAAGGAGTCGCTTTCCTAGTACACACGAACCATAATTCCGTGTTCAAGGTTTTTTGATTTTTTTATAAATAAATACTTTTTAGTAATCTATAATTAACTAAAATTCATTGTTTAAACAAATGCGTTCATATATGTCATTACGCAAATATATCGAGCATTACAATTACAATAGATTGATATATTTTATGCATTTGTTAATCGATTTTATAGATATGCCTTATAGATTGGGGACGAAAAGGCATCAGTTGTGATTGACATCACATTAGTCGACGGCCAAATCATTCTGGACAGCGGAAATGTCATGGGCGAGCCAAGTGATGTTTACTCCAATTTGTATTTCATTCTGTGCCAGAACCTACCAAATCTCAATAATTTCATCCGTAGCACTTCTGACTTCAAAGAAATGGTAAGCTTATCGATTATATACTTACTGTCAAATAGGAAACACCTTCGTTTAGGCAGCCGAGCAGATCAACAATACCACAATGCCTTCCAACCTTGAAGGAGGTGCGGACTATTCGTTACTACTGTAATCTTTATATTTTCAGACTGGAAGTGTTATGCGATGGGAAGAGGATTCTATGGAGGAGGATCGATTGTAGATCTTCGACGACTTTGGGAAGCTAGAAAAGTACGCTTACCTCGTTGATCGAATCTTTGAAAAAATCACATTTATTATTTTCCTTTGAATAAGTGAATATAGGCTTTAAAAAAACTGACTCTATTGTACCATGTGTAATGTTATTTTTGCTATTTAATTCTAAAATAGATTACTCATTATCAAACACATTAAAATATATCTTTTACAGATCATTCAAGCGGCTGGATAACGATAAAAAGAATTTCACAATTGACCATAATTAATGAAATTACTTGAGCTAATTTTAAACAGTCCGCTTTTAACAATTTGCGAAATAAATGTAATGAAACGTATATCAGAGCGTTTAAAAAAATTATCCCTGAAAATCAATAATTTGTAGCCGTATTTATATTTTCTCTGTGCTTCGTTTTCCATTGTGTTTGTTAAATTAACGTTCAATTAATTCTTCTATAAACTTTATTTTAAATACCCCAAAGTGTATAATAAACTTTTCTTAACCCTTATTTTTGTTTTCATTGTGTTACATATGCAGTAGCGCTCAAAAAGATTTCACATTGGTATTTTTTCGCGATAACTTTTGTTGTATCGATCGAAATGGGATGAAATTTGGAATACATGTTCTTGTAGATATTAGAATAAGGATACACATTTGGTTTTCAATAATTTCAGAAATCCTATATTTTATTAGCTCTTTGTCAAAAATCACCAAAATCAACAATTCAAAGTTGCAAAAATCAACAGCAATAATTAAACAGAATGAGGTTAAGAAGGGTCATTTCATTTCATTTGAAACACATTTATGAAGAGTTCGTTAGGTCGAAGGCTCTGTTATGCATAGCGATCCAATTCCTGCTCTTCGCTTCGCTTAGGAAGTTACATCCAACTGTCTTCCGAAAGAGGTCGCTCCATCTTGTCGGGGGCCTCCCTTTTCTTCTGCTCCGACGGGGGAACCACTCGATCACGGATCGGCTCCACTTCGAGCACTCGTCATTGGCGAGCTTATGCACCCAGATCCACTTCCTCTTCAGCGCTGTACGTACGAAATCCTGAACCAGAGTCATGCCCCGCAACCGCTCACAAGAGACATGGTCGAGCACGGTGCAGCCCACCATCCAACGCTCCATTTTTCTTTGAGCCACGGCTAATCGATTCATTTGTGCTTTATTCAGTGCCCAGCTCTCACAACCATATAATACCGCAGGTAATATACACCCATTGAATAACCTGCGCTTATGTGCCATTGGGATACCCTTATTAACCATGAATGCCCTATGTTTATGTTTAAGAAGGGTCTAGCACTGCAAAATTAACAACGTAGATCATTTTATAACTAAAATTTAATGGAATAACTCTTAAAATCAATTAATGCTGACAGCAGAAGGGCATATTATGGGTCGTACACAGGTTATGACTCACCACAAACTTTCCAAGCAGTTCAGCACTTCTGTGTCTACTATAACAAGGCTCCTGAAGCGTATTACGTTTTCTGGGAATGTTTATTGCTCTGTGGTACAAGAAAGACCCAGATTAACCTTCAGACAAGTTGATCAAAGGATTGTTATGATGTTACGCGTGCGTCTACCCCGCACTTCCGTCGCCATTGCAGCAGAGCTACACACCCCAGGCGTCACCAATATCCATGTTCCGATTTTCAAGAGATGCCTGAATGTTGCTGACCTTCGTAGCTGTCGGCCAGTTACCAGAAAGTTTGGGTATCTGAAGAATAGGAGACTTGAGTAGCATCTGCCAAGGTGCGCCTACGCTGATCTCCTCAGTAGTGGACAAATGTTTTGTATACCACTCAGAGTAAGCTTCTATCGTTCAAAAACGATGCGATAAAGTATATGGGGAAACCTTAAGGTATTCGGTACCAATAAAAGCACCAATTATCGACAATGAAGCGCGGCAGAAATGGGGACATGATCTGGGGTGCGCTCAGCGCAAAAGGAGTTGTCCCAATCAACTCGGTAGACTGGGCATTGCTAACTACTCGACATCTACGAATGTCAGCAGCATTCAGGCATATTCTGACTGTCGGCACAGAGACATTGGATACGTCAGAGATGTGTAGCTAAGCTGCAATGTCGACGACAGGGCTGCGCGGATCCTCGCGTGACATCATAACGATGGTCTAATCAACCAGACTGGAGGTGAATCAGGGTCTTGTTGGTACCACAGAGTAATAAACATTCCCAGAAAACGTAATAAGCTTCAGAAGCCTTGTTATAGTAGATACAGAAATGCTGAACTGCTTGGAAAGTTTGTGGTGAGTCATCACCTGTGTACCACCCATAATATGCCCTTCTGCTGTCAGCATTAATTGATTTTAAGAGTTATTCCACTAAATTTTGTTATAAAATGATCTACGTTGTTAATTTTGTAGTGGACCCTTCTTAACCTTTTTCTGTTTAAGAGGCCTGTTCTCTAAGACTCGATCATATTCGACCACCCCCGGACACGTACGCTAGCAATGAGAACTGGGAGTCCATACTTGGGTGTTAGGAGTGCCCCCGGCCCTTATTACACAAAACGGCTGAAATTTCCTGTTTGTGCCCTCAGGCTATTAGAAAAAATAATTAAAAAAAAACTTTAAAAAATCATAATTTCTCAAATTGTTGAGATGAAGTCTAAATACCATCTGCGATGCGTCTAGAGTACACAGTGCTTGCTAATTCACTATTAGCATCGAATGTGCGTTGATTCCATGGTCTGAAAATTTCACAATATATCAAGTTCGAAATGTTTTCATTTATGTGGCTTATTGTAAAGTACTAATGATGTGAATATTATTCAGCCAATGCTCAATGGCTGATCTCTCCTTTCAACCATTTTTTCGAAAATTTTCATTCTGATTGCGTGCGAAAAATCAGAATTGTGTTTGAATCAGTTTCCAACTTACTTTCTGTAACATCCTATCTAAGTGCTTTGCAATGCACACAATCAATATGAAAATCGTTGAATTTCGAAAATTCATATTTTTTTACCATGACCCCGGAGTCATGGAAATCGATTTTTCAAAAGTGAGCCGAATGCCGGGATTCCAGTTCTACTACGTTTACTCATCATGAAACTTCACATTGTCATTGTCATTTGCTCATTGTCGCAGCATTCGAGTCGTAAAACTGCAATATTATAGAAATTTGCCATGAAAGTAGGCACTCAAATTGAATTTTACGCATTTTCGAAAATCAACGATTTTCATATTGATTATGCACATTGCAAAGTACTAGGACAGAAGGTTACAGAAAGCAAGTTGGAAACCGATTCAAACACGATTCTGATTTTTCACACGCATTCAGAACGAAAATTTTCGAAAAATGGTTGAAAGGAGAGATCAACCATTGAGCATTGGCTGAATATTCTTCACATCATTAGTACTTCACAAGAAGCACCATAAATGAAAACATTTCAAACTTGAAAAATTTTGAAATTTTCGACCATGACCCCGGGTCATGAAAATCGAAATTTTCAAATTGATCCAAGTGATGGAATTCTTGTGCCATTTTACTCGTCTCACCTCTATACTTTGAGTGGACCACAATTCCTCACCAATCGTTTGGAAAATACAGCATTTGTTCGGGAAAACCATCGATGACGGAAGTTCGAGCAAAAAATTCGACAAAATGGTCGATCGGGTTAAATCAATGCAGAATTGCTTAGGCTACAATACCTGGTCGGAAATTTTGGGCACTCACTAAAACAAGGGATGATTTGTCCGAAAAAACCAAAATTTTGAGTCAAAAAAGTGGTTTAGGAATCAACGCACATTCAATGCTAATAGTGAATTAGCAAGCACTGTGTACTCTAGACGCATCACATATTGTATTTAGACTTCATCTCAACAATTTGAGAAATTATGATTTTTAAAAGTTTAAAAAAAAAAATATTTTTTCTAATAGCCTGAGGGCACAAACAGGAAATTTCAGCCGTTTTGTGTAATAAGGGCCGGGGGCACTCCTAACACCCAAGTATGGACTCCCAGTTCTCATTTCTAGCTCACGTGTCCGGGGGGTGGTCGAGTGTTAACAGCCATCTCTCTTAATTATTGCTGTTGATTTTTGCAACTGTGAATTGTTGATTTTGGTGATTTTTGATAAAGAGCTAATAAAGTACAGGATTTCTGAAATTTTTGAAGGACCAAATGTGTATCCTTATTCTAATATCTACAAGAACATGTATTCCAAATGTCATCCCATTTCGATCGATACAACAAAAGTTATCGCGAAAAAATATCAATGTGAAATCTTTTTGAGCGCTACTGTATTTGTTTAAAGATTTAAAAAAAAAATTAATTTGATATTCAATTATCTGCATTTAAAAACCTCGTAAGCGTATTTCTCTAAAATGAAAAAGATATCCAATTTTCTTGAAAACTTTGATATTCAAATGAGATATGGGCAGACAAGTAAACTTGACGTTCACTGTTGTATCCAATATATGTACGTAAACGGTCTAAATGTTCGATATCTAATATAAACGCGATAATATACTTAAAGAGGGAGACCCTTGAGTTTGCACGACCGACGCCCGCAACGATTAATACGGAGCATAATGTTTATATTGTATGGAAATTAGAGTGAGGGACAATGGGAAAATGAGAGAGTCAGCTATGCAAATTGGATCTCTCAACTTTCCTTAAAAGTTGCACTTTCAATGCGTATAACAAGCTTCAAACATGTCATCAAGCAATATAAAATATGTTTTTTTCGGTTCGTGTGCTGAATCTCTATCATTCTACAGAAAAAAAGTATTATCACGAAAATAATCGAGGGCTTCCATCTTTAACACTGTTAAAACAAGATCAGCTAGGCTATTATACATAACTTAACAACTTTACTCATTATACTTACTAGGGAATGGTTTCTTTGATGGTTGAAATTACGGGGAGTGACCTACATAGCAATATTCAGCATGGTCGACTTAGTAAGAATCAACTTTTAAAAGTTGCCATTGATCGATTTTTTAACGAAACCCGTCGCATATCCGCCGCACGAAAGCAGCCAAAAAAAGATTTTTTGAACTTGATTTCCACTGAAACAGCTTTTTTTTGCTTGAATTACCATGCAGACATGAAATGTTGTCGGGGGAATCGAACTCGTGTTCAAAAAGTGAAAAAAGAAAAAAATCAACTTTTTGGCTGTCTTTCGTGCGGCGGATATGCGACGGGTTTCGTTTAAAAAATCGATCAATGGCAACTTTTAAAAGTTGATTCTTACTAAGTCGACCATGCTGAATATTGCTATGTAGGTCTCTCCCCGTAATTTCAACCATTAAAGTAACCATTCCCTAGTTAATGTATGTTAATTTATTATTTTAAAGAAATAGCCTTTATATTAGTGATTTGCTTTTACAAGGTCTTTTTCATGACTTTATCACATAAAGCACATCTACGATGATACTATGATTAATAGTCATTCATATCAATGCTGTAAAAAGTCATCCACTTCATATCGATGGTCATACGAGAATACGGAGAGCGATAGTGACGATGGCTGTTGTCATCACAGGAAGGCTAAAATGAAAAGAGTAATAATAGTATGCAATAATAATCGAATTAATATTTTTTAGCCGAAAAAATAATTAAACTGGAAAACCTCCGAAAGTTCAGTCCACTTTCCTCGTCCTCAATAGATTTCGTGGCCCTAGGGAAATGATCTGTTATTGATTATATTCGATGAATCAGTGAAATAATAATAATAAATAGCCAATAATAGAAGCTCATTGTCTATGTATGCTTCCGTACTCGTACTTGGCCGTAGAGTTGGCTATTCGGGATGCGGGATGCGGGCCGCATAGAGACCACGCCCCATTATCACCGCCTCCGCCGCCCGTTCAAACCCGTCGCGTGTACCCCGCGCACATATATATTCTAGAAGTGACGTTGCGAACTATTTAGCGCCAGCATGCCATTGCGGGCCCGCAATCACACCCCATCGCCTCCCTCCAAGGATGCGATTTTACGAGTAATTACGGACCCTTCAACCCCCGAATAGCCAACTCTACTTTTTCGATTGCGCGTTCAAAGATCAACTCTTGTTGTCAATTCATTGATATTTCCTTTTCGTCACTACTTCAGAACACGGAGCACCGGACCAGTCCAAAAGGATACGGAAAATGAAATAAACACGAAGAAAAGGGTATTTTATACTATACTTACTAGGGTTGCAGGAACGGTAGCGAAGACTACGCTATCTATTCCCGCCCCTTCCCTTCTCTCTATCAATCGCCCGTGAGAGGCACTCTCTCCCTTCCTAACTTCGTGATTAGACACACCACTGCAAAAGATAGCGTAATTGCCGCAAACTAGCGGGAATTACGCTATCTCTCGCCCCTTCCCCTTCCCCTCTCCTTACTCTCTGTTCATACCACCCGCCTCGCCCTATTTGAGGCACGTTTGAAGAGATATCTAATTCCCCTCACATCTGAGAGCTTTGCAGTCAACAGCAAAGTTGTAGCTCACATCGATCCGGTTCTGATTATTTTTTGGCTGAGACGATACGATCAAAACAAACAAAATGACAATCGTTCTACTTTTTCAGAGGGAAATCGAAACGATAAGCGTTCAAAATATGTTTTGGTATGGACAGCTGAATTTCACTCAATGATCAGAGGAATCAGATTTGCATTTGAATATTGTTATTCTCTCTATTTCCCATTTCAACGATTCGTTATCTCAAGAGGGACATTGTTCACATTTTAGCCTTGTGCTCGTCATGCCAAGAACATATTTTAAATCGAAATCGATCTCTCATCATGAGGATTTTCTTTTGATTATTTTAAATTTTTTAACCAAGAAAAAAATCAAAAAAAACTATTTTTATTGAATTAAAACGGAAAAAAAATTAAACATTTGTGGCAAATTGTGAAAACATTTGCTAAAAAGCATTTCCTTTTTTATAAAGTAGTGATTGTGAAGAAATAATAATAATGTGAAGAAATAAAAATGCTAGTACATTTACAGAAAGATGCAACAGTATGGCACATTATATCAATTTTTCTCTGCAGCGCCAGCTGTTACATTTTCCATATTCTTCTTATGCATTAGGGCAAACAGATACCCAATAAAAATCACAGATAATTCGGAAATGCTGTTAAGATTTGACAAATGTTTTCACAATTTGTCACAAATGTTTCATTTTTTTCGTTTAAGTTCAATAAAAATAGTTTTTGATTTTTTCTTGTTTAAAAATTTAAAATATTCGAAACAAAATCCTCATTGTGAGAAATCAATTTCCATTGAAAATATAACTTGGTCATCTCGATTTAGGTGATGAGCACTCGGTTGCTGCTGATTCATCTACAGGAACAGTCTCGGATATTGTATCCAATGATTACTTACCGTATGCGAAGTGTAATTTATCTGATATAAAGAATCTCAAAACTAGCGACGAGAGTGGAAGACATGATAATGAGAAAAAAATCCCTGTTGAGGTAATGAATTATTGAAATGGAAAATAGAGGGAATAACATGGATAATCAGTATTCAAATGCTAATCTGATTCCTCTGATCATTGAGAGAAATTCAACTGTCCATACCAAAACATATTTTGAACGCTTATCGTTTCGATTTTCCTCTGAAAAAGTAGAACGATTGTCATTTTGTTTGTTTTGATCGTATCCTCTCAGCCAAAAAATAATCAGAACCGGATCGATATGAGCTACAACTTTGCTGTTGACTGCAAAGCTCTCAGATGTGAGGGGAATTAGATATCTCTTCAAACGTGCCTCAAATAGGGCGAGGCGGGTGGTGTGAAGAGATAGTAAGGAGAGGGGAAGGGGGGGGGGGGGGCGAGAGATAGCGTATTTCCCGCTAATTTAGCGGGAATTACGCTATCTGGGCAGTCTCTCTTCTCTATTGCGGGAAATGACGAGAGAGTGGCAAGAGATGGGAAGAGGGCCCGGTAAATACGATAACGCTTACGCAACGGCAACCCTACTATGCTATACTTTTGGACTGGTCTCGTATGCAAGTACTGCCTCCTTCACAATGTTATTTATCAAAAATTCAAAGAATAATGTTATTAATATTATATTTATTAATATAATGTTATTAATATAATTACCCGGACTGATTTCACCATTATGATTCCCAGGCCCCCAATGCAAATGCGCAACCCCTATTGTAGCATCATGACGAGTGATCATTGGCCACTCTCTATTCAATTTTTCAAGTCAGTTAGTCAAGTCTTCTAGTAATGGGGTAGTCAAGTCGACTGCGACCCCTCATTCTCAAGTGTACAAGGTAGATTGTCATAGTTCAGCAGCTCGGCTTTCACGAGTCGGCTGTATCCGATTCCGGTATCAGGTACCAAGATCTTGGTACTGACAAGGAACATCCGGGCAGAGGTAGACCGATTTCAGTTTCCACAGCTACGAACCAAGATCCCATCCGAAAGATGGTGTTTCAAAACCACAAGTTTACGATCTGGAGACTCGATATCTCGATCACTTCCATTCTTCGTCTCCTCAGGCCTCAGCTGACACTTCTCCCTTACAAGTACCGTAAACTGTTAGAACCGGATGGGCGACAGATCAAGCTCCGCTGAGAACGGTGACCTCAACTTTTTATGCGTTATGCTAGGTCCGCGCATTTCAGCACGATGTTCAGCGAAGAGAATATCTTACCGTCAAAGACAACCTGAATATCGAGAACAACGGAATCATTGCCTCTGATCTTAAAGAATCCTACAAGACGGCAGGGGTCATGGGTCATATCAGTCATCCACAATACGCCAAGGTTTTAGCTGCTGTTTGCCCAACTGGAAAATCCACTCTTGTGTATAATATACCAAGCACACCCTCGAAGACGCGCTTCTACTCCGATACCACACCCACTTCGGTCAGGACCACTAGACCTTTCGGCAAGATTCTGCCGCCAATCACATGACAACGTTAACCCAGTCGTGGTTTTTCACCCATGCACTCGGCAAAATCCATCACACTGAATTACTTCCGAACTCCCCCAATCTCAACCTCCTCGACTGCAGTGCTTGGAGGTGTTGTAGGCCAAGATGTCCTCTACCAAGCACCAGACCCTCGACTCCCTCAGTGCTCCCCTTCTCAAAGCATGGGACGAACTCGATGACGACTGCTTGCGGGAATAGGCAGTCGCATATGAGAAGAGACTCAAGGCTTGTGTCAGAGCTAAAAGAGAAAACAGCGAGATTCGCTAGTACACTACTGCTGCCCATATTCTTGATAAGCTTTACCATGAACCATATCACTCAACTCACATTCCCAAGGGGAGAACCATATGGAGACAACAGTCCGGGTAATTATGGCGCACCCTGTATTTGTTCTAAAACATAAGGAATCCCCACTATGTGCTTCAGCCTCGTTTCCCCTTTATTCGCTTTTAAAATTTTTTTAAACACCACGTAGCGAAGCAACCTAATTCTTCGAAAACGGAGGTGGTGTAGACCAATAAATATTGGAAAGAAACCAACTCTTTGTACATATCCGATCGATCTTTTGCGCATAATTCCTTCTTGGCCTTATCGTGGTCAGGAAATATACCAAAGAGAAATTCAGAATCTTCAGAACACATTTGTATATATGGGCTGTTGCAATAACTGAAAAGGACAGAACATTAAACTTTTGATACCAATCGTTTTTAGCCTATCAAAAAAAAATCTAGATTACCCTGCTTGTTTTACCCTATCAATCAGAAAAACATCTGTGCCCTTTTATGGTTACATTTGTCGAAACGACGCAGACTCCTATCTCTCTGCAGAATGTAAATTTCGAGCGGAATTTTGGCATATTCTTTATAACTAATATATTGCATTTATGCAAAAATACGGTTAGAATTTAACGATTCTGCACAGTTTACGTATGCGTCTCCGTATTTAAGTTTGACAAATGTATCCCCGCGATAGGAATGAAATGGTCAATGATTACGATTCTAAAAATCACAAATAAAACTCACTCATATTGGCAACGAGCTAACAAGGGAATCCCCGGAGGCCACACTCACCGATCTTGACAAAATTTTTACTTGTGGTGAACCTCATATAGGGATGAGGTTTAGCGGTGTCGGTAGCTGCTTATCAATTTTTTGAAATTTTAAAATTCATTTTAAAGATCGACCAAAAAAATGGGCGGTGCGCACAGTGTGCACATAGAGATTACACACCGCTCATTATCGCAAGTTCATTTTGACAGTGAAACAGATGTGTCGGTGGTGTAGTGTTAAGTTTCATGCTTTGAGGTCGGTAGGTAGTATGTTCAATCTCTTCTGCGTTTTACTCTTTTGCAAGTACTTGTAAAAATCACAAGCAATTTTTTTGTCAGCACATTCAAAATTGATTTTTGAAAAAATATTTGAATATTTATTTACATTGTGTATAGTAAAATTTATCAAACAATAAAAATGGAATTTTAACAATAGTGATATTCTGCAATAAAATGATTGAAACAAAATTCTAAATCACACAATGCACATTTAATGAATGGGAAATTTAAACAGTTAGGAGTTGAACAGCAAAGAAAAAGAGAAGAGGGGAACAGTGCCTGCACGAAGGGTTGAAGTGAAACCAGGGGTGGGCAACAGACATAATTGCATTTACATCATGGAATTTTTTCGAATTTTTCGAAATAAAATTTTTTATAAAAATCCTTTTTTTTCGCAAATCCCTTATCAAGAGCGATCATTCTATGTTTAAAAACATGCCAAACGAGACATTTCATTTTTAAACATTGAAAAAAATAGAAAACAAAACAAAACATAATAAAATAATAATAATGTTTAAATCATTTTAATTTGTTCATTCATGCTCTCAATTCAAAATGTTTTCGATAGATAGTGTATTAGGGCATCTTGTGAAGGAATTTGGTATTCCGACTGATACTTCTCTACTGACAAGGATGGAGAAGAAAATAGCGACTTCTTTCATCCGTTTATTACGTGAAGCTCGTGATGGTTAGATCGATGTGGATTTCGAGGATGGAATGGAACTTGATGAAGATGAAGCTGTCGATCCGGAATGGTCAGCTGATGATGTTGTATATCCCATCATCATGGCTATCTGTTCGTCTAAAGTAGTCGCCTTTGGAGATCGTACTCGTCACAACAGAAGAGGCAAGTTTAAAAAAATGATTTAAACATTATTATTATTTTATTATGTTTTGTTTTGTTTTCTATTTTTTTCAATGTTTAAAAATAAAATGTCTCGTTTGGCATGTTTTTAAACATAGAATGATCGCTCTTGATCAGGGATTTGCGAAAAAAAAAAGGATTTTTATAAAAATTTTTATTTCGAAAAATTCGAAAAAATTCCATGATGTAAATGCAATTATGTCTGTTGCCCACCCCTGGTTTCACTTCAACCCTTCGTGCAGGCACTGTTCCCCTCTTCTCTTTTTCTTTGCTGTTCAACTCCTAACTGTTTAAATCTCCCATTCATTAAATGTGCATTGTGTGATCTAGAATTTTGTTTCAATCATTTTATTGCAGAATATCACTATTGTTAAAATTCCATTTTTATTGTTCGATAAATTTTACTATACACAATGCAAATAAATATTCAAATATTTTTTTCAAAAATCAATTTTGAATGTGCTGACAAAAAATTGCTTGTGAATTTTACAAGTACTTGCAAAAGAGTAAAACGCAGAAGAGATTGAACATACTACCTACCGACCTCAAAGCATGAAACTTAACACTACACCACCGACACATCTGTTTCACTGTCAAAATGAACTTGCGATAATGAGCGGTGTGTAATCTCTATGTGCACACTGTGCGCACCGCCCATTTTTTTGGTCGATCTTTAAAATGAATTTTAAAATTTCAAAAAATTGATAAGCAGCTACCGACACTAAACCTCATCCCTATATGAGGTTCACCACAAGTAAAAATTTTGTCAAGATCGGTGAGTGTGGCCTCCGGGGATTCCCTTGTAAGCCCTCCTGCAATTTTACATAAATAATACATACACTATCGGTGTAAAGTCATTGGACGCTTTTTATTTTTTTACTATTTTTTGTTCCAAGAAAGCAATCAAGCTGATCTTTTGAGTGTACAGAATTTGTCACGACCATGATGTGAAGGTGTAATTAAGAGACCGGCTCGGTAAGACTCGAGCATTTTGACCCCCTGCCGGACATTCGCGAGGAATTTCGATCTGGCCCTCAATACTTTCACCATTGACACATACCTGGGGGAGACCGATGAAAGTTATAGTGAAAATGTCCTTAGGCTCAAACCCGGCTCAAATATGTCACATTAAGTAAAAAATTGAAAAATTCATATCTTTTCAATCGCGATAGCTAGGACATTTATTTCTTTTTATTAGTGAATAACATGTCATGCACTCTTACAAACACTGCTGAATATTAATATCATATCGCTCTGAATATGTTTTTTCGTGTCTGATTTTCAGATTTTTTTCTGTCTATCCTCGTTGACGCACTAGGGCAAGTAACGACATAGTGCATATCGTAGTCCTGACGATTTTTACATGGTGGTCTCATTCCCTTGGCCAGCCAACATTTCGCAGGCATCGAGAATTGCGACCAAATGTGAGAAATCTGAAAATTGCAAAAATCGAAAATTAAATTTCTTTCAATTCGCAGGAGTAAGAATTAGTTTTATAATGTCATTTTACTCGTAGTGATGCGCATACACAGCAGGGCTGTGCGAAAAAAAAATTTCGAAAAAAATTCGAAAAACGAAATTTTTCGGAAATAAAAGTCGAAAAATTCGAAAAATTTCGAAAAAAACGAAAAATGTTGTAGAAAAATGTTTAAATGCTTTTTCTTTTGATTTCTCGCGACTTCGTTGGATTACACCAGTCTCCGTTACTATATCAAGCGAAAGAGTACTATCTAAAGTGTCTTTTTGAGAGTATGGATTAATCTATGGTAGTTGAGTTAGACAACCTATCCCTAAGAGAATTTTCGGTGATAAGACGTTTCAGAAATTTCACTTCAGAAAGTGCTATTTGAGAAAATCCTCTTCAGAAAAGGACGTTTCAGAAATTTCCACTTCAGATATGATTTTCCAGAAAAGGACGTTTCAGAAATTTTTTTCAGAAATTCCAACTCAGAAAAGGACGTTTCAGAAATTGGCACTTCAGAAATTCCAACTATGAAAAGGACGTTTCAGAAATTGGCACTTCAGAAATTTCAACTCAGAAAAGGACGTTTCAGAAAATGTTCTCGTTGTAATTGAATGCTACCAAATTTATTCTAAGCGATCTTCTCTGCAGTTTAAAGCTACAAACCGTACTGCAAATATTCTGAAACGTCCTTTTCTGAGTTGGAATTTCTGAAAAATAATTTCTGAAACGTCCTTTTCTGAGTTGGAATTTCTGAAGTGCCAATTTCTGAAACGTCCTTTTCTGAGTTGGAATTTCTGAAATGAAAATTTCTGAAACGTCCTTTTCTGGAAAAGATTTTCCGAAATGACATTTTCTGAAGCGAAATTTCTGAAACGTCCTTTTCTGAAAATTAGTTTCTGAAGTGTCCTTTTCCGAAGTGAAATTTCTGAAACGTCTTATCACCAGAATTTTCCAGACAAAATATGACAATTACAGTGTCAGAAAATGATTAAATTATTAAAAACGTTGCCTGGAATACAACTAAAGAACTTTAAAATATTAATGAATCGATAAAATAATAAATTTTCAGTGTTATTTTTTGTTCTCATTTTTTTCGATTTTTCGAGAAAAAAGTCGAAAAATTTTTCGTCGAAAAAATTGTTTGAAAAAAGTCGAAAAATCGAAAAATCCGAAAAATCGAAAAACGAAAAATGCACAGCCCTGATACACAGGAAACATATTCAAATAGACTCAGGCAACATTTAGAAAAAAATTTAAAAATAATTATTTTATTAATATTTTTTCAACTCCCAGATTGAGTCAACCGTCAAGGCAAGTTGATTTATAGGGCGGATGGTGGCTGATGCATGTCCGTTTGCGAAAACAACTGCCACGTGAAGAATCGTCGTTTCGCAGATCTAGAATTTATTTTTTTAATCATCAAACATGAAAATTTATGTTTCTTTCATATAAATCGGTTGGAAGATGACGTACAGCAACCAAAGCTGTACCATTGTTATCAGTAGGAGAGTAATGTACTGCACTAAAGTAACCGTCAGGAAACACGAACTATCTTTTTTTCAGCCGACCCATGATTCTCAACCATGACCCCGGGTTCATGGTTGAGAATGGTTGAGGCTGAAAAATTCATGATGATCCCTGACTAAATACTATGTGGCATTATATCAACAGTGAGCCAACTTTTATTTTTATAGAAACCATAACTCGAATTACCGTAACCTAGCTACCGTACCCTACAATAATGTGGTGAAATTCTCGGAAAATTTAGATGCGTGCATTACTATTACGGTAATTCAAGTTATGGTATCCATAAAAATAAAAGTTGGCCCACTGTTGATATAATGCCAAATAGTATTTGGTCTGGGATCGTCATGAATTTTTCGACCACAGCAATTCTCAACCATGAACCCGGGGTCATGGTTGAGAATCAGGCACTACTTCAGAATAGGGTACCAGAACACCGGGCAAGTCCAAAATGATATGAAAAATGAAATAAGCAGCAATGAAAGGACGTTTAAATTAGACATTTATACTATTATTTTGGACTGGTACCCTATTCTGAAGTAGTGCCGAGAATCATGGGTCGAGTGAAAAAAAAATCAGTTCTCGATTCCTGACGATTACTGTGGTACAATAGCGTATACTTCTACTGATATCTAAGGTGCAACTTTGGTTGCCATACACCTCCTTCAACCGATTTATATGAAAGAAACATATAAATATTCAAGTTTGAAAATTAAAAAAAAAATAATTTCGAGATCTGCGAAACGACGATTCTTCACGTAGCAGTTGTTTTCGCAAACGTACATGCATCAGCTACCATGCGCCCTATGAATCAACTTGCCTTGACGGTTGACTCAATCTGGGAGTTTAAAAAAAATATTAATGAAATAATTATTTTTTAAATTTTTTTTAAAATGTAGCCTGAGTCTATTTGTATATGTTTCCTGTGCATGCGCATCACTACGAGTAAAATGACATTATGAAACTAATTACTCCTGCGAATTGCAAGAAATTTAATTTTCGATTTTTGCAATTTTCAGATTTCTCACATTTGGTTGCAATTCTCGATGCCTGCGAAATGTTAGCTGGCCAAGGGAATGTGACCACCATGTAAACAATCGTCAGGACTACGATATGCACTATGTCGTTACTTGCCCTAGTCAACGAGGGTAGAAGGAAAAAATCTGAAAATCAGACACGAAAAAAAATGTTCTGAACAATATGATATTACTGCTCAGCTGTGTTTATAAGATTGCATGACATGTTGTTCATCAATAAAAAGAAATAGAAGTCCTAGCTATCACGATTGAAAAGATATGAATTTTTCAATTTTTATTTTATGTGACATATTTGAGCCGGGTTTGAGCCGTAGGGCATTTTCACTATAACTTTCATCGGTCTCCCCCTGGTATGTGTCTATGATGAAAGTATTGAGGGCCAGATCGAAATTCCTCGCGAATGTCCGGACCACAAAATGTTCAACGTATAAATTATACTAATCAAAACGATCTTTAATATGAGTACAAAAACGAGGGGGTTTGAAAACATAAATATTATCGGGTCATCTTCAGGCCCATTTTTCTCAAAATAGGGGTCTATCTATTTTTTCATATTATGCTTATAAAATGTACATAACAAAATGACAAACGTGCTCTAAGGAACGGAAGTCACTCAAAGGCTAGATCTCGCCCCGCCTCTCGATTGTCTCTCCGCTGCCTATCACCTAATCTGGCTGACCTTCGCCGCGAGCTATTTGATATAAAAGAGATCGGCAAAGTTTCTGAACCGTGCAAAACAAGAAATAGTCTCTTCTAAAAATAAAACGTGATTTTTATACGCTCAATAATTACCCTCATTCTAGGCACACATGTAATTATTCGACATAAACGTTGAACCTAGGTCGCTCCATTTTTTTGGTGAAAATCGAGTTTTCAAATTTCGAGAACCTTCCACCTCTTTCAAGGATCCAGCCCTGACTCGTTAGTTCAACCATAACAGAGAATGTACATCAACTCGGCTTTATCAAGGCTTTATTGATATATATATCAAGAAAGTCGTGTTTATGCCGTTAATGTTCGGGTTGTAGTTATCGATTTTCTCGAATACCAGAAGCTCGTGGCAAGTAGACTCGACGGATATCCAGTCAGAATATGATACCGATTCCAGTGATATATGTCACTAATCATAACTCCATGGTGAGTTCTTAGCATTCCCTTGTAAGCCGGGAAATAGACTACTACGCGATTAAGAAACATCGTAACTCTTACGAAGGCGAGCTTTCCGAAGTGCACGGTATGATTTGTGGTGTGCCGCACCATAAATAGCGAAATACACGTTTCACTTTTCAATTAAACTATTTCATATCTCAACTACCCCTCAGTCAAACCCGTCTGGCATTCGCTGCGCTCCTTTTATATCCCAAGTAATGCTCTTCTTTCACTCGAGCCCTGTTGAAAAGGAAGATATTCGCATAGCCTAATGGTAACTCGTGTGGCTGTCCATGGAGAGTGATCGCAAGTTCAAATCCCCATGGGCGCATCCGTAATTTCTCTTTCACCTTTATTGTACGCTCTAAACTAACGTGGTCATGAATACCCGTTTTGTGATAGGGGCTCATGGTGGTATTCACAAAATTTTTTTGAGCCGAATTGGTGAGGTTGATGTCCGGGGTCACTGTCGCAACCAATTGTAATAATCCTTGATAAATTCTGTACATTGGTCAGATTGATTGATAAGATCATTCATTGATAAGATCAGCTTGATTGCTTTCCTGGATCAAAAGTTTAAAAAACAATGAAAAAGCGTCCCATGACTGTACGCCGATATTGTATAATCTAAGGTTGTTTTGTTAAATTTTAATAATATACGAAAGGTTAGAATACGAAAGTTGCCAAAAATGAAGTGTTGATCGTGGCAAATGTGTCCTGTCACTTTTACACGCTCTCTCATACTCTCTTGTCTGGCAAAAGTGAACATGAGAGAGTGTGCAAAAGTAAGTGGACAAATTTGCCATTTTTATTTTTGACAACTTTCTTATTCTAACCTTTATTATATGAGTCGAACAATGGTTGGCGCCAAAAATTTTGATACCATCAAAACTTGTGTATAGGGGTTATCGACCTCGCTGATGAAAATGTACATAATAATTTTGGCCCCAGTGTTCCCGCAACGCCTGGGTGGGATTACGGAATGATAACGTTTTCAAGCCGTTCTCGGTCCAAGGTTGAGGTAGAGGAATGAAAATTGGACTCCTGGTGACATTCGATGGCTATGATGGGTGTCTACTTCATTTGTTTGAAAATTTTTGAAAAATGCTACTTTTGATGGAGGCGGTTGCGCCCGTAGCGAGTATGATAGTTCGAACCGGCGTGACGAGAGCATTCCAACGATATAGTATGAGCCATTATCTCAGTTGAGAATGCTTTCCTAGTTACGTTATAGTGATCTGCGTCAGCATATGGAGTTGTTTACATCTCAATGCCACGCGCTCCCTCACCACTCCCTCATTTCCACACGCTCTCGCCGCTCTCGAGAGCGTGCGGAATTGAGAGAGTCCTCTTGCAAGACGTCACCATCTCGAGACGTCCTTGCCTGGGGATGCCTCTCGAATGGGAAAAAATTTCGTATTTAGGCCATTCTCGATCACTACAGCTACGGGAACATCTTGGAGAAGACGATGCTGCCCTGCGTCCGCGATACGCGCCGCCGCGGCTTCGTTATGGTACGGACTAACCATCTCAAGCACGGAGCGTGCTGTGACGGGATAGAAGCGAAAGAATGCGGCCGAGAAGTCCGAGCAGCTTCTGCACGCTTCGGTTACGATTCTCGCGCCCACCTTCGACAACCTAATCAACCCCATGCCTTGATACTTGTAAGCAGTCATTGCCGCACACAGACTGAATCGAAGCTGCCTCGGTGACACTAATGGCTAAAAATAGGATTACTATATCTCATTATCATCTATACAAATGTGCTAGAAACGGTTGACTGCGAAAAAAGTTATGGCTGAAAAACCAAAATATGATAGAATATTGGCCAGCACTGTAATACATCCTTGGAATCGAACTGTGGTACGCGCTAGTGGAGCAACCGTCTCCATAAAAAAGTTCCATTTTCAGAACGTTTGGAATATTTTCAAACCAAACGAAGTAGACAGCCATCATCGTCATCGAATTCTGCCCAGGGAGCCAATTCTCAGACCTCAAGCTCAATCATGGACAGAGAACAGCTTGAAAACGTGATTTTGCCGTATAAACGCCGTTACGGGACCACTAGGGCCAAATGAATATGCCCATCTTCATCAGCATGGTCGACAACCCCTATACACAAGTTTTGAGGGCACCGAAATTTTTGGCCTGTGCCAACCCTCCCACAGATTTGCCCGACTCTTACACAAACGGCCTCATATGTTGAATAAAATCAACGGGGAATGGAGAGATGTTATTTTTTTTAAAAAAACGAAAAAAAACAAACAATAATATTTACCATTGCACCACTATTAGAACAGCTTGCTATAACTGTTTTGTAGTCACGATGGAGCGACGTATACGAATTACATAGTTTATCGCATTCTTCGACCAGGAAGTCATTTTTAATCGACTTCTCCAATTCCTCTATTTTCGTTCTCTGTATGTTATCCCTTTCTGATTGGGAGCTCGACTTGTTTTCGAAATAGAACATTTTCGTTTCCATTGTAACGCATTTAAGTGCAACGCTGAAACGTTATATTGAAAAAAAAGGATTTGGAATCATGATGGTAAAAGAAATACACCATTTAATAGAATATACCTGATCTGCAGTACGATCATAACTATGAGAAGAGAAAGATTCATAAGGCGCATGACTAAACACCACCACTCAGAACGATTGAATAGATTGCAAATGAAGGAGAGAAATACTTTGTTTATATACAGTGAAATTAGATTAGCATATAACCAAATGGATTTTCTATGTCATTTTCACATGGAAATCATCTGGGAGCAAGCAGCGGTGATATGACACGTGTGAGAATGAGAATGGAAGTTCCATTTGAGAGTAGTGCTGTTAAGTCGAATGCATTCTGCGAATATTTAATAGAATAAAATGTAGCTTTTTAGTAGACGGGTAATTTTAGTCTGGATTAAAAATAGCATGTTATTCGAGACTAAAATTTAGTCGAGACTAAATTTGCATTTAGTCGAGACTAAAACTGTTCAAAATGCGATAAAATTAACAACTAAAAGTGTTCAAAATGCGATAAAATTAAGCTTATACGAAACCTCGGGCCTCCGCCATCCCGTAACAAGTTGATCTGTGATCTCTGGCCCTTCAACGCCAAGCCGCAACTCGAGCTATCTCGGCTCAGAGTGATGCTAGACACTTCTAGGTAGGCTCATACGAAACCTCGCAAAGGAATGCCCTGAGGTCACACTCACCTATCAGATCCAAATTTTTACTCTACGTTTTATTTCTACGTTTTATTTCGAGTTCAGTGTTCAGAAATATCAAATAGACCATTGCTCAGCTAGAGACGAGTGGGTAGATCAAAGTGACCCTTCCATCTCTCGGGCGAGAAATCCGAGATTTCAGACAAAACTCATATTGCGAGCACAAGTGAGAGTTCTTGTACAGCACGAACTGAACAAATGAAAAAGGCGATTAGACAATGAATTTTTTTTTAACCTAACCTAACCTACTTTTTCTTGGTATTGACCAAAACTGAATTTTCCTGTTTTATGTATGATAATTCAAGGCTCCATGAATGAGGTAAACTGGCATTTCGAAATATCTTCCAATTAAAAATGCGCTTCAGGAGATGCGTTTGATGTAGTTTAGCGACTTTTACTAACAATTTTATTTCGATGCCAATAGATTCTGGAGTGGGCACAATCGAATCCTTCCTTGGCTAATTCTAACATGGGAATGGTCGGAGCTCACATATCCCGATTTTTAATAAAGTTGCAGGATTTACTAAATCGACTACGCTGATTCCAAATCAGCCTTAAAAACCTGCGAAATGTTTTTCTTATAGGCCGACGAAAAGCGATTTTTTCCTATTTTCAAGCAATTTTTCAACTGATTTCCCCATGAAACATGAGCATGCTCTTTTCTCTCCACTCCCAGCAACAGAGTGGTCAAGTGCTACGATGTTTGGTTGGTTTTCTTTTTTTTTTAAATTGATCACACATGAATCAGTAAAATAAGTTCACAGCTGGGGAATCGAAACAGACCCCACCGGAATGCCAACATAACATCATACCACATTACCATACTGCGGCTAGGAATGGATAGAGAAGAGAAGAGAAGAGAAGAAAAGATAATAGCAAGATAAAATTCATATCGCGTGGGGAAATCAGTTGAACAATCGCTTGAGAAATAGAAAAAATCGCTTTTCGTCGGGCTATAACTCGCTTCAGAAAAACATTTCGCAGGTTTTTGAAACGCGATCTCCATAGGAGCGGAGGGGGCATGGCACAATGTTTCAAAATCATCCTAGGTGACTCAAATTTGATGATTGGTGTCCCTAGGGGCGGCACACACCCAAATTATCGATTTTTGATCTACCAAAAGTCGAAAAATCAAAATGTGATTTCCATGGCATGTTATCGATAGTGGATCGATAGAAGATCGAAAATTGTATAAGAATACCAAGTGTCATAAGTTTTCCATGTTTGAGAACAATCCAATTTTCCGAATTTTGACAAGATTTTTTTGTTTTGATCTCATGGCTTACTATGTTACCATTATTTACGGGGACTGAATTTTTGATATGTTGTGTGAAAATGAATGGGCTATCGGAATATGACACTTATTTGGACCAGCAACAAAAAAATCATAGTGATATGAAGTGAAATCTAACCCCATTCTAATGTGGTGTTACATTTTCAAAACGGGCGCACGCCGTCCTTCGAAATAGTGTTACATTCGGAAACGTCAACGTCAACTTTGATTTTGAAGTATTTTGGGTCCCAAGCGGAAAACCCTTATTGTCAATTGGGATACGGTAAGAAGTTACCGTAACCATGGATCAATAATGGCTGACTACCATAATCTTTTACAGTAATTTCATGATCCATCAGGGTTTTCCACTCGAGACCGAAAACACTTCAAATTTCAAGTTGACGGAGACGTTTTCAGTAACACCACATAACGCCCGAACGCCGACGCAGGTTCGAATCCGGCTCCGGGCATAATTTTTTGCAATTTTTTTTGGCCTTAAATATGATTTTAATATTCCTCCTCTATTCCTTGACATTGGTTCCGTTTTCGTTATAATAAAAATTTAATTACGGCTCTCTCTATTTCCCATACTATATCGCTTAATTGTATGATCTCTGATAGAAGGAGCTAGATAGTTTAGTTTCTGGAAAAATGAAAAGTGTTACCATGCATCACTTTCCCAGAAAATAAATGTTGTTGTTGAAACGTGAAAATATGAACGATGGATGTGAAAAATCAGCAAAAGAGAATTGACATGAAAGGATTCGAACCATCGAAATTTGTACTTATTATTAGATTTTTCATAGATTTTTAGGTAATTTTGTTGTACAATATGGTTTGTTATTATGGTATACGAATATACAAAATGTTTGACATGATGGGTCTATTTTAAAGTGCTTTATAGGGAAAAGATGCAGTATGACAGAAAGACAGACAGACAGACAGACGTACCTTATTATTTTATAGAATAAAGTAATCCTAAAACTCATCAGAACAAGAAAGCTTAATCGATAAAGCTATGAAAATGAATTTGTGAAAATTCGCTATTACGCAATCTATTCTAAACGCTGATCTATTCTTTAAAAAAAACAATCTACATGTTAACTATGGATTGGTCACTTGAGTGGAAATTCAGGAATATTCAGAAATGCAGAAATGCATATTTGATATTTGATATTATATCTCCGAAAACCGTATTTTGAGTTGAGAGTTCATTTCTGCCACAGGGAAACACGCGAATTTTCGAATTTGAGAGATAAATGAGTTGATTCCAGCAAACTTCCATCGCACTCGCGTGGTGCTAAGTAGAACTACTGATCTTCATGATCTACGTTGTCAGACTCTCCGATTTAGAACAACATAGTGAATATTATTATTATCCATCTGCTTCATATTTATCATTCATATTCGGAAAAACACATTTAATTATTTAAAAGTTTATTATAAAAACCATAATTAATGTCATATGAAATCAGGCGATGCTCAACTTAGTGCAAACAATCAGTAAAAATTGTGTTATTAATCAAATTTCCATCGTCGTCAATAAAGCCGATGATCTGAAAAGGTAAAGGTCTTAGAACAGCGAATTTGAATGCACTTTTTTACATTTCTTGTGGAAGTGCAATGTGGTAAATAAGATACCACAGCAAACTTCTAAAAATGCAAAATTACATTCGACAATACCTTCATAACTGAATTCAATCTTTCTTCGTCGGTCTCGAATCCGTAAAATCCTTTTTCGAAAGCATAAGTCATCCGTTCTTAAACAAAAAAATTATCATGACATATGGTAAATGCACCAAGCTCAAATCAAGATGAGTAATTTCAAGCGTACTTTTTTGTAGGAATCCGCTCATATCCTCTGATTTCATCTGAATTGAGACCTGAAAATGGACAATTGAATGCGTAAATAAAATCACCATATTTTCGAATGTATGTCTCTTTGTAAAATAATGATTCGGGCTAGTAATGTTTTCTGTGTTTCTATATTGTTGTGACAGGCTGCTTTTTTTGCTGGATTAGCGTCAATTAAATAATGTCACCTTTTCTTTGATAGCAAGTATGTCAGAGATTCTTTCCATCGTGTTAGTAGCTAGTTTCATCGACTCGTCGATAGCCTTAATAACGCTTTCCTTGGAGTCGTCAGAATCGTCCTCATCGTTTTCCTTTTCTTTTGTTGAGAACGTACCCTTGCTTGATACGCTTAGTTTAATATTGAGTTTCGCATCTTCTGGACCAGCCTGAATACAATTTCATGTTTACTAAGGTAAATGCACTTCTGAAGTTGTTTGAATTGTGATAATTTTGGTCTGAATCTTTTAGAGATCCGCAATCGTCTTTTCGTGAAAATGATGACTTTTCACTAATGAATGAATGAAAAATCGGAAATGATGCCCCAACGTACGACTTTGCAAGAAATTTTGATTCGAAATACAGAATGGCTTTCCATCGTCATAATACCGTACATTGTCTAACCGATCGTTCAAATGCACGGATGCGGGGTCTCTTTTAACTGTTCCCCGATAATGATTGTTTAATTGTCTTACTTGCATGACTGCCTTTTCACCATTGTATACTGTAACAGATGCGCCACCTGATTTACCACCATTAAATACTTGAATCGTTGCCTCCAAATAATATGCGTCAACTTCTTTACTCTTTTCAGATGCTTTAGCATGTAGTGTTGGACTATCTTTTGTTGACAACAAGCTATCCTCATTCTTCTTTCTCAACTCGCGAATGCCTTTTTGGGATTCATCATCGTCCGAACTTTTTTCCTTCTGCAATCATGTTCATTTATCAATCATTAAAAATTGATCTGCATCTGATGGCCAGAAATTGAATATTCGACTGAATGCGAGACTATCCGCGATATTTGACCACTCATAAAGTTATGAATATAAGTTAAGTGATCCAATTTCGCAATTTAGTGAATGAATTGATCTGAGCATCATACTGATCGTGGTTCGAGCTTTCTTAGAGATAACAAAAATGTGGTGGAGGAAATGTGGTGAGCTTTTGAGCTCATGAATTGTAATGCGATAATTCGATCACAAACTATCTCTAACGCCATCTCTCTAACATGCTCTATTACAAAATTTTTGTGAATATTCGAATTGATAAAATTGTAGGACACATGAACGCATTTGACATTTTTGATGCTTGTAAAGCTGGATTTAGAATTAAAAGATCTACAGCGACTCAACTAGTTGAAACATGCCCATACTATCTCTCACTCCATTCTAAGAAAAAAACTTCCTACACAGTATTCTTTGATTATAGAAAGGCATTCGATTCCATAGGTAATCGATTATTATTTTACAAACTTTCTCTCTTTGGTTTCCTGATGACTTAAGAGAGATGGCCGTTAAGACTCGACCACCCCCGGATACGTGCGCTAGCAATGAGAACTGGGAGTCCATACTTGGGTGTTAGGAGTGTCATCGGCCCTTATTACACAAAACAGCTGAAATTTCCTGTTTGTGCTCTCAGGCTATTAGAAAAATTAATTTCAAAAATAAACTTTTAAAAATCATAATTTCTCAAATTGTTGAGATGAAGTCTAATTACCATTTGCGATACGTTTAGGGTGCACAGTGCTTGCTAATTCACTATTAGCATCGAATGTGCGTTGATTCCTAAACCACTTTTTTTGACTCAAAATTGTGTTTTTTCCGGACAAATCATCGATTGTTGTAGCCGCTGACAAACATTTCCGACCAGGTATTGTAGCCTAAGCAATTCTGCATCGATTTCACTTAAAACTAGGTTCTTCCCGTTAGACCATTTTTGCGAATTTTTCGCTCGAACTTCCGTCATAGATGGTTTTCCCGAACAAATGCTGTATTTTCCATACGATTGGTGCGGAATTGTGGTCTACCCAAAGTTTAGAGGTGAGGCGAGTAAAATGACACAAGAAGCCCACAACTTGGATCAATTTGAAAATTTCGGTTTTCACAACGGGGGGGGGGTCATGGTCCGACAATTTCAAAATGTCTCAAGTTTGAAATGTTTTCATTTATGTGGCTTATTGTGAAGTACTAATGATGTGAATAATATTCAGCCAATGCTCAATGGCTGATCTCTCCTTTCAACCATTTTTTCGAAAATTTATATTCTGGTTGCGTGCGAAAAATCAGAATTGTGTTTGAATCAGTTTCCAACTAGCTTTCTGTAACATTCTGTCATAGTACTTTACAATGTACATAATCAATATGAAAATCCATTACGTTCGAAAATTCAAAAAAATTCAATTTGAGTGAATACTTTCACGGCAAATTACTGAATTATTGGTACTTCACAATAAGCCACATATATGAAAACATTTCAAACTTGAGAAATTTTGAAATTTTCAGACCATGATCGTGAAAATCGAAATTTTTAAATTGATCAAGCACTGTGCACCCTAAACGTATCGCAAATGGTATTTAGACTTCATCTCAACAATTTGAGAAATTATGATTTTTAAAAGTTATTTTTGAAATTAATTTTTCTAATAGCCTGAGGGCACAAACAGGAAATTTCAGCTGTTTTGTGTAATAAGGGCCGATGACACTCCTAACACCCAAGTATGTACTCCCAGTTCTCATTGCTAGCGCACGTGTCCGGGGGTGGTCGAATATGATCGAGTCTTAGGGAACAGGCCTCTTTATCTCCTGATTTCATGCGTACCTGGGTAACAGATTGCAATACATAGTTATTAATGACTGCCTCTCATCTCCCGCAGTACTAACATCAGGTGTTCCCCAAGGCTCGTGCATAGGACCCCTTCTATTTATCTTGTATATCAATGATATGGCCAGTGTGATTCCCAATACGGTTCGTTATGGAATTTATGCATACGATCTAAAAATTTATGCTGAGGTTCCCACACACTTCAGTGATTTAAATTGATTGACTGCAATTAATTGCAATTGATTGGCATTTGCCAAAAATTAATATATTAAATAATTTTATCGTGCTACGTAATATATAAAATCCAATCTTTCCGTGATAAATTCGGTCAAATCTGTAGTAAAACAACGCAAGCAATTTGAAGAGCTGATATTCATTATTTACAGCGTAAAAAAGAGGGTACAGAGGGGACACCCCGCGAAACCCGGATATCCCATGTTAACAGTAAGGAGGGGATACTGCTGTACTATAGATAATCCCATATTTTAAGTAGTGAACTTGTGTGATTGTTTAAAAGCTGATTTCTGCGCAAGGGCACCTTCACAGGCGCCATCCGAATACAGTGCCATAACAGTATAAATACTGTGCGAGACAACATTAATGGTTCTGTGGAAATATTCAATGCATTGAAAATATTTTTAAAAAAATGAAAAAAAAAGTTTTATTTTAAAAGATCCAATTTCGTATAGATTATGGGGACGGAGCGGCATTAGCTCGAGCGCTAGTCTTTGAATTAAAAAAATACCTGAGAGTCGTGATATTGTTTCTTTTTTATCTCATCTTCCTTCTTTCTCTCTTTCTCCTTATCATCACTGGATCCGAAGAAACTTTTGTATCCCTCTTGAATAGCCTTACCACCATATTCAATCAGTTTACTCTGCAAAAACTCGGTAGCAGGATTAACAATATCAGATGAGATCTTAGTGTCTGTTTTCTCTTCCAGCGTTGCTTTCCAATTTTTCATCACTTTATTGATTTCAGAGGGTATTTTTTGGCTACCAATTAATACTTTATCTGTCGGTGCTTTATCGAGTTTATTTTCTAATTTTAATTTAGCGCCATCGAGGAACTTCTTGCTGGCACCTACGCTCTCAGCAGCTGATTTCAGTGCTTTAGCCACAGCAGATGCAGTTTCCACGGCTTCGAGTGCTTTCATAAGGGTATCGGCGTCATCCCCTGATGTTGAACCTGAAGTATTTATATGAGCCTGCACTATTTCTTTCACGGTCTCATTCATTTTATTATGTATTGAATTTATTAACTCCATCGTTTCATCGCCTTCGAACATTTCATTGAGAACTTTCGAGAGTATTCCTGTTGCATTTGTTTCACTACACTTTTCATAAAGCTTTCGAATTGTGCTTTTGATTGAATGCTCCTCGAAATTCTTTTCAGCATTCTCATCTAATACAGTTCTTATCATTTCGGTAATTCCGTTGATATAGTTTTTGAGCCACTGAAAAATTCAAAATTAAAAAAATGCAATATAAACGCAAACAAAAAATCAGAATAATATAATGTATTGCAGTATGATAGTGTAGTATATGCAGCTTGTGATTTATTTGCATCAAAATTCTCACTTCGCTCAGTGCATGCCCGGCTACCGTAGTCACAACAGCCTTAATTATCTTTTTAGCGATTTCCTTGCATGTTGCTTTGATTGCTTCTTTTCCAGCAACTTTCAATGTGATCTGAATGTGGAAATTGAGTGATTAAGATATTCTGCGTAGGGAAATGAGAAAAAAAACACTCACCGATATCCCGCTTGCTATTTTACTGGTTGCTTTAACGCCGATTTTCGACGCAGTTGCGACACTAGACATTAGCGCTCCAACACCAATCGTTGCGATTGATGTGATAACACTTGCTATCTGTAAAAATGAGGCTTAAAGGTGGAGTCCCGCGAATGTTCATGCAAATCGCTTATGCAAGTGTTAAGTGATATGCAAGAAGATAGAATACACTCTCATCAGTTCCTTAGCGCAGTGGTATCATTTCTGACTATATAACGCATGGTCGCTGGTTCGAATCCTATTGCTGAATTTACCTATTTTCAAAAAGCGCGCCTTTGCCTGCGATTGCAAGCATGATTCATTCATGATTCTAGCAATCAATAAGCAGAATTAGCATAAAATATATAGTGTGCAGTGCGTAGAATAACTTTTGCTAACTTTCTGTCTTCACAGTTTGTTTACGAAAATATTCGCGGGAGTCCACCTTTAAAGGGACGGTAAACTGTTCCAACTAAAGCGTTTGAATTTACGCAGATGAACTACAAATGAATAACAAATGTACCGGAACTTCTTTGATTTCTGGCCCACCCCCAACATTCACTACTCCACCTCCCCATTTCGATTTTTTCGATCGAATGGAGCGGTCGTCTTCACTGGGAGGACGATGTCCACGAAATGGGCGAAATGCTCCCCGAGCTCTCCTCAAAATGGGAGAGCTCTGGACTGAATCGGAGAAAAGGAATCAAATGAATTTATAGGGGAATGGAGTGATATGGAAATGAAATAGGATTAGAATGAGAGAGTATGGGAAAAGATGAGAAGTGGGGATGGATGACAGCTCCCTTGTAGGATTCTTCAGGATCATAGGCAAGGATTTTGTTGATCTCAATATTCAGGTTGCCTTCGAAAGTACAGATATTCCCATCGTAGCGCAGAAATAGTTGAGGGCAGTGTTCTCAGTTAAGTTTGATCAGTCGCTCATTAGGTCCGTACAACTTACGGTACTTTTAAAGGAGAAGAGACTTGAGGAGACTACGGGCGGACAAAATAGTCTTATGGTAAAAGCGATGTTTAAATAATGATCGATCTGTTTCGAGTCCTGACCCCTGCTAATGATTTTTGTCATTATTTTCTATATCTGTGGTAGAGTTATCGCACTGGGGAACAATTGCGGTAATTTAAACACCGAAAAGTAGAGGGGTTACTGTCCCTTTAACATCTCCATTACTAGAATGATTGGCTAACTAACTTGAAACCCTGAATAAAGATTGCATTGGGGGGATGTTGGGCCATAAGATCATGAAATCAGTCCGGGTATTTTTGACACACCCGGTAAATTTGAGATTATGTCTGAGCACATTTTCTATGTCGTCTTGAATTACTGTATCCCGGGAGATTATTGTGGTTCTTATTAAAGATAAAGTATCATCATAACTTTTTACTTCTCAATAAAGCTTCAAGCTAAGATATTTCCTGTAATAAATTTGCGTTTTAATACCTTATGATTCGCATATTCCATCCAGGAACATGTTCCTTTTAGCATTGCTCCGACAGCGAAAGTCAGATCCGAAATACCTAAATAGCATAATAATATTGAAAACTCTTTTAGGAATCATTTAGATATATGTTTGAAAGAGCGGCTATATAGTATTATAATAAAACGAACCCTCTCCAATAAAAAAATTTGCCGCAACACTAGCTGCGCCAGCTGTAAGAATTTCGAGAGCAGCGCCCAGCGCTATTTGAGCAGCGGCAATTAGCATTATGATTCCGATACGTAGCCAACATTTTAAACTCCATTTTTCCTCTTCAACTTTCATGACGTAATATAAGCCATTCATCTTGAACCATTTAATCTCATTTCCTGTCACTTGTTCATCTTTTTCAGTTTCCTTGTCAAGATCCTGAACAAAAAATATGCCTTGTTGTTGGAGAGTGACCTCCTGATTCAACCGCTACTAGCCTTAGTTATTCGGTCTCAGATTATCAACTTTAGAAAAGTAAGATATTTGGTATTTATATTTCGCAATATCGTGTCCATAAAGTGTCCTACACTGTTAATCATTTTTTCAGAAAATGGTTTTAATAAGGTGGAGTCCCACGATTGTTTTCGTGAACAAGCTGTGAAGACAGAAATATAGCAAAAGTTATTCTGCATACCTTACATAAATTATTTTATGCTAATTCAGCTTATTAATCGCTAGAATCATGAATGAATCATGCTTGGTGTACAGGCAAAGGCGCTAAAATTTTAAAATAAGAAGGTTCGGTAATAGGTTTCGAACCCGCGACGTTACGCTAACTAGGCAGCCCATATATGTACCACTACGCCAAGGGATACATGCATGGATGTGATATTTTATGCATATCATTTATCCCTTGTATCGCCGATGTGGTACACTTTTGCAGAGACATTCTAGGGCCTCCATCTTTAAAGATAGAGAAGACACACGAAAAGAATGATTGGCTCCTACCACAATGGGAATTAGCCCCCCTCATGCATATACTGTAAGTAAAAAGTGTGTTTATGTTCAGTTTGCGAACGGCAAATCGTGCGTTTAATCAATGTCATGTGCGACAATTTGGATCGTTGAGTTTTTTGGGTTTGCTAACAAGTGTTTAAAATCACGATTTTATAAATTTTTTAAAATCTTATCTTGCTGTTCATGTTTGTGCATTGTTATTATTTAAAAAAATTGTGATCATTACCGCTCACTCAATCTTCTATATTGGGAGTGGGAGTCACTTTTCAAATTCGATAATGATCAAAAAAGAAAAAAAAAGAAACATAAATCTAACTTACTGTAAATTTAACATCGGCTGTTTCGAGAGGTGCAAGAGACGAACATGTTTTGTTTAGCGTTTCCATCAATTCCTAGAACAAACTTTCAAATAACATTTCTACTCTGAATTAAAATAAGGTAAAATAAGGTCTACGTGAGATGCGAAACTATGCGATTTTAATGTTCTATTGGTTTGTATAATTGTCTATCAAAATGTGAACTCTCGAAAGTTTTCCCTTAATTTGCACAAAATCATGAATCGTCAAAAAACTGACTGCGAATTGTTAAATATAATTTTGTCAGTGATGAAAGTTTTTTGGCGATAAGCAATTTTGGATAGAATGTAGAATTTCTAATAACTGATGACATCGTAATAAAATATTGATGAATATCTCTAATGAATAATGTATTTAAAGGCAAACCCGAGCTAATTTTAAAGTCTTCGCTCTGGCGAGAGAGCGTTGCCGGAGCGGTGTGTAATATTAGCTCGTGGTATGCTTTTTACGATACATTCTTAAACTGTTGATGTTTTCCTAACGGATAGATCAGTGAGATGCTTTCGTTACCTTAGTTTTGCTCTTTTCGAAAATCTCTTCCCGACGCTTTGCGGTCGGTTTCAAATTTTTCAGGTCATAAGACACCTGTGCGAAAGATATGTTCTTGCCAACGAACGGAATCTTTTCGGCTTGTTGGCACACAAAGTCTTTTCCGTCATCCTCTTTATATATAGCCATTCTGCCGCTAAGTACATTCTTTATGACAAGGTCAACAGCTAATTCTCTCCCCATATCTGGAATTATTTTGATCGTATATTCCATAAGGTTAGCTTCTTTATTCTTTATGGCCTGCTGCCTTGCTTCCCTCACAGCCCGCATTTCCAAATAGGCAATTTCATATATAAAGTGAATATTGAAAACGCCCTCTATGAACGGCCTATATGCTACATTGACATATATCAACGAGTGTTCATCTAAATTCAGGATGGAGTAATTACTGCCGTCTTTAGACATTACTCCATTCGCTACTAAATTTTCTAGAATCTCCTCTGCAGACTTTTTGTCTATGCCGTACTTTGAAAGTTCGTCAACCGTCAATGTTTTATGCAAATCAGATCTGAGAGGATTAACCAAACTATCCTCGTTTACAGTAGCTCTCTCAATCAATTGAATTACGTTATTTTTTTTGAGGTATATGAAACAGTCATCATCACTCTTTATGAGATGAGAGGGGCAAACAATTTCATCTTTTCCAATCTCAGGAAATGGTTGCATGCCAAGATAAACAACGGGAGATTTAGCCTTAGGAAATTCTTTAATCTTAAACAGGTCGAAAGTGTCCCCCGATAGTTGTTTCCCGTTGTACTTAATTTCGAACGAGTCCGCAACACACTGTAAATCCTTTAGTTTAATCAAATAGTATTTTTCACTGTTTGTCAGAACTCCATCGCCCTTGAGAGCCTCCCAAAATATTGATCTCTCTGGAGTGGCATTTTGGATGATGTCTTTCGCATCGGACTTATTACTCTGTTTCAGTTTCTCGTATAAGTCAGGGAATCCATACATAATGCCTGCTGCGCGACAATCCTCCTTTAATATATCGAGCCTGTCGTTATCCTTTTTGAACTCTTCGGTTAATACGGCTGTTTTGTTTGCAAAATATTCAATGACGTTTCTTGCAATTGGACCTGTTAGATTATCTTTTTTGATAGTATCTTCAGTCACGACCGATCCCATGATCGTGTCAATTGATTGAACGAATTTACCGTATATGTTAATGATCGATTGCTGTTGGGCATCGAATGCCTTTACTAATATAAGGTCAGTCTTTTTACCCTCTTTCTCTTTATCCTGTATTGCATTAATGTAGTGCTGCGCACAAGTGTGATTGAAAATTCGAGCCTCGAATCCTTTTTTCGCATACAGTAACATCTCTTTGAGTTTTTTGAATTCATTTTTCGTAATGACGCCATCTCCTACAACATCAGTTTTATTATCCCTTATGTATCTAGCTGCTTTATAGTAATTACGCTCTGCATCGAAGTAATCTCCATGTTCGTCAAGCTTGTCCAACCATTCGTTTGCGTCATTGAACCTTTCATCAATGTTCTGATAGAAAGATACACATTTTAAAATTTTCATCGGATTTCTAACGAGGGATTTCCAATCATCCTTGAATAAATATTTGAATTCGTCCTTCAATTTTTTAAGCCGGCTGTCGAAGTCTCCTTCCTGGCTTATAATATGACTGTGTTTATCTAGAAAGAAGGACCACTCATCAAGTACAGCCTCATGAACAATTTTTGATAGCTCATCGATCTGACCCTCTTTTAGATTATCCTTTTCAGCGTCGCTTATCTTCGATTTAAGATCCTTGTATTTACATTCGAATTCTTTGAAAATCTCTTCTTCAAGCATAATGTTGTTCTCATATTTTTTCTTGATATCTTTAAGTCGGAGATGTTCCTCAGTATTCCTCCTAGCTTTAATGGCAAACACACCTTCGTTATTCTCATCCAGTAATATCAATTGCGCACTACCTTTGTCTCCTCCACGAGCTGCTCGACCGAATGCCTTTCAAAGGAATGATTGATATAACGCAGAAATATTAACCATATGGATATATAACACAAAAATTACAAGATGTTTCTAAATTTCAAAAACAATTAAGAATAATTACAGTGAGAAAAATAAGCAATATTGTGATGAGTGATTAAGACACCGGCTCAGTAAGATTCGAGGGTTGAGCCAGTGACCCCGGACATCGACCTCACCGATTTGGCCCAAAATATTTATATGGATACCCCCATGGGCCCCCATCACAAAATGGGTATTCATTTGGGCTGGTTCCTTGAAACACAGATGTGGCGGATTTTCGAAATTTGAAAACTCGATTTTCACCAGAGAAAAATGGAGCTACCTAGGACCAATGTTAGTGTCGATTAATTATAAGTATGAATAGAAAACAAAAACTGGCTATACGACGGACCGGAGATCCTATCGCAAACTGATTTTTTTACCTCCTCAAAACTTTCTAAAATTAATTAAAATTTTAAAACAAAAAAGCAGTCCAATTTTTGCCTCATCTTATAGAGCAAAAAATTCCGCGTCGAATAAGATTAAAAAATCAAAAATCGAAGGACCCGTCTTTTGAGATAAATGAACCTGAAGATGACCCGAAAATATTTTTGTTTTCAAACCCCCACATGTTTGTACTCATATTGAAGAGCTCGTCGAGTAGAACAACTTTCATGTTGAAGATTTTGTCTGAAACTCATTTACAAGAGAAATATATGATTTAAGATTTATTGGATCCTAATCATTTGATTGTTTGTATCTTGAGAACAAATGACTTTCATAGAATACGACCAACAAAAAAAATGATGTACTTGACGAGTACTTCAAAATGAGTTAAAACATGGCAAGGTTTCGAAAACGTTTTTTTCAAGACTACTTTCAAGGCCATATTTTTCAGCATGGGGGTCTACAATTTTTTTCATGAAAAAACAAAGTAACTATGAATTTTTGCGTTCTACAATATAGGCGTAATCTCTTTGCACACAAAAAATGCTTTACTTTCATTTTACTCAAAATTGGGTGAACAACCGTTCGAATAAATTAAACTCATGTATTTCTATTGTAAATGAGTTTCAGACAAAATCTTCAACATGAAAGTTGTTCTACTCGACGAGCTCTTCAATATGAGTACAAACATGAGGGGGTTTGAAAGCAAAAATATTTTTGGGTCATCTTCAGGTTCATTTATCTCAAAAGACGGGTTCTTCAATTTTTTTTTTCCTTTATTCGACGCGAAATTTGTTGTTCTATAAGATGAGGCAAAAATTGGATTGCACTTTTTTGTTTTAAAAATATTGTATTTTCGTTTGACAAAAAATTTGCAGAAAAACGTGTGTAACTCTCTTGTTAATGAGTTTCAGACAAAGCGTTCAACATAAAACTTGTTCTACTCGACGAGCTCCCCAATATGAGTACGAACATGAGGGGGTTTGAAAACAAAAATATTTTCGGGTCATCGTCAGGTTCATTTATCTCAAAAGACGGGTCCTTCGATTTTTGATTTTTTAATCTTATTCGACGCGGAATTTTTTGCTCTATAAGATGAGGCAAAAATTGGACTGCTTTTTTGTTTTAAAATTTTAATTAATTTTAGAAAGTTTTGAGGAGGTAAAAAAATCAGTTTGCGATAGGATCTCCGGTCCGTCGTATAGCCGTTTTTTGTGGTCTATTCATACTTATAATTAATCGACACTAACATTGGTCCTAGGTAGCTCCATTTTTCTCTGGTGAAAATCGAGTTTTCAAATTTCGAAAATCCGCCACATCTGTGTTTCAAGGAACCAGCCCAAATGAATACCCATTTTGTGATGGGGGCCCATGGGGGTATCCATATAAATATTTTGGGCCAAATCGGTGAGGTCGATGTCCGGCACTTCCTGGAATCTTACTGAGCCGATGTCTTAATTTAACTATGATATACAGTGTAGCCAGAAAGTCATGAGACACTTTTTTAGTAACTTTTAATCCAAGAAAGCTATCAAGATCATCTTTGGGGTCGCTGTAGAGAATTTATCAAGGGATAAAACCATGATGTTGGTGCAATTAAATTCGTTCACTGTTGCGCAGTGATAACGCTATCGAAGTACATTTTTTTTTGTTGAAATTTAACATTTCTTTAATGAAAAGTCTTCTGAAACATTGTGAGAGTGGAGACCCCACCGTTCAGAGGGTAGGTCTTCTAACATTATGGTTCCAACGCAAGTAGCTTTGCAATGTATCACATTTGTTTTCCTTATTTTGGTTTAGTTCTGATTCCTTTTCGAACCGAAGCAAACGTTCGGCTGACAAGAGGTGTACTCGGTTACAGGGAGCAAAGAACAAAATACAATGATCAAAAAGGTCAAAGTTCAGCATTAGTGTAAAAACTTTTGAGAACACTAACATGCATAGTAGCTATGAAAATAAAGATTACATCAAAGGATGCGCATGGAAGCGAGCGTTGTGAGAAAAAGCCCAAGAGCGCGCTCCGAGTAGACCATTGTACAACATTTGCTGTGGGTCTGAAAATAAAGTTAACCAAAATAAGGGATATAAATATACATTGCAAAGCTGCTTGCGCAAGAACCGTAATTTTAGAAGACCTGCCTTCCGCTAGGGCCTCAAAAACAGGCATTCTAAAAAAATGTTTTTTGCCCCCTCTTCACAATGAAGCAATTAATACCATATACTGGGGATAAACACCCGCCATTCGCATTATTTTGGCCCTTTGAACGAGACGTTAGCAAATCTAGAAGCTGAGTTTTATATTTTGGTGTCGAAAGATCAGCTTGATTGTTTTCCTGGATCAAAAGTTTAAAAACATTAGAAAAGTTTCCCATGAGTTTTGGCTACATTGTATTATATGTATAAAAATATTTGAACAAAACATTGACAAATTAGTTTCAAATACCGATACAACAGGTGTAAAAACGTAGCTAATATTTTGTGTGCACTCTTTCCGAACAATAGATTACCGCCCTCTTCCTCACACCTAACCCATCTGACTTTTATCCTTTTTTTCTTTTAACAATAATAATAATAATAATAATAATAATAATAATAATAATAATAATAATAATAATAATAATAATAATAATAATAATAATAATAATAATAATAATAATAATAATAATAATAATAATAATAATAATAATAATAATAATAATAAAAATAATTATAATAATAATAATAATAATAATAATAATAATAATAATAATAATGATAATAATATTAATAATAATAATACAAATAATAATATTAATAATAATAATACAAATAATAATTCAATAAATTTTTAAGATTTTCCGACCTGATCTTCAACTCTGTCGTTGTCTGGTACGAAGGTAACAATCACGTGAAGTCCACCCGCCTCTTTCACTTCGTCATTCAACTTTAGATCCATACCTCGACCCGCCAAATTAGTGGATAAAACAACTTCTCCAGGTTTACGTTTTACTGTGTCTCCGTTTACTTTGCGGAATAACTCTAATGTTTCTGATTCGTAGTCACGCTTAAAAACATGTAATTGTTCACATTTTTTCGTATCAACAAGTTTTTTTTCCAGATGATCTTTTAGAAATTTCGCAGATCGAATGGATTCGGCAATAATGAGAACGACACGTTGTTGCTTCAGGATAGCCTCGGTTTGATTCGCAATTGCATCGGCCCATTCATCTCTACTCCTCGTCATTATTGGAGCGAACTCTTGGAAAAGCTTCGGCTGACAAGATGGTACAACGTAGAATTCACACTTGTAAAGTTCATTCAGAATCTCACGCTCATCCTTAGATCCAAGGGTGCCCGAAAATCCGTAGAAATTTGTATAACTTTTCAGGTACTTCACATTAGACGTGAATACCGCTTTCATACTCATCAGAGATATTTTGCAACCATGTTTGAGTTGAAGGAATTGATGGAGACCTCCTTGCCATTGCGACGTCGACAGATCTGTGCCAGTTGACCTATCCAAGATGATTATTCTCGGATAGCCATCTCCAGATGAGCCCGTCCTGAAATATTTTTTTAATAACCAGAAATCGCAGTCAAACAATAAAGAGAATTCGACGAAACTGAGAAAGTTAATTTCGTCTACCAGTTGCATCTTACCTGTCGATATCCACAACATAATCGACGTTTTCTGCCATGTGGAAAGCAGTCTTGGCATTATCTATTAACTCATCAAGATGCTGTTCTACGAAATCATATAGATAAGGTGGACACAAAATTTCACGGTCCCTGTTTAGCTGTTGCTTGATCGAGAACATTACCGCTCTTTTCATTTTGTCTGATGGTAGAAAATCTAGAGAAGGTTGTTCCCACGTTAGATCAAATCCTTTGCATATGCTGCCGTCTTGCGACAAAAAGGATTCCCAATTAGACGACTTCTGGTTAGGTCTGACTTTTGCTTCAAGTAACTTGCTGAACAAATTTTCCTCAATTGATTCGCACAGTTCATATGAGAGCATTCCATATAAATCTTGCTTCACACTTCTCCTTATACTATTTGTGGAATATACCTGAAAATATTAATAAAGTCACCCACTTTTTTTAATAATTGAAAAATTAATAGATTGGTAAGAAACTTTTTTGGAATCTTTCTAGCAAATTGTTAAAGTCTGCACTTGAAGTAGACTTGTAAGTCCACAGTGTACAGTAATAATTTAACAGGAAGCATAATAGGCATGTTAGATCGAAAATATGTGATTTCAATAAAGATCCGAAAATATTTTTCGAATTTCTCTTTAAAAAAAATTGTCATCATTTTCAAATGTGATAAATCCAGTTTTTGGGCGTGTATTTAGAGCTCTTTTTCTTTGCGTTTGTCTCGGTTGTGAGCGGTACATCTCTCGTTCGTCTATTCACCTCTCACCGAAAAAACATCAGCAAAGATCCCATCCTACTCTGGTATATCGACACTTTCAGAACAATATGATAATACTGCTCAGTTGTGTTTATAAGGGCGGATGACATGTTGTTCACTAATAAACAGAAATAAAAGCCCAAGCTTTTGCGATTGAAAAGTTATGAATTTTTCAATTCTTTATTTAATGTGACATATGTGAGCCTGGTTTGAGGCTCAGGGCATGTTCACTATAACTTTCATCGGTCTGCCCCCGGTATGTGTCTATGATGAAAGTATGGAAAGCCAGATCGAAAGTCCTCGCGAATGTCCGGACCATGCTCGAGTCTTACCGAGCGGCTCTCTTAAACGCAAGTCTACTTAAAGTGCTGTAGTATACTGTAATTCATTTCGTCAAATGTTCTTTCACTTGAAGTAGACTTTGAAGTAGAGTTTAAAAACTATACTTCAAGTCTGTGACGTAGTTTAAGTAGACTTTAAGTTTCGAAATACCAGAGTAAGCATACGCGCGATTTTCTGTGCAGTATCGAAAGTTTATGCATAATAATTTTCTGATTAGTTCCTGCAAAAATATGTCCTAGATATAACGAATAAGATTTTGATCCTCGAAAAAAAACATTAAAGAAGAAATGCACACTTATTTTTCGCATTGTGAGGATATTAAGAATATTGTTGTATGAATGTTGATACAAAAATAACATTGACTTCAAATGTTCAATTTAGAAAGAATTTTTTTCCAAATATATGTCGATGGAACGAAGCGTGGGATGTATTTCGAAATGTCCGACCTGTTCAGGCGTACGGCCCGCTGGAATTGGCTCCAGAACCTTTTTCCATATAAATAACAGAAGCGATTGTAAGCGATCCATTCCGGCTACTTCGTGAGTTAAATAAAGTATGTTATTACCATTGTCTAGTAACATCGAGTCAACCTGAATGATTGTTTGATCGAGAATTATGCAGCACTTTTATTTATGTAGACGCATAGATAGATAAAAAAGATCAATGAATATGTAACATATATGTGTGTGTGTTTCCCATATTGTTAGAAGTGATGCTTAGTCAACTAAAATCCTCAAATATGCTCTTTCGAATACCTTTTTTTTCATTTTTATTCGGTCGGTTTATGTTGTGGAGAATAAAAATGTGAAATTTGACAAAAAAAAATTAGTTCGAAACAAATTTGCATTTAGTCCGGACTGAAATGGTCTTTCTCACGTTATTATTGAAATGAGAACAAAAATGAAGAATGTATTGGTGTTGTTGAATAAATTCGTAAAAATTTCTCCAGAATAAATACAAATTTAGTCGCAAATAATAGTCGACCGCTCAATTTATTCGAGAATGAATATGAGAAACTTGTTCTGAAATAATTTTCAAAAAGTTCTACGAAAATAAGAATATTCCATTTAACAACACTTGTTGTTATTAGTGTAAACGTTCTCTACGGTTGAATTGTGTTCAAGAAAAAGTGAGTTTCTCTCTCACTTGGAGCTTCACATCTTCATATTTTCCGCTTATCTACAGATATTTTTCAAAAGAAATTTTCTGGGATTGTTGAATGTATGATGTCGAAAAAATACTCGATCACTATACCTCATCGACAATAACAGTTGTTAATCCTCGTAATCCTTTTATGTTCACCTTATAGAAAGTGGATAACAAGTGGTCACGTTCAAAGCTTCCAAGATCTCCGTATAACACATTTTTATTCTGGTATACTTGTGTACGTTTTTCAATGGAATCGTGGATGATATGATCAGCCTGAACAGTTTTTGTTTAATCTTGTTAAAGTAAGTCGAAAACCTTGACATCAAATAATTTGAAGAGGAATGAATATGTGCTTGTTGGGTCACGCTGGGCTAGCACCGAATTACTCGTGACAACATCAACCTCAAAATTAAACATCCAATTACGTTTTGTGCTTATTTTTCGAAAACGAAAGCTCATGAAAGTACTCTTTCAATCTCTCTTTGCTCGTCGGGAAATGAGAGAGGGATGGGGGGGGAATATGGGAAGATTGCGCGGTTAATTCGATTACGCTTGAGCAACGGCAACCCTAGTGATCGCCACAATCTGGTATGAGATGAGCCTTCTTTTTTTCTTGATTTCGACTGTAATGGGCTTTACACAATTAATTTTTTGCAAAAATTATAAACATATCGATTCGACTTAAGGATACGCAAGTACTTATTATGGTACACATACTAGTGTTATCTTTGCTAAAAGATATATGCATGAATTGTGGTAATATTAGACTGATATGAATTTGTTTATATAGTTTATTTGTGTATAGTTTTCATTTATATGTTCGCGTTATTGTATTATTACTAACCATAGAAATGAGATTTTGCATGCTTTAGCTATACGAACTATTAAAATAAATCTGTAGAACTATTAAAATAAATCTTTTTGTAACCTAACTCAGTGGGGGTTCTACTGAAGATGGCGAACCCCATTGCCAGAGGTTCACTGTCTAGAACCTAATGGCCGAAACAGTGAATCTCGCTTCTACTAATAAATAATTTTCATTCACTAATATCTAATTTTATGAGTACATTTGCATGTTTAACTATGACATATTTCGGGTTATATTTCGAATATAATACAGCAAAAAAGAGGTCCCAATATTTTTGTTTTTGTTATATTTTTTGAACCAAGCGTGCTATAGTACCGCCCTCGCGAGTTCATACACCAAATTTATCAAGGAATCTGACCCAGATGTGCGGATTCATGGAAATGTCTGATTTTCTTTAGCGGTGACGCAATTAAAGTGCACTATTTGAATATCGCAACTCCGAGGACGCAATTTTCCAGCCTACCGTTCTTCTACTAGTTTGAGATCTACGCGTCGGCTACTCAGAAAAAAAGTTTCAAGTTGCAGCGATTTTTTTTCAGCCGCAGCACCCTTGCTGCAAAATGGCGGCTGCAAACTTCATTTGAAAACAATAACTCACTGATTCGTTCATCAAGCTCCGAATTATAGCTATCGCAATAACGATCCATGTTTTCCCCTCACCTGTTCCAACCTGAAAAAATCGACACTTAAAATAGATGCCAGCAATCTAAAATATCGTTCTTGCTCATCTTTGGTATAACGCCAAAACCCGACCAACATAGGGATCCCATGGGAACTTCTTTGATTTCTGGCCCAGCCCCCTTCGTTCACCCCCCTCCCCATTTCGATCTTTTCGATCGAATGGAGGGGTCGTCCTCCTCAGTGGGAGGACGATGTCCACGGGGGCGAAATGCTCCCCGAGCTCTCCTCAAGATGGGAGAGCTCTGGACTGAACCGGAAAAAAGGAATCGAATGCTTTCATAGGGGAATGGGGTGATATGTAAACGAAATTGGATTAGAATGAGATAGTATGGGAAAAGAGGAGAAGTGGTCGGTTCTACCACAACCGAGAAAAGGATCGGTTACTACGCGAAATGAATAAGAAGTGATGAGGAATGAGAAATGACTAGAATTGATCTGTAATATAGGTCTGGGCCAGAAATCAAAGAAGTACCATCCCATGTATACAGAACTCTTGGTACTTGGAGCAAAGTAACCAATGAAGGCCCTCTGGACATCAAATCTTATTTCTATTTGTCTAATTCAAGAAATCAATGAAGCGCCTAAAGCAGGTGTTAATCACGAATAGCATATCGTGTGGCATCAGCAACATTGCTGGGATTTTTGAAAATAATTTTTAAAAAATTGATAAAAAAATTCAAATGTCTTGATGCAAACTGTGTAAATTCGCTCCATGGATGTCAATGGTATGTACATCCATAATAATAAAAGAAATCTTGATTTTAGCACATATATAGAAAGATGGGAACTTCTTTGATTTCTGGCCCAGCCCCCTCGTTCACCCCCCCCATCCCCATTTCGATCAAAAAAGTGACGATTATTGATGTTTCTATCGATCATTAAGCTGAATTAGCATAAAATAAATGGTGCACGACAGGTGGAATAATTTTTACAACCCTTTTGTCTTCACGAATTGCCCATGAAACTTCGATTGACTCAGAAAATGAGCTTCTCCAGCATGATTTTCATTAACGAAAACATTAACGAAAATTATCTTCTTTTCGTTAATTCGTTAATCGTTAAATTTTAACGAAAAATGTCGTTAAAATTAACGAATTTCGTTAATTCGTTAATCGTTAATACCATCTCTGCTCTGGACTGAACAGGAGAAAGGAATCGAATGCTTTTATAGGGGAATGGGGTGATATGGAAATGAAATAGGATTAGGATGATAGAGTATGGGAAAGGAGGAGGCAATACTCTCATTTCATTATTCTATCAATCATGATGCGGTTGGTTTTACCACAACCGAGAAAAGGATCGGTTACTACGAGAAATGAATAATGAGTGATGAGGAATGAGAAATGACTAGAATTAATCTGTAATATCACCTGGGCCAGAAATCAAAGAAGTGCCGAAAGATGCTACGGAGTGCTACAGTATATCAATTTTACTCCGCAGCGTTAGCTGACACTTTTTAAGCTATTTTTATTCTAGATATGTGTAGATGATATGTGTACTACTAGTGGCGACATCCACACTAGCAATCCTGTGGAAAAAAACCCTGTCAAAACTGTGAAAAATGGTAAAAATGGGAAACATGTTAAGTTTTTTTTTTCTGTTTTCACATTTTTTCACAAAAGTTTCACTAAATATTTCTTTAATTTTTTTTTGAGAACAATCTTGAATTTTTTGAAATGGTCACAATTTAAAAAAATTCAAAAATACAAATTAATGAAATCTTAGCCCTGCTGTAGATTGCTGAAGATCTCAATGTTTACAATTAAAATTGCTATATAATAAATTCCTTAGATGAAAATAAAGTTGCGAAAGGAGTATAAATTACATCTCTTAAATTTTTATAGAATTATAATAAAGACAATTATTTTAGCTTCTACTTGGAAGATGAGCTCGTTTTTCTCTGGATTGTGAGGGTGACCGATCACGTGGTAAAAAGGTAAAAAAAATGAATGTACAACCCGTTATTTAAGGCACACAAAATCCTGCCCCCTGATCACTGCTATACCACCAGAGATGTTCGTTAATGAAAATTTTCGTTAATTCGTTAAATTAATAAATTAACGAAAATAAAGTCGTTAATTTTCGTTAATTTCGTTAATTTTCGTTAAGTTTTCAAACTTCGAATTTTTTTTACCCAAACACGTTCATTTCTAACAAGGGAACTCTCTCAACTTAATGTGGCCAAATGACATGGGAATAATTTACCTGAATCAGTTTTCGATGCTGATTGCGAATCCGTTATCAAACGTTGCCCAATCGAGCTGAGATTCGAGAAAATCGATCTTGAAATTCGCTAGTTTATTCGGAAATTGGTGAGACTTCCTATATAAACCATCCCAATGCGTTCATAAACCCATCCATCAATTATCCAAACACCTCCTGCTGTAATTTAGTGGATATTGTAGGTAAGTTGTGAATTTTCGAATCAAATAGTCGAATTTCAAGATCGATTTTCTCTAATCTCAGCTCGATTGGGCAACGTTTGTTAACGGATTCGTACTCAGCATCGAAAACTGATTCAGGTAAATTATTCCCATGTCATATGGCCACATTAAGTTGAGAGAGTTCCCTTGTAACAATAACATGAACAAACTAAAATAATAGTTTCCTAAAATAGAGATAAAAATTTTTTTTTGGAAATAATAGTTTTAAAACAAAACAAAAATACGAATAAGCCCATAGATTAGATTTTGAATGTAAACTGAATGTTAAAGTAGGTGGCCCATGAGTTGGCATACTGAGTCCCGCCACGATAAGCATGCTGGCTATTGTTTATATTATATGGTAATTGGCGTAAGGTACAATGAGAAAATGAGAGAGCAAATATGCAAATCAGATGGGCACTCTCTAATTGCCTTGAAAGTTGTACTTTCAATGCGCATAGTGTGCATTAAACATATCGGGAATCAATATCAGATATGCCTTTCGATTCGTGTGATGAATCTCTATCATTCTATCCGAACAGTCTTATTACGAAAAAACTCGTGGGTCTCCATCTTTAAAGGAGGAATCTAAAGTGTTCTTGTAAATCCCTCATATCTGTCTTGTGCGAATGCCAAGTGATATGAGGGATTTAGCGCAGCTACATATCTCATTTATCCGATAGCGCAGAGGTAAACGTTCGGAGTCATCACCACCCTAGTCGCTGATTGGCGAATTAAGTCAATTTTCAAAAAAAAGTGCACGGGCCTGACGGATATTGATGTTTCTAGCGATCATTAAGCTGAATTAGCATAAAATGAATGGTGCATGACAGGTGGAATAATTTTTTCAACCTTTTTCTCTTCACAGATTGTTCATGAAAATTGGATTGACTCGGCAAATGAGCTTCCCCAGCATGATTTTCATTAACGAAAACATTAACGAAAATTAACTTATTTTCGTTAATTCGTTAATCGATAAATTTTAACGAAAAATGTCGTTAAAATTAACGAATTTCGTTAATTCGTTTATCGTTAATACCATCTCTGTATACCACTAATGATTCAAGTCCAAGTCAGTCATCTTGCGGGGAGGGCCTAACCTCTTCTTCGGATCTGCTTTACCTCATGATCTAGTCACTACCAATTCCCCTTTCGGATCCCTTGGTGGGGCGGAGGCGATGTCTCTCGAAAGAGCAGAGATCATAAATCTCTCGAAATGCATGCTCTCTAGTGATCTCTCGTAACTTTCGAAGTTGCGACGAAAGTTTCGAAGAAAGTTGCGAGGTCGGTAAGAGCAGTGACCCATGCAATCTATCAAAAGTTCGCGAAGAAATGTCGGAACAAAGTTGCGAACTTTTTCTCTAATTCTCTCAAAATCCCATGCTATTTTCACAAAGAAAAAAGTTCGCCAAAAAGATGCGAACAAAGATGCGAACAAAGTTCGCAACTTTCTGTCGATGTGTTAGAGAAATGGAGAAATAGCGTGCAATTTGGAGAGGTGCAGAAAAAGTAAACGGTCGTTTACTTAAAGTTGCGACGAAACTTGAATTTACAAAAGTGATAGCGTGATGTTTAAATTGTGGTTACTCAACTCTACATGAAAGTGTGTTCAACAATTTATAAATATTTTTTGAGAAAACACATATTATTTACACGAAAACTGCACAGGAAATCGTGTGCATTCTCAGTCACAGTCGTCCGAATTCTTTGAGAGCGCGGAGCAGCTGAAAAACATGTTCGAAGTTCGAAGTAAACACACGCGTTGCGACCGCAAGCGCGTGACCTGACTGACTGTTTTCTCCCTCACTCTCCGCTTTCCGATACACTTGCATGCTTTTATGTACTATGATTCACATTTAAATGTTCCAACGTTCATATATGGCCTCTTTGTCGCTTGATATTGATTGATTGTTTTGTAATTCCGTGTCATTTGCAGTGAGCAGCTGCCGCCGCCACTGTCGGCCTTTCCACCACCCAAATGAGTGCTCCTCTTCGACGTCAACATCCTCCGAAGTGTACGTATCAGACTTCTTCGTCTGCTCGGTGGCGTCCAAATCTGTCGCCCCCAATCACTCCCCCATCCCCGATATGAAACCGTAAGCACGACCCTCCCAGTTCGAGAGATGCTCCTGCTGCCGCCGCAGACGTGCAGCATGGCTCGAGTGACCCCTGTCGACCATGTGCTTCAACCTGGATGAGCTGTCAATGGTATTTTTCTTTGTGTTTTAATTCACTTTTGTTCAGTTTGACTGGCCAAACGAGAAGGTTTTATTGATTTGATTTATTTATTGTCGACTCATTTCATTTATGATCAATTGACTGTACAATACTGCCAATTGTCTTTCCAACACTAGCTTTTCTTCGTAGTCATACCAACTTAAGTTGACCGCATTTTGTATTTTTTTTGTGAAAAGCAGACCTTATTTTGCACATCTGTAACAGCTATGTGACCTATGATTTAGCGCACCAGTCATTTGCGTATATTATGTGTGTAGGGATTCCTACTTTGGCAGATTCGTCATTCTTCAATCCCCGAGACACTTCGTGAATTAGTCGTAGTATTTTGCTAATATTTTTATTATTGTTATTGTTATTATTATTCCAGCCCCGGCGGTCACACGATAGTCTCTGTGTGCCAGGCAACCCCGGATCAACTGGCGCAGGAGTGGCAAGAGTACCTCAATAGGAATAGAAAGAAGAGCCGAAAAAGAAACGGAGGAAGAGGTATGGTGATTAAATATTGAATGTAAATCAGGGGCGCTGTATTACATCGATCTTGTGATACTTTGATCGTGACTTGCCCACCGTGTTCTACAATGGGAACGAAGAAGAAGAGCCGAACGGCTCATAACCGAGAAAAAACGCAAAGAAATGTATCCGATTATCAATTGATTTTTGTAAAGGATTTTGGCTTGCAGGTCCCGAAGTGGTTCATCTGATTTGTCGTCCTCATCAGCGTCAAGGTCGAGTTCTTCTTCAGAATGATCTCGTGATCGTCGAAGCATAAAGGACGACACGCGGACATTACAGGTGATCGATTGATTATTGATTGGTGTTTATTGATTGCCCCTGCCTACCATACCTCAATAACCATGCTTGTGGCACACAATACGAACTGAGGATATCGGGATGATAGAGTATAATTGTTGTTGTCTTTTGGTTTGCTTTTATTATGTGAAAATTGGAAATGTCGATTTATTGATTGATTTGCAGTGATCGCGATCGATACTGTTATGATGGCGGAAAAAAGCTACTATAGAGAAGCCAGAGGGGGAGGGTCAGTCAATGCTTATTGTTAGTCATGTTATGTTTGTTGGTCACTTTCATTAATGCTTTATCCTTTTACCATACACGTTGTCTTTTTGTTGAAAGAGTGAAACAACTTCAATTACTCGTTCATGATCATATACAACTTTTTGTCAATTCCGAAACATTTTATCCATCTAATTTGATTGAGACAGAAGAGTTTGATGACAGGGAAAAGAGAGATGGAGACGGAGAGAGAGACAGAGGGAGGGAGGGAGTGAGAATTGTTAATTTTCACTTGAATTGTAATGTTTCACATAAAAATTACCCTCATATAGTGGATTGACCCCGAAAAAGCCATATACAATGGATCGATCCTTGTGAGGGTATGTAAATGTATGATTACTAATCGATATTACGGTAGATATTTTGAATTAGAATTATTCTATCTAGATTGTCGGTGCCGCGTTCGAGCGTGACAAGTATATGCTAGGTGAGGATCCTGAAGGAGTTGCTGCCGATCATGAGGTATACGGTAGATAATATTGATTGGAACATTTTAATGATTAATTCTGAACGGGTAGTAGAACTCTATTGAGTAATATCTCTCGGAATTGATCTTGTAATTTGTACGCACACGGTATTCTATTGCATCGTTTCATTTGCCTTACGTGCCTACTGCGTTCCTTCCTCAGCTAGGTGAGGAGTGAGAAGTGGAGCGCTATGCATATCACAGTTCTCATCCCTTGACCTCTAGATCAATGTGTTGAAATCATAAATCGTAATCGTGCGTGTCTACGCCGTAACCTCCTCCGCCGCGTCTCCGTCGTTACGGTGTAGGCACGTAAGACAAATGTAACGATACATATGGATGAAATGTATCTTTGTTCGTAGGCACATCAGGGGGGGGGGGGATTTTACAAGGTCATTTTATGTATTGTTTAGGCACTTCTCCTTATCCGCGACCCGGTCGTGCCTCCGCATCCGTACGTGCGTTCTTCTCACTTCACGGTGCTCATCATTTTGCTACTCGCAGCGCTCGCAGCAACGATCGTAATCTCCTCGCTGCTCTGCTTCGTTCTACCAGGTACAGTGATATTATTGTATGGATTGGTGCTGAATAATAATAATAATAATAATAATAATACTACTACTACTAATAATAATAAATTTAATATGAACATCTATGCACAGTTGATGTATATATGTACCAGCACTATAGCATTTCCAATTACAGTATTCCTCGGCCGCAACGTAATCCGCTTTGCCTCGGGACTCTCGAACGTGCACGAGCTGTACACGGCCGCGACCGGCTTTTGCATCATCTGGATGGTCAGGGAACGATATCTATTTGAATTTCCCGTTTTGGCTCGATATTTGAAAGTGGGTGGTTTCTCGCGTTTTGTTCAGGGCAGTATGATGGTATCGAGAATGGATAACAGTATGAACGCACGAATTATTTGTAGGCAACTTCATCCACTTCATCTTCATCGTTTAGGACACACTCGTCCTTACGCAGCAACACGCTCTACGACCCGCGGTCAAGGAGATGAAGGTACAATTTTGTATACGGTGGAAGGAAGAGATTGGGTTACGGTAGTACAGTTGTCTAGTACAGTGGTTACGGTGGGAGGAATAGATAGGGTTACGGTAGTGCAGTCGTCTAGTACAGTGGTTACGGTGGGAGGAAGAGATAGGGTTACGGTAGTGCAGTCGTCTAGCACAGTGGTTACGGTAGTGCAGTCGTCTAGTACAGTGGTTACGGTGGGAGGAAGAGATAGGGTTACGGTAGTGCAGTCGTCTAGCACAGTGGTTACGGTAGTGCAGTCGTCTAGTACAGTGGTTACGGTGGGAGGAAGAGATAGGGTAACGGTAGTGCAGTCGTCTAGTACAGTGGTTACGGTAGTACAGTTGTCTAGTACAGTGTATACGGTAGGAGCAAGATATAGGGTTACGGTAGTGCAGTAGTCTAGTACAGTAGTTGTCTGTAGTGTGGAATGTGATTAGGATTGGGTAAAATGTCAGCGAGAGAGATACTTTTGCATACAGCATTAGTTCTTGTATTGACTAGATAAAAAGATACCAGCTGATACTGTTTGATCGTGAACTAGGAGCTAAACAATTGTTTATGATTTTTTGTTGTCGCAGCGGTAATTGGGAAAGGATTGTATTTGGATATTTATAAAGTGCATGCATACTTATTCTTGTACATCTAGTAATAATAATAATTTAATAGTTAAATCATTCTTCTCATTGTAGGCCAGAAGAGCATGTTCGACAGGCGGTTCCATGGATGGTGTGCAGAAGATGACTACTCATGTGAGGTACGGTATACGCAATTGTTGTTTGAATAGGATCAATTTATTGATTAGCGGTAAACGATATTTCTTGCCTTGGGGTGTCTTGTGTAGTATTAAAAACAAAAATTTGGCTCAAAGAATAATCGTTATGTTTCACATTTACGAATTTTGATTTTGACTTTTGATCTTTGGTCTTTACAGTCGAGCGTGCGTCAAGGTTACAATACAATGTTCTAATCGATGTGATGGCGGTCAGTGTGATGTTCCTATTCGTGTATCTACCGTATCCCTCAATTCATCCACTTCCTCACAACCACCTTACAATTTTATTCTTGATTTGTACAAATTGTATTATAGATTATATTGTCTTTTATCCGTTATTTGCTTTTTTCATTGTAAATATTTTTATATCATTTTTTATATCAATTTATCAAAGAAAAGCCTTTAAATTCCATGTTTGACTATTTTAAAGTTTTAAAATTGTTTATACGTAAATAGCTTGCATAAATATATTTGTCCACACCGTCGTTGTTCCGAAATATGCTAATGGTAATGAAAATAATATATAAATTTGTAAATTGGCAAAACGAAGCCAAAGAATAGAGGGAGATCTACATTGTAGTAGTACGTTCAAACGGGCGATTTATGAGGTCCGAAAAAAATGACACACCACACTTATTCTGACCCTACGAACCGGGTTACGGTAGTTTACGATAGGCCATAATCATATTCGCGAACACAGTGCTTATTCCCGCGATAATTACTAAATCTGACCCAGCGGAATCAATCTGACCCACTGAACTCGGTTACTGTAGGTTACGGTAGGTCGGATATGGTAGATTATGGTGGGTGAACTTATGAGTTAACTTGGTAGTTGTTGGAACCGGCTGAGCTCTGCCCAACGTCCGGTAGTTTAGTTGTACATCAAACCCGTCTGGGGTACGCCGAACTCTCTAATACTACTATATAAGCCCCATTTACTATATAGGGGGAAGATGAAAGTTCGAAGAAAAGTTCGCATCTTTCTTCGCAAGTTTAGTGCGAAGTTTTCGGGCAACCTGCGAACTTTCCTTCGAAGTTTCTCGCAAACTTTGATAGATTGCATGGAGCCCAGGTGAGAGCGTGCATTTAAGAGACCGGCTCGGTTAAAATTCACTATACCCCGGAAATTTCCCCTAGCAAAAGGATTCAGGCCTCCATGCTTTCATGGTGGAAGGTGGCCTGGCTCCTATTTGCAAAAGTGTAGTGAGTGAGGCATTCAGTCTCCAACGCGGCAAACGGCAAAATTCCAAATTCGAAAAAAATGGCAAACTTCGAAAAATCATATTTTGCGAATGAAACCAGTTAGCCTCGATATTGTTTCACGGTATAGTTGGTCATCTCAAAACTGCGTAGAAGCACTAGGAACATCGAATTGTGGACGTCTACAAACACATTTTTCAGCATTTCCGCGAGATTTTCACCCAGTCAAAATCAATAGACCGTAACTTCCTATAGCACATAAAATAGCCCACAAGATTCTGCACTAATAAAACTCAATTTCAAACGAATCGAGATTTTCTCAGTATTTAAAAATATCAAAATGTGCTTTTTGGGGCTGTTTTTCGCCCCAGACCATTTTCTTGGAGGGAATTGGATATGTTCTGTGTATCATGCGACATTCTGAGATGGGCTGAGTAAGAATCCACTGAAACCCAGACGGCTGGCGCGCTCCTGGAAAAGTCGATTTCCATGACGGGGTTAATGGTCCGAAAATCTCGAAATTTTTCATGACTAGAAAACTTTTTCTTGTTGTCATCATGAAGCATGCTCATTGTGAATTACTACGAAATAGTTTTCATCGTTCCATCGATCTGTTCAAATTTTGCAGACAAAAATTTGTTCGGAAAAATACGTAAATAATCGTAAATAATTCAAATCGCATCCACTTCATCTGAGATCACGACAATGATAACATCCCGGTCATGGAAATCGACTTTTCCAGGAGCGCGCCAGCCGTCTGGGTTTCAGTGGATTCTTACTCAGCCCATCTCAGAATGTCGCATGATACGCAGAACATATCCAATTCCCTCCAAGAAAGTGGTCTGGGGGCGAAAAAACAGCCCCAAAAAGCACATTTTGATTTTATTTTAAATGCTGAGAAAATCTCGATTCGTTTGAAATTGTGTTTTATTAGTGCAGAATCGTGTGGGCTATTTTATGTGCTATAGGAAGTTACGGTCTATTGATTTTGACTGGGTGAAAATCTCGCGGAAATGCTGAAAAACGTGTTTGTAGACGTCCACAATTCGATGTTCCTAGTGTTTCTACGCACTTTTGAGATGACCAACTATACCGTGAAACAATATCGAGGCTAACTGGTTTCATTCGCAAAATTTTTTCGACTTTGGAATTTTGCCGATGGCCGCGTTGGAGACTGAATGCCTCACTCACTACACTTTTGCAAATAGGAGTCAGGCCACCTTCCACCATGAAAGCATGGAGGCCTGAATCCTTTTGCTAGGGGAAATTTCCGGGGAATCCTCAAAATGGTAAATAATTACGGAGCCTGTCAGTAGTATAGTGTGCAATGGATGGAACTTTTACCGCACTACGAGATCAAAGGGATGCCGCCAAAGATCAAAGGGTGCCGACAGGTCATTAATCATTTTTTGACATGTCATTAATCAAAAGTGACAGGGTAGGGGGAGGGAAAGTGACAGGGTAGGGAGAGGGATTGTGACACGGTAAGGAGAGAGAGAAGATAATCAATAAAGCTTATTGACAGCCTCATTAATCATATCAGTTAATTACTTGTGACAGCATAGGGAGAGCAACAAACAAAAGCCTAGAGGGAGAGGGGCAGGAGAGGGAGAGAGGCAGGAGAGGGAAGTCTAGACAGTAGGGAGAGGCAGGGGCGGGAGAGGGAGTCTAACAGCTGGTGGCATCCCTAGTGCGGTAAAAGCAATCTCCAATGCACACGAACAATAGGAGGAGCAAAAAACAACTGTATGATAAAAAAAAATGATTAGCCTTGGATCGATCAAAGTGATAAGATCAACTGATATCTCATAGATCAAATGATAAGATCACCACAATCGATCAGTAAAAGGCAAGCAATAATCAATAAACAGATACACGGACAGAGCAACGGAGCACACAACCACACGCGACACAAAAACAAATATGAAATGACTGATTTGGGGCGGAGCCTAATTATATTACATATGCATCCCTTACGTCTCTCAATTTCCCATACTCTCTATCGTTATCTGCATCTCTAACCTCTCTCAATGTCTCATACTATTTCTCCCTCTATGTACATATCTCTAACGTCTCCATTTTTGCATACTTTCTCTCCCTCTCTGTATCTCTAACCTCTCCATCTACTACATACTCTCTCTCTCCCTCTCTGTATCTCTAATCTCTCCATTTTTTCCATACTCTCTCTCTCATCCTCTGCATCTCTATCCTCTCCATCTTTTACATACTCTCTCACTTTTCGGTACTCTTTCATATTGTATGCTCTTTCTCTTTCTCTAACCTCTCTCATTTTGCACACTATCTCTCTTTCTCTAACCTCTCTCAATCTCCCCCTACGTTCTGTCTCTCTTCCCTTCTTTGTATCTCTAACCTCTCCATCTATTACATACTTTCTCTCCCTTTAACCTCTCTCATTCTCTCATACTCTCTGTCTCTCTCGTTCTCTGCATCTATCTCAATCTCTCTCAATTTCTCATACTCTCTCACTTTTCGGTACTCTTTCATATTGTATACTCTGTCTATCACTGGAGTCTCTAATTTTTTCACACTCTCTCCCTTTCTCTGTTACAGTATACTTTCTACTCTTTCTCCTCCTATGTCCTCTCTCATTTTCTCACATTTTCTCTCTTTCTCTAACTTCTTACTCTAGTCTCTCTCACTTTACATACTCTGTCTCTGTCTCTAACATCTCTCATTTTTTTTTGCTCACGCTCTCTCTCTTTCTCTGTGCTCTATCATCTTTGCATACTCTATTCTCTCCCTCTTCTGCTATTTCTCATTATCTGAAGGTTAGGCCATTTGACAGCTTCTCTATATACTCTCTCTATGGTACATACTCTATCACCACACCCTCTCTCTCTCTTTAGCAACAAAACATAACAAGAATCAGATACCAATTTGAATAGCTAAAAAGAACTAATACCAAGCATACAATAGAGTTATAGTATACTTCCTACTCTTTCTGTACTATCTCATTATCTCATACTCTATTTCTCCCTCTATTCCTCTCTCTAACCTCTCTACCTTTCTCAACACTCTCTCATTTTCTCTGCTTCTCTCCCCTCTTCAGCCTTTTCATACTCTCTCACTATCTCTGCATCTTTGTGTTCTCTTATCTTCTCATGCTCTCTCTCCCACTTCTCTAAATCTCTGTTCTCTATCATTTTCACCCACTCTAGTCAAATATGAAATTTGAATTGCTACAGTAATCCCTCTCGAACTGTTTCTTAATATCCACATTTGAATAGCTAGCTCCAAACAGACCTTCTACCTCTCTGTTCTCTCTATATTTTATACACTCTCTCATTTTCTCTACATCTTGTCACTCTCCATCATTTGCATACGCTCTCCCTCTCTCTTGCTCGGCATCTCAGTATTCTTTAATTATATACCATTTCCTCTCTTTCTCTGAACTCTCTCATCCATACACGCTGACTATGCCTATGTGCTCTATCATTTTTGCATACTCTATCTCTGTCGCTCTTTATCTGTTTCGCATATGGCAATGCAAACGCTGTTCTACCTCTCTATATCTTCTTTCTCTATATCTCTATCATCTCCATCTTTTCACACTATATCTCAGTCTCTGCATCTCTGTACTCGCTCTCTTCACTCTAGCTTTTTTCTATACCTTTAGGAGAGATTTTGACAAAAGTAGTTAATCATTCTCTTTAGCTCTTCTACTCACTCTCTTCATCTATTTCGCAATATATACATGCGATATGAATAGTGGGATGAATGGATCATCTCTCTTTCTCTTTCTGTACACTCTAATTTGCATACACTCTCAAAACACCATATAGCCATGAAAAGGCTATTCGATCTGACCTAAGTAACAATAAGAAGTGGATGAAAATTGAATGGATATATACAAATTGCACATAATAAGCGATCTTCGCGATTGGATCAAGTGATAAAAGTAGGCGACTACATATGAACCCTCTTGTACAAACACTCTCACCTACAACATATGGTCATGGAAAAGCTATTCAAATCAGCTCTTTTTAGCAACAAAAGAACCAGATGAATTTGGAATAGTCATTATATACAATAGTAGAAACGATAATGATTATTTATTGTAAACATAATTAATGATTATCCAATAAGATCAACGAAGAAGTGATAAAATTACAGTATTTGGTAATCAATAGACTAACCTTTGAGGATTTCGACCGACGGTTGATTGTCTTAGGGGCGGAGCTTATTAATTTTCCTTATCTCTAATTATCTATTTCATCTAATTCTCTTATACTCGACATGTTCTCTCACAGGAAAGGAGCTCCGCTCTTAATTTACATTCTATACCATCTCTCTTTCTCTCTATACTTCCTACTGTAGTTCTCTATATATTTCCTTCTCTTTCTACTCTTATCTCTCTCTATCTTAAATCTGCGACACTTTTTGCTCTTCTATCCCTCTCTATCATACTCTCTCTCCTAGCGTTTTTATATGCAGCCGACAAAAAGAAGACAGACGATCAGAAGAAGTCAGAGGTGAAACCTCCTGGTGACACGAAGAATACAGACGCAAGACCTTCTAGTGAAACGACCACATAAAGAAGACAGACATTAAGGATACTGGCAATGCAAAGAAGCCAGAACCAGCAGATATAAAGAAGTCCTAGGATGTCAAGAAAAAGTCAGGCACTAAGGACGTGAAGAAGAAGGAGGATACAATAACACACATTGAATCCACACACACACACAGACACAAAGGAACGAAAGAATTCCTTCCTGAAGGGGTAAACGCAGCTACTAAACAGCCATCTCCTAAATTAATGGAAGCGCTTAGGGGGAATGTGGAACAATCATCAAAATTAGAATCTACACATTTGAGTCTTATTATTACTGACATAATACACTGCAAACAGAAGCAAAACTTACTCCTTTTCACGAAATTCTCAAAGATTGAATAGCGTTTGGTTATGATGATCACTATGGTAGAATCTACGTAGACTATAAAGAGAATGCCAAAATCCTATAGTCTTCATCGAGATATGTGCGGTATTTCATCGACTTAATACAATTCCACCGTGCCTAATGGATGACTTCATTCATAGAGCTGTCCGATATTGTTTGACAGAGACCTCGTATATTGGATTCAAGTAGCCAAAATACAATAAAAATAGAGAAAACACATTTTTGCACACTCTCTCACTTTTTTCTTTTCATTACTTTTGAACATCACATTAGCGATTAGATGATGGAGGGATTACATTATAGTGTAGATTTTTCCTTCCAACAAATCCCAGTCACATTATGCTGCAGACAGAAAAATAGAGAGAGCCATGCGGGGGAAATAGAGATAGATAAAGATAGTTAAATATAAACGTAAATCAAAGACAGATTCAGTTTTCCAGTCATCGATTACGCTTTTATACTTTTCTCATAAGAGGATCATACCACTGAGAGGGATATGTAAGTATAGTAATAACAATAAAATAAGGAAGAAATCCATGTTAACTAAGAAGGGAAGATGTAGTATCACCAATTTGCTCTCATAGCCGATCTCTGTATACATATGCACGTTCATAAAGTCATTACACGAATGTTCCCATTGAGGGACTTTCCAGCGGATAATATGCTTGCGACGCGTATTCAAATCATAGAAACTCAGTTATGGGATTTTACCAATTGATTTTAACGAAATCAGATGAAGGATGGTATTTCCTTCTCATGATAGGCAAGACATGATTAGCTAAATTAAATAATGAATTACTGTATCTTCAGCATCTATTTATCCATGTCATTGGTTCTAGGCAGATTAGTATCCTACTTATCATTAACTTTTAACTGTTATAATACGTCCGTTCTGAAAAGACGAGTATCTCCACTAGAAAAGCATTATTGGGTGTAAAATCTTAAAAGGGTTTTTTCTATTGAATAAGATGAAGCTAGGACGTACTCTGTCAGATTGTTGAGAGTGATCACATTCCACGTTGAACTAAAATTTTATAGTATTAGCACAGTGGAAAATATTAACCACTCCATATGCGTTGTTGGTTTGCCGTGCTACTTATATTACCAATGTTGGGCGATCTATCCTCCTTTAGAGCAATGATTTTAAAAAAATAAATTAATTTAACCATATGAACGATGCTTTCTCACTGTAGTCATAGTGTTGCCAGCAAGAGTTATTTCTAGCCAGTTATTTCTAATACATGCGATAAAATGATACTAGTTGATTAAGATTCTTCTGAACTAGTATGTTTTTTTTCAAAGATATGCCGCTTTTTGGTGGATCTTTGGAGAATTTATATCTAATTACCATTGAAATTTAATTTTTGTTCATAGAACTATCTCACATGGTTTAAAAAGGATCTCTTATTCTTTGTTCAAAAGTTCTCACATCATTCATTGTACAGGGAGAAGAAATGAGAGTCACTGAAGTCTTTCGTAAATTGATTGCACAAGTGTTTATATTGAAGGACAAGTCGAGAATATACTTGCAAATGAAGACACGTAATCACGTCATGGAAACTCAGTTATGGGATTTCAACAACTGAAGAAGAATCAAGGGTTTTTTCTCGTAATAGGTATGACTTGATTACCCAAAATACTTAGTACCACGTTTTAAAAATCGTTTCACTATTACTTTACGAGCAGTCGCGTGAATTTCGTTCTCTGTACTTAAGACTTACTTAAGACTCAATGATTGAAACATGATGTTGATATCAACATAAACATGTTTCAAGGAAGATCCATTTTATTTATATTATACCAATGAACACTATTCAACATAACAAATGAAGTGCAAGAAAGAAAAAAAAGGAATATAAATGTATACGACTATCCCTCAAAGTGAAGGAATAAATAAAACCAACTTACCATAAATCCCTGAAAATATATAAAAGTGGTAAAAGAAGTCTGCTTGCGCACTGACACCTGAGATACTCTTGTGGTACGAGCCACTGTAATTTATAACTTAGAAATTGAGTGGTAAGCCGGATCTCGGTGCTGGCCTTTATTATAAAAAAATAGATCAGGGGAATGATGCGCATACTTCTGAAAGCACCAGCCAGCATATGTCGATCGTATCGATAAGTCTTTAGAAAGTAAATGATGCATCTTACAGTTTCCATTCATACGCAATGACAAAATACGAGTGAAGATTCCATAGTCATTTTGGAAAGGACTGAGCTGTCCAATATTTTTGTATAAGACCAAGACAGCTGCTAAACTCGGTTCTTTAAAGCGTTTTAGAAAAATGGTAAATAAAAACATGAAATCAATACTGCTCCAATTGAGAAAATAAGCGTTATTTATCAACATTTTAATAGTTCATATGAAAATATTTAGAACAACGGCATATCTATCATTTTTTTGGTTATTTCATCCACTGGGATCTCATTTGATCTAACAAGAGGTGTTTGGCTAAAACTGACGATCTGGTCGAACATAACCTTTTGTTTGATATATGAGCTCATTAATGTTGGCTCATGAACATTGAAAAACGTTAAATTCGCGTATTTGCTGCACTGCTTATGTGTATATTCAAGGTGGTATGTCTTCTTCTGGCTACAAAAGCTCTTTGAAATAACACTTTTTAACGCACTCATAGTATTCAGCATATAGTTGCTACCTTCCTCTACTCTAACATTTGGCTTGTAGATTGTGAGGCACGAATACAAACTATCTGAAACGGTTCCCATCGAAGGAGTAAATCATGATATCAAATATAAACAAATTGATGACATACAGACATACATTAACAAAATTAAAGAACTTGCAGTGAGTGTCCATTGTAAGAGTTGCAGTGAGTGTCCACCATCACATAGATGTATCTTAGGAAGGGAAGCCATGCATTAGGTTTCTCGATCTTGCACATATTTGGGTATATGTGTATGTACACCAGACATTCATTGTTGAACAGAGTAGTATCGTATAAGCAGATCTGTTATATCTCTATTGCAGTACTGCCGTTACTGACAAAATACGGAGAGAGACAGAACAAGTGGACTAAGAAGTAATTAAAACAAGTGGGTTAGAATATATGCGCTGTGCACACTTACCACCTCAGGATATGCCTTAGTATTGCCATTAGAGAAATTGATCTCTGAATGATTGACAGAAATAGGCATAATATGTTCATACAGAAGAAATCAAAGATTAATGAGAGAGGAAACATCTCTAGCAAGAATGACCATGTAGAACGGGACAACCAAACATTTTTTTATCGAGCTCAAATTGATGAAAGCGTTGAAAGAGACAGACTTGAATAAAAACATGGGTAATGTACCACGAAATTTTCACAAACAACGTTGCACATGAGCGATATTTTGAAATACAATCATCACAAACAGCGGTGTGCGTTATGAAGCGTAGTCATGAATTAGGTGGATGGATCTTGTGCATAAATGGGGTTATATGTCTGTACACCATACACGAACTGTTGAACAACATAGAATCGTTGTACAGATCTGTTATATCTCTATCGCTGTACAGCTGTTACTCACGAACACTTCTCATAAAAAGAACTTCTACTACTTTTGACGTATCACAACATAATCTTTTTCTTCTCAATCACAACACATTGCAACATGGCCTATCTCTACATGTAGAGATACAGCTAAACGTCGGATAATGGAGAGGTACACATTACCAAGTGATATGATGCACATGATGGAAACTCCTTCCTTTTTCATAGATAACTGTGAGTATTGAATACCGTGACTTTTACCAAAGTTTAGAATTTACCCAAATCACGTAGAGCTTATATCTTCAATGCATAGAGATATTACCTATAATGACATAAAAGTCATGCATATATTGTTAATGTTGTGGTCATTTTATGGATATTTCTACCTTGGAGATGTTTTAGGTAGCTCTATGAGTTGTATCTGGATGGAGAAATTGAGCAACTGAGTGCCTGAGGTGATGGATAAAGGTCGACGGGAAAGGGTTCAATGTAACTGATAGTTGAAAACACAGGTCAGTGGTGTAATAGATAGTATTGAATCGGTGTAGATCACAATGTGCATTGAAAACTCACAATAGTGGATTTTGATAGGAATGCATAAGCGCAAGCATGCAGATGTTGTAGTGTTATTCGTTAGCTCAGAATATCTGAAGTGGAATGGCGTACATTTTCAAATGTTGTCATATTACATCACCTTGAAGTTATACTTTCCAATGTCCCAACAGTTCCTTTATATACTACTGGTCACTCAATGGATTCGACGTACTTTCAAGAGAGATAGTTTCGTAAAAATCAGCAATCATTGTTTAAGGCCTGATGTAAAGATGTCTACTTTCGAGTGGGGTAGGCGTAAGAGCTTTCTTTCTGTTATTTACCCGTTAGACTCCTTCCAATTCTATTTGCAGCTATAAATTACTATTTCTCTCAAACATCTATGTATACATCCTAGATGACTCATCAACGTCATCCAAACTTTATACAGCAATGAAAATTGAGTAGCACAATCATACTTGAACATACTATAAACGTTACAACGCTGATCATCTGAGAGCTTTTCTTCTTCTTTTCACACACTTCCTGTAGATAGCATCGAACAATAATTAGAATAGAATTATTAAAACATGGAGGGATGTTCAATTTGTTGTTGTTATCTAAAAATGTAAAAAACGTAGACGACAGATTGATTATAGTAACGAGAGTATACACAGCCATATTCTAAGAGATTACAAATTTGATGATTACATGTCAAAAACTCTCTGGTAGTCGAATAGTTATGGTAATGTATAAGTTTCGATCGTATACAATATTGTAGTCTAACATTCATATTTTCAATATAATGGTGTGATCTTTGATACTATGGGCTATGAGTACATTTATCGAGACGAAACTAAATCATAATCACATTCGGCTGTGAGGCAAATCATAACGTGGACTATTTATGGTGTGATGTTAGACGGTTAACCATGCGAGATTTAGCTGTTTGCATGTGTATCTTGAATCAAGTTGACATCTCCTTTAGTCTATATTAGTAGCCATCCCTTATAAAATGTCGGCTGAAAGACTTGTGAACTTATCTATGTGTCTTCGTTGGGTCAGCAACATTTGATGCAGCATATACAACATGTTGATGTAATGGTAACAGTGAACATATGCTAAAATTGGAACCGTACAGAGAAGATTAACATGGCACTGTTTAATGACGCAAATAGTGTCGTTAATTATATATTCAATATGTTCAAACATGAAACAAAAGTTGGCATATGAAAATAGTTTAAAAATGGTACAACACGTGAAATATAAGTACATCGAATCATTTATATGCTAATAATCGTGAAATAATTGTTCTTTCTAGTCCTGACGAACGGAGGTCACCAATGTCTAATTCACTTATGAGAATGGTATGCAGGCTCCAGTAAAAGAACTAGTCTCAGTACTGGCATATCATCGTACCGGTGTGCATATAAACTTGTTGATAAAAAAGTGTCGGATTTGTGAATCTTCTTATTGCCCCTAGATAGAACCACTAAAATAGTATGGAAAGGTGTTAAATTGTGGGTGAGGTATCGCTGAATAAGAATCGTGTCAACATATTCGAAAATAATGAGGATTGAATCGGATGTGGTTGAGATGCTCTAGCCTTCTGTAGGATCAATTCGAAATGCTTTGTTCAAATGAATAGTATGTCAATGGTTACATGGATTTGTTCCAACATCTTCCAGTTCGTCTGTACATATTTACTGGAATACTCACCGTATGTGGCGCAATCGTAGTAGAGGAGACATTCATCTCAGCATTACAAGCTTACAGAACACCAGAGAATCATTGATTTCATGATTTTTTGAGGTGCGCCCCTCACGTTTGAGATGGACAACTATAGAGTCCTCTGTTTTAGGCAACTCATACGATGAGTGTAAACAATAATCCTGAGCTTACATTCTACTGAAACCTCACCAAATCATTAATTTTAGACAAAAAAATGCATCTATCGAGTGTGAGCAAGAGTTTTTGTATAGTAATCCTTCTTTCCTCTCCTCATACTTAGCTATAGGCAACATGCTTTATGTACTACACCTTGTTACTAAACTACTAACTTCTACATTATTAAAGTAGGTCCTAAGAAAAGATTAGGCTTTCAGGATTGAATTGGGGCTTGAATTATCACTGGCCTAGCATTGATCTCCCGCAGGACTGTACCCTGAATAACTTGATGTACCTTTTACCTTTAACTACTCTTTGAATAGCACATAATTAGAAATTTTTTCACAACAGAGTTTTTTTTTGGATCCTATAACGCACTAGGAAGATTTTGAGAGATGTTCAGTTTGATTCAACAAATTAGGAAAGTACAAACGCGAGTAAACAAGGTAATAAAATATGATGTCATGCGATAGTATTCCTATATTTTTATCAAGTGCTACAGTATTTCATACTTACGAAAACCCCAAAAAAATAATCTAAACATTAATGTTACTATGATCTAAGTAGCTGTGCTGTTGAAGAAGTGGTTTAGCTGTTCAATTGATAAAGTTTTCATTTTCATTGCAGAATGTTGATTAGCAGATCAGGGAAAACGTGGCAAACGCAATCTCATGGCAAACGACTTAGATAGTGATTATATAGCTGAATTGCTTCGGAGAGAACCATACTGGAGAGTCTCATATGTGTGACAGTTGCAGTCTTAAAGCCGTTCTTAGAAAATTTGTCAAGGTAAGAAAATCAAATAAGGCAGAGGTTGCACGTCTCCCTCTTGTAACGACAATGAGTGAAATCATGTCCAGGTAGAGCAGGTAGGGCATCTTGTGGATTGTACTTGCACGTATTTGTCCATTAACCCGTGTTTCCAGACCTTAATTCGCCACTGATTGTCTCATGTTTGAGATTGTTCACCGTGAGTGTATAAACTTGAGTATCTGTATATTCAAGAATACATTAGGTCATTTATATGACGTTTAAAAATAATAATTCGAGATGTTTCACATTTTCGAAACAATAACAACCGTTAAAATTCAAGTTTTACTCTTGTCATATTGTTGTGGTATGCATATTCTTATATCTGTGGACGGTTCGACTACTCTCGTTCTTGCACTCACGTCTTTTCTATCAAGGATAAAAATCGTAAAACTCTTTAGAAGAGTTTCTAATTTCTGGAAGTACTGTTCGGTAATCCTAGTGGACTGTAACAACGTTTTCATTTGTACTTCAATGAATAATTTTGAGTTTTCTTGAATGAAGAAAAAATATCTCTCCAAGACGGAAAAATAAGAAATAGCTAGCAATTTTCTCCTCTATGAGTTGCCTAAAACAGAGGACTCTATAGTTGTCCATCTCAAACGTGAGGGGCGCACCTCAAAAAATCATGAAATCAATGATTCTCTGGTGTTCTGTAAGCTTGTAATGCTGAGATGAATGTCTCCTCTACTACGATTGCGCCACATACGGTGAGTATTCCAGTAAATATGTACAGACGAACTGGAAGATGTTGGAACAAATCCATGTAACCATTGACATACTATTCATTTGAACAAAGCATTTCGAATTGATCCTACAGAAGGCTAGAGCATCTCAACCACATCCGATTCAATCCTCATTATTTTCGAATATGTTGACACGATTCTTATTCAGCGATACCTCACCCACAATTTAACACCTTTCCATACTATTTTAGTGGTTCTATCTAGGGGCAATAAGAAGATTCACAAATCCGACACTTTTTTATCAACAAGTTTATATGCACACCGGTACGATGATATGCCAGTACTGAGACTAGTTCTTTTACTGGAGCCTGCATACCATTCTCATAAGTGAATTAGACATTGGTGACCTCCGTTCGTCAGGACTAGAAAGAACAATTATTTCACGATTATTAGCATATAAATGATTCGATGTACTTATATTTCACGTGTTGTACCATTTTTAAACTATTTTCATATGCCAACTTTTGTTTCATGTTTGAACATATTGAATATATAATTAACGACACTATTTGCGTCATTAAACAGTGCCATGTTAATCTTCTCTGTACGGTTCCAATTTTAGCATATGTTCACTGTTACCATTACATCAACATGTTGTATATGCTGCATCAAATGTTGCTGACCCAACGAAGACACATAGATAAGTTCACAAGTCTTTCAGCCGACATTTTATAAGGGATGGCTACTAATATAGACTAAAGGAGATGTCAACTTGATTCAAGATACACATGCAAACAGCTAAATCTCGCATGGTTAACCGTCTAACATCACACCATAAATAGTCCACGTTATGATTTGCCTCACAGCCGAATGTGATTATGATTTAGTTTCGTCTCGATAAATGTACTCATAGCCCATAGTATCAAAGATCACACCATTATATTGAAAATATGAATGTTAGACTACAATATTGTATACGATCGAAACTTATACATTACCATAACTATTCGACTACCAGAGAGTTTTTGACATGTAATCATCAAATTTGTAATCTCTTAGAATATGGCTGTGTATACTCTCGTTACTATAATCAATCTGTCGTCTACGTTTTTTACATTTTTAGATAACAACAACAAATTGAACATCCCTCCATGTTTTAATAATTCTATTCTAATTATTGTTCGATGCTATCTACAGGAAGTGTGTGAAAAGAAGAAGAAAAGCTCTCAGATGATCAGCGTTGTAACGTTTATAGTATGTTCAAGTATGATTGTGCTACTCAATTTTCATTGCTGTATAAAGTTTGGATGACGTTGATGAGTCATCTAGGATGTATACATAGATGTTTGAGAGAAATAGTAATTTATAGCTGCAAATAGAATTGGAAGGAGTCTAACGGGTAAATAACAGAAAGAAAGCTCTTACGCCTACCCCACTCGAAAGTAGACATCTTTACATCAGGCCTTAAACAATGATTGCTGATTTTTACGAAACTATCTCTCTTGAAAGTACGTCGAATCCATTGAGTGACCAGTAGTATATAAAGGAACTGTTGGGACATTGGAAAGTATAACTTCAAGGTGATGTAATATGACAACATTTGAAAATGTACGCCATTCCACTTCAGATATTCTGAGCTAACGAATAACACTACAACATCTGCATGCTTGCGCTTATGCATTCCTATCAAAATCCACTATTGTGAGTTTTCAATGCACATTGTGATCTACACCGATTCAATACTATCTATTACACCACTGACCTGTGTTTTCAACTATCAGTTACATTGAACCCTTTCCCGTCGACCTTTATCCATCACCTCAGGCACTCAGTTGCTCAATTTCTCCATCCAGATACAACTCATAGAGCTACCTAAAACATCTCCAAGGTAGAAATATCCATAAAATGACCACAACATTAACAATATATGCATGACTTTTATGTCATTATAGGTAATATCTCTATGCATTGAAGATATAAGCTCTACGTGATTTGGGTAAATTCTAAACTTTGGTAAAAGTCACGGTATTCAATACTCACAGTTATCTATGAAAAAGGAAGGAGTTTCCATCATGTGCATCATATCACTTGGTAATGTGTACCTCTCCATTATCCGACGTTTAGCTGTATCTCTACATGTAGAGATAGGCCATGTTGCAATGTGTTGTGATTGAGAAGAAAAAGATTATGTTGTGATACGTCAAAAGTAGTAGAAGTTCTTTTTATGAGAAGTGTTCGTGAGTAACAGCTGTACAGCGATAGAGATATAACAGATCTGTACAACGATTCTATGTTGTTCAACAGTTCGTGTATGGTGTACAGACATATAACCCCATTTATGCACAAGATCCATCCACCTAATTCATGACTACGCTTCATAACGCACACCGCTGTTTGTGATGATTGTATTTCAAAATATCGCTCATGTGCAACGTTGTTTGTGAAAATTTCGTGGTACATTACCCATGTTTTTATTCAAGTCTGTCTCTTTCAACGCTTTCATCAATTTGAGCTCGATAAAAAAATGTTTGGTTGTCCCGTTCTACATGGTCATTCTTGCTAGAGATGTTTCCTCTCTCATTAATCTTTGATTTCTTCTGTATGAACATATTATGCCTATTTCTGTCAATCATTCAGAGATCAATTTCTCTAATGGCAATACTAAGGCATATCCTGAGGTGGTAAGTGTGCACAGCGCATATATTCTAACCCACTTGTTTTAATTACTTCTTAGTCCACTTGTTCTGTCTCTCTCCGTATTTTGTCAGTAACGGCAGTACTGCAATAGAGATATAACAGATCTGCTTATACGATACTACTCTGTTCAACAATGAATGTCTGGTGTACATACACATATACCCAAATATGTGCAAGATCGAGAAACCTAATGCATGGCTTCCCTTCCTAAGATACATCTATGTGATGGTGGACACTCACTGCAACTCTTACAATGGACACTCACTGCAAGTTCTTTAATTTTGTTAATGTATGTCTGTATGTCATCAATTTGTTTATATTTGATATCATGATTTACTCCTTCGATGGGAACCGTTTCAGATAGTTTGTATTCGTGCCTCACAATCTACAAGCCAAATGTTAGAGTAGAGGAAGGTAGCAACTATATGCTGAATACTATGAGTGCGTTAAAAAGTGTTATTTCAAAGAGCTTTTGTAGCCAGAAGAAGACATACCACCTTGAATATACACATAAGCAGTGCAGCAAATACGCGAATTTAACGTTTTTCAATGTTCATGAGCCAACATTAATGAGCTCATATATCAAACAAAAGGTTATGTTCGACCAGATCGTCAGTTTTAGCCAAACACCTCTTGTTAGATCAAATGAGATCCCAGTGGATGAAATAACCAAAAAAATGATAGATATGCCGTTGTTCTAAATATTTTCATATGAACTATTAAAATGTTGATAAATAACGCTTATTTTCTCAATTGGAGCAGTATTGATTTCATGTTTTTATTTACCATTTTTCTAAAACGCTTTAAAGAACCGAGTTTAGCAGCTGTCTTGGTCTTATACAAAAATATTGGACAGCTCAGTCCTTTCCAAAATGACTATGGAATCTTCACTCGTATTTTGTCATTGCGTATGAATGGAAACTGTAAGATGCATCATTTACTTTCTAAAGACTTATCGATACGATCGACATATGCTGGCTGGTGCTTTCAGAAGTATGCGCATCATTCCCCTGATCTATTTTTTTATAATAAAGGCCAGCACCGAGATCCGGCTTACCACTCAATTTCTAAGTTATAAATTACAGTGGCTCGTACCACAAGAGTATCTCAGGTGTCAGTGCGCAAGCAGACTTCTTTTACCACTTTTATATATTTTCAGGGATTTATGGTAAGTTGGTTTTATTTATTCCTTCACTTTGAGGGATAGTCGTATACATTTATATTCCTTTTTTTTCTTTCTTGCACTTCATTTGTTATGTTGAATAGTGTTCATTGGTATAATATAAATAAAATGGATCTTCCTTGAAACATGTTTATGTTGATATCAACATCATGTTTCAATCATTGAGTCTTAAGTAAGTCTTAAGTACAGAGAACGAAATTCACGCGACTGCTCGTAAAGTAATAGTGAAACGATTTTTAAAACGTGGTACTAAGTATTTTGGGTAATCAAGTCATACCTATTACGAGAAAAAACCCTTGATTCTTCTTCAGTTGTTGAAATCCCATAACTGAGTTTCCATGACGTGATTACGTGTCTTCATTTGCAAGTATATTCTCGACTTGTCCTTCAATATAAACACTTGTGCAATCAATTTACGAAAGACTTCAGTGACTCTCATTTCTTCTCCCTGTACAATGAATGATGTGAGAACTTTTGAACAAAGAATAAGAGATCCCTTTTAAACCATGTGAGATAGTTCTATGAACAAAAATTAAATTTCAATGGTAATTAGATATAAATTCTCCAAAGATCCACCAAAAAGCGGCATATCTTTGAAAAAAAACATACTAGTTCAGAAGAATCTTAATCAACTAGTATCATTTTATCGCATGTATTAGAAATAACTGGCTAGAAATAACTCTTGCTGGCAACACTATGACTACAGTGAGAAAGCATCGTTCATATGGTTAAATTAATTTATTTTTTTAAAATCATTGCTCTAAAGGAGGATAGATCGCCCAACATTGGTAATATAAGTAGCACGGCAAACCAACAACGCATATGGAGTGGTTAATATTTTCCACTGTGCTAATACTATAAAATTTTAGTTCAACGTGGAATGTGATCACTCTCAACAATCTGACAGAGTACGTCCTAGCTTCATCTTATTCAATAGAAAAAACCCTTTTAAGATTTTACACCCAATAATGCTTTTCTAGTGGAGATACTCGTCTTTTCAGAACGGACGTATTATAACAGTTAAAAGTTAATGATAAGTAGGATACTAATCTGCCTAGAACCAATGACATGGATAAATAGATGCTGAAGATACAGTAATTCATTATTTAATTTAGCTAATCATGTCTTGCCTATCATGAGAAGGAAATACCATCCTTCATCTGATTTCGTTAAAATCAATTGGTAAAATCCCATAACTGAGTTTCTATGATTTGAATACGCGTCGCAAGCATATTATCCGCTGGAAAGTCCCTCAATGGGAACATTCGTGTAATGACTTTATGAACGTGCATATGTATACAGAGATCGGCTATGAGAGCAAATTGGTGATACTACATCTTCCCTTCTTAGTTAACATGGATTTCTTCCTTATTTTATTGTTATTACTATACTTACATATCCCTCTCAGTGGTATGATCCTCTTATGAGAAAAGTATAAAAGCGTAATCGATGACTGGAAAACTGAATCTGTCTTTGATTTACGTTTATATTTAACTATCTTTATCTATCTCTATTTCCCCCGCATGGCTCTCTCTATTTTTCTGTCTGCAGCATAATGTGACTGGGATTTGTTGGAAGGAAAAATCTACACTATAATGTAATCCCTCCATCATCTAATCGCTAATGTGATGTTCAAAAGTAATGAAAAGAAAAAAGTGAGAGAGTGTGCAAAAATGTGTTTTCTCTATTTTTATTGTATTTTGGCTACTTGAATCCAATATACGAGGTCTCTGTCAAACAATATCGGACAGCTCTATGAATGAAGTCATCCATTAGGCACGGTGGAATTGTATTAAGTCGATGAAATACCGCACATATCTCGATGAAGACTATAGGATTTTGGCATTCTCTTTATAGTCTACGTAGATTCTACCATAGTGATCATCATAACCAAACGCTATTCAATCTTTGAGAATTTCGTGAAAAGGAGTAAGTTTTGCTTCTGTTTGCAGTGTATTATGTCAGTAATAATAAGACTCAAATGTGTAGATTCTAATTTTGATGATTGTTCCACATTCCCCCTAAGCGCTTCCATTAATTTAGGAGATGGCTGTTTAGTAGCTGCGTTTACCCCTTCAGGAAGGAATTCTTTCGTTCCTTTGTGTCTGTGTGTGTGTGTGGATTCAATGTGTGTTATTGTATCCTCCTTCTTCTTCACGTCCTTAGTGCCTGACTTTTTCTTGACATCCTAGGACTTCTTTATATCTGCTGGTTCTGGCTTCTTTGCATTGCCAGTATCCTTAATGTCTGTCTTCTTTATGTGGTCGTTTCACTAGAAGGTCTTGCGTCTGTATTCTTCGTGTCACCAGGAGGTTTCACCTCTGACTTCTTCTGATCGTCTGTCTTCTTTTTGTCGGCTGCATATAAAAACGCTAGGAGAGAGAGTATGATAGAGAGGGATAGAAGAGCAAAAAGTGTCGCAGATTTAAGATAGAGAGAGATAAGAGTAGAAAGAGAAGGAAATATATAGAGAACTACAGTAGGAAGTATAGAGAGAAAGAGAGATGGTATAGAATGTAAATTAAGAGCGGAGCTCCTTTCCTGTGAGAGAACATGTCGAGTATAAGAGAATTAGATGAAATAGATAATTAGAGATAAGGAAAATTAATAAGCTCCGCCCCTAAGACAATCAACCGTCGGTCGAAATCCTCAAAGGTTAGTCTATTGATTACCAAATACTGTAATTTTATCACTTCTTCGTTGATCTTATTGGATAATCATTAATTATGTTTACAATAAATAATCATTATCGTTTCTACTATTGTATATAATGACTATTCCAAATTCATCTGGTTCTTTTGTTGCTAAAAAGAGCTGATTTGAATAGCTTTTCCATGACCATATGTTGTAGGTGAGAGTGTTTGTACAAGAGGGTTCATATGTAGTCGCCTACTTTTATCACTTGATCCAATCGCGAAGATCGCTTATTATGTGCAATTTGTATATATCCATTCAATTTTCATCCACTTCTTATTGTTACTGAGGTCAGATCGAATAGCCTTTTCATGGCTATATGGTGTTTTGAGAGTGTATGCAAATTAGAGTGTACAGAAAGAGAAAGAGAGATGATCCATTCATCCCACTATTCATATCGCATGTATATATTGCGAAATAGATGAAGAGAGTGAGTAGAAGAGCTAAAGAGAATGATTAACTACTTTTGTCAAAATCTCTCCTAAAGGTATAGAAAAAAGCTAGAGTGAAGAGAGCGAGTACAGAGATGCAGAGACTGAGATATAGTGTGAAAAGATGGAGATGATAGAGATATAGAGAAAGAAGATATAGAGAGGTAGAACAGCGTTTGCATTGCCATATGCGAAACAGATAAAGAGCGACAGAGATAGAGTATGCAAAAATGATAGAGCACATAGGCATAGTCAGCGTGTATGGATGAGAGAGTTCAGAGAAAGAGAGGAAATGGTATATAATTAAAGAATACTGAGATGCCGAGCAAGAGAGAGGGAGAGCGTATGCAAATGATGGAGAGTGACAAGATGTAGAGAAAATGAGAGAGTGTATAAAATATAGAGAGAACAGAGAGGTAGAAGGTCTGTTTGGAGCTAGCTATTCAAATGTGGATATTAAGAAACAGTTCGAGAGGGATTACTGTAGCAATTCAAATTTCATATTTGACTAGAGTGGGTGAAAATGATAGAGAACAGAGATTTAGAGAAGTGGGAGAGAGAGCATGAGAAGATAAGAGAACACAAAGATGCAGAGATAGTGAGAGAGTATGAAAAGGCTGAAGAGGGGAGAGAAGCAGAGAAAATGAGAGAGTGTTGAGAAAGGTAGAGAGGTTAGAGAGAGGAATAGAGGGAGAAATAGAGTATGAGATAATGAGATAGTACAGAAAGAGTAGGAAGTATACTATAACTCTATTGTATGCTTGGTATTAGTTCTTTTTAGCTATTCAAATTGGTATCTGATTCTTGTTATGTTTTGTTGCTAAAGAGAGAGAGAGGGTGTGGTGATAGAGTATGTACCATAGAGAGAGTATATAGAGAAGCTGTCAAATGGCCTAACCTTCAGATAATGAGAAATAGCAGAAGAGGGAGAGAATAGAGTATGCAAAGATGATAGAGCACAGAGAAAGAGAGAGAGCGTGAGCAAAAAAAAATGAGAGATGTTAGAGACAGAGACAGAGTATGTAAAGTGAGAGAGACTAGAGTAAGAAGTTAGAGAAAGAGAGAAAATGTGAGAAAATGAGAGAGGACATAGGAGGAGAAAGAGTAGAAAGTATACTGTAACAGAGAAAGGGAGAGAGTGTGAAAAAATTAGAGACTCCAGTGATAGACAGAGTATACAATATGAAAGAGTACCGAAAAGTGAGAGAGTATGAGAAATTGAGAGAGATTGAGATAGATGCAGAGAACGAGAGAGACAGAGAGTATGAGAGAATGAGAGAGGTTAAAGGGAGAGAAAGTATGTAATAGATGGAGAGGTTAGAGATACAAAGAAGGGAAGAGAGACAGAACGTAGGGGGAGATTGAGAGAGGTTAGAGAAAGAGAGATAGTGTGCAAAATGAGAGAGGTTAGAGAAAGAGAAAGAGCATACAATATGAAAGAGTACCGAAAAGTGAGAGAGTATGTAAAAGATGGAGAGGATAGAGATGCAGAGGATGAGAGAGAGAGTATGGAAAAAATGGAGAGATTAGAGATACAGAGAGGGAGAGAGAGAGTATGTAGTAGATGGAGAGGTTAGAGATACAGAGAGGGAGAGAAAGTATGCAAAAATGGAGACGTTAGAGATATGTACATAGAGGGAGAAATAGTATGAGACATTGAGAGAGGTTAGAGATGCAGATAACGATAGAGAGTATGGGAAATTGAGAGACGTAAGGGATGCATATGTAATATAATTAGGCTCCGCCCCAAATCAGTCATTTCATATTTGTTTTTGTGTCGCGTGTGGTTGTGTGCTCCGTTGCTCTGTCCGTGTATCTGTTTATTGATTATTGCTTGCCTTTTACTGATCGATTGTGGTGATCTTATCATTTGATCTATGAGATATCAGTTGATCTTATCACTTTGATCGATCCAAGGCTAATCATTTTTTTTTATCATACAGTTGTTTTTTGCTCCTCCTATTGTTCGTGTGCATTGGAGATTGCTTTTACCGCACTAGGGATGCCACCAGCTGTTAGACTCCCTCTCCCGCCCCTGCCTCTCCCTACTGTCTAGACTTCCCTCTCCTGCCTCTCTCCCTCTCCTGCCCCTCTCCCTCTAGGCTTTTGTTTGTTGCTCTCCCTATGCTGTCACAAGTAATTAACTGATATGATTAATGAGGCTGTCAATAAGCTTTATTGATTATCTTCTCTCTCTCCTTACCGTGTCACAATCCCTCTCCCTACCCTGTCACTTTCCCTCCCCCTACCCTGTCACTTTTGATTAATGACATGTCAAAAAATGATTAATGACCTGTCGGCACCCTTTGATCTTTGGCGGCATCCCTTTGATCTCGTAGTGCGGTAAAAGTTCCATCCATTGCACACTATACTACTCCTGTCTCTTAAATAGAAGCAGAATAATTAAGACTCGATTACTTTTTCTGCTCTTCTTCAAATGCACCTGCTCTAAGCGACCACGCAACAATCTTCGCAACTTTCGTCGCAACTTTAGTTCGAAAGTTACGAGAGAGAGCATGCATTTCGAGAGATTTAGAGTAAAAATTATTATTTTTTTAAACAGATTGAACACACGGGATGGCGGGGCGCCCCATAGACCACTACACCACTTCGCTCCACTAGATCACTACATCACGTAGCACAACTAAAAAGTTGCGAATATTTTTTCCAACATTTTACCAAAAAATTACGAGGATGAACCCTTGTAACTGTCTTTCGAATAAGTTAAATACCTGCGACAGTATTCTCGTCTGCTCTGTATTTTTATCCATCTGAAAGAAAATATGTAGAATATCATAGTTATGGTAATTTAAAACACTGGCTCAGTGAGATTCCAGGAAGTGCCGGACATCGACCGATTTGGTCCAAAATTTTTTTTATGGCTACCGCCATGGGACCAATGTTAGTGTCGATTAATTCCGATCGCAAACTGATTTTTTGGAACTTCTTCGGTTTCTGCCCCCCCCCCCACCCTCAGACCACCCTATCCCCCATTTCGATCTTTTTCGATCGAATGGAGCGGTTGTCTTCACTGGGAGGACGATGTCCACGGGGGCGAAATGCTCCCCGAGCTCTCCTCAAAATGGGCGAACTCTGGACTGAACCGGAGAGAAGGAATCGTATGCTTTTATAGGGGAATCGGGGGATATGAACATGGAATTGGATTAGGATGAGAGCGTACGGGAAAATAGGAGAAAAAATCTCATTTTATCATTCTGTCAATCATGAAAAAAGAGCTCGTCGAGTTCAGTCAACCAGAAACCGAAGAAGTGCCGATTTTTGTACCTCCTAAGACTCGAGCATGGTCCGGACATTTGCGAAAAATTTCGATCTGGGGGGACACCGCTGAATGTTATAGTGAAAATCCCCTTAGGCTCCCGGCTCACATATGTCGCATAAAGTGCAAAATTGAAAAATTAATAACTTTTCAATCGCGATAGCTAGGACTTTTATGAGAGCATGTCTGAGGGAATTGACATTCTGACCGGGGGGTGCGGAAATAGCAAAAAATAAGTATTTTTGTTTGATATCGAATATAATAGAGCACTAGGTTACTGTAAGCGATAATGTTCGGTAGGTCGAAAAAATTATTTCGGTTCCCAAGCATCCGATCGACACGGGAGTGGTACCGATCGATTCCTTGTGCGAATACAAGCAACTTTTGCTTCGACCACTTTTTAATCAGGGCTTCGAAGAATTGAGTTATTATGAGAATAAACTTTTGAACGTTAATTACTATGTGACTGTTCTCTAGAAGTAAAAAATTAAATTTGCTTAAATCGTTCTACATTTAATAACTAACCTTATATTAAAATATGAAGACAAACAAACCCGTCAACGATAGTACACGAAAGCAAAATACGACAGCGACTCATAAAAAACACATTTCACGATAATCTGTTGTGGTGTATTTGTCACACTGTATCCGCATCTTCTTCACGGCTATATACCCGGCTTCCATGATAAGTGATTTACTTTGTTTTTGAACAATTTTTTACTTAAAATTAAAGGACACGATGGGGAAAAGATTTTAAAAACAAAACGAATCGAGCAAGAATAAATCTATTAATGGGGTCGGGTATAGAGCCGTGAATGAGACGGTGTGATACTGCACCATAAGATTATCGTAAAGTGATTTTTTCTGAATTTCTGTTGTAATTTACGATCGTGTTCAAATTTGATCTTTTTTAGATGATTGGAGTAAAAGTTGCTTGTATTCGAACGAGGAATCTATTTGTACAATACATGGGCGCCGGGTGCCCCAGTAAAATTTGGATTTTTCGAAAATTGCATCGATAATCTGCGATTTTGGCCGAATCAAGTAGCTAGTAGCCTTCAAGTAGCCTTCTCATGTCCCCCAACCACATCTACCAAAAAACTTTCATTGAAATCGGAGACAAAAAAATTTTCCTGGTGGCAGAGAGGGCCAATTTTGCTAGACTTTTACAGGAGACCCGTGATAAGGATCATTTTGATCCCAAGAACGAGTCTCTAGCATGTCTTGGAGCTGAGATATGAGTTTGCAGACGCCAATTTGCAGCAAGGCCGCTGCGGTTGAAAAAATCGCAGCAAACTAAAAAAAAATTTTCTGAGTAGCCGACACGAAAATCTCAAACTTATAGAAGAACGGTAGGCTGGAAAAAAATTCGATAAATTTCGTACAAGAACTCGCGAGAGAAGCCCGATAGCACACTTGGTTCACAAAATATCGCAAAAACAATAAGTTGGCACTGACTTTCCGGCGCGACTGTATGTGGGAGTTGAAAAAAAATAAAAATAAAATAATTATTTTTCTCATTTGAAAAAATGTAGTCCGAGTCTATTTGTATATTTTTCCTATGTAGACGCATTACTATGAGTAAAATGACCTCATACTCTTGTTACCTCTTACTCTTGTGAATATCAAGAAATTTAATTTTTGATTTTTGCAATTTTCACATATCTCACATTCAGTTGCAATTCTCGCGGCTTATGACAAGCTGGCTGGTCAAGGGAATGTGACCACCATGTATATATTAGTTGGGGCTACAATATGCACTATGTAATTTCTTGCAGTATCTCTTCGACGAGGATAGGAGAAGAAAAATCTGAAAATCAAAAGCGAAAAAAAACTTATTCAGAACGATATGATATTAATGTTCAGCTGTGTTTGTAAGAGTGCATGACATGTTATTCACTAATAAAAATAAATCAAAATCCTTGCTATCACGAATGAACAGATATGAATTTTTCAATTTTTAATTAATGTGACATATTTGAGCCGGGTTTGAGCCTAACGGCAATTTCACTATAACTTTCATCGGTCTCCCCCATATCGAAATTTTTCGCAAATGTCCGGATCATGCTCGAGTCTTACCGAGCCGGTTTCTTTAAGTACTCGTCGAGTGCGTCATTTCTCATGTTGGGGGTCAACTTCAGGTTCATTTATCCCAAAACTTGTATTTCCCACTAGCCGTAGGCTTGCAAGTCTACGGCTAGTTAAACGTAAGTTTAGTAGAAGTTTGTAGAATACGGTAATGCATTTCGTCAAATGTTCTTTCACTTGTAGTAAACTAGCAGTAAACTACTAGTCTGTGACGTCACGTAAGTAGACTACTAGTTTGGAAATACCAGAGTCCAATAAATATTAATTCATGTATTTCACTTGTTCATGAGGTTCAGACAAAACGTTCAACATGAAGGTTGTTCTACTCGAAGAGCTCTTCAATAGGAGTACAAACATGAGGGGTTTTGAAAGCGAAAATATTTTGGGTCAACTTCAGATCCATTTATCTCAAAACACGGGTTCTTCGATTTTTATTTTTTTCCATTGAGACAAAAATTGGACTCCACTTTTTTGTTTTAAAATGTTAATTAATTTTAGAATGTTTTGACTAGGTAAAAAATCAGTTTGCGATCGGATCTCCGGACCGTCGTACAACCAATTTTTGTTATTTATTTATGCTTATAATTAATCGACACTAACATTGGTAAATAGGCTCCATTTATATGGTGAAAACCGAGTTTTCAAATTTCGAAAACCCGCCACATCTGAGTTTCAAGAAACCAGCCCAAATGAATACCCATTTTGTGGTGGGGGCCCATGCTCTGGTATTTCAAGACTTAAAGTCTACTTGCACTTTCACTTTAAGTAGACTTGCAAGTCTACTTCAAGTGAAACGTAAGTCTTCTTAAAGTGTGACGTCACTACGTAAGTCTACTTAAAGTGAGACGCAAGTCTACTTAAAGTGAAAATGTGACGTCACCCACTTCAAGTTTACTTGAAGTAAACTTTAAGTCAGTGACGTATTTTAAGTAGACTTTAAGTTTTGAAATACCAGAGTGGGAGTATCCATAAAAAATTTTTGGGCCAAATCGGTGAGGTCGATGTCCGGGGTCACTGGCTCAACCCTCAAATCTAACTGAGCCGATGTCTTAAACAATAATGAATTTTATCCCTGAGTTTTATTTTCAGATGAATGTTGACCTAACAAGAGATGAAATATACCTCCTTAAGAGCGAGCATGACTGATGCAAGCTGGGTGTTATACATGTAATGTCCCTTCACGATTTTAGAATATTTATTCATAATTTGTAGAACAGCAACTTGATATTTCTTTTCGCACATTTTCCTCTTCTTGAAAGATCTAGTAAAAACAGACTTGATTTTATTAACTTCTTGGGTGATTAGGCCTTCAGTCCCATAGCCCTTGTTTTTGCCTAGTTCTTTTGCACCTTTCCTAATATTAATGTTTTTCAAATCCGCCGCTTTCAAAATCAAGTTTGCATGGAATGTCTCATCCATCCACTGCGCGACATCATTTTTGCCGATGTATTTATCCATGATCTTCTTCATTGCTGAATGGTTTTCTTTAGGACCAGGATTTCTTAGCAGTTCCAAAGTATCGATCCAATTCCGACGTTCTAGCTTTTTTGGCTTTTTCGGATCTATTGGCTGTTTTGGGTCTTTTTTCTCTTTTTCGTCTATTGGCTGTTTTGGGTCTTTTTTCTCTTTTTCGTCTATTGGCTGTTTTGGGTCTTTTTTCTCTTTTTCGTCTATTGGCTGTTTTGGGTCTTTTTTCTCTTTTTCGTCTATTGGCTGTTTTGGGTCTTTTTTCTCTTTTTCGTCTTTTTTTGGCTCTTCTTCGCGTTCACCCATTTTTGCCTTAATATTGCGCATCTTCTCCTCTATCTTTTCTTGTCCTTCCAATTTATATTTATCCTCAATTTCTTTCAAGTTAAGTTTTTTAAAATCTCCATACATCTTTATACTTTCGAGCAAATCGAAAGTTATCGTGAGTTCTCCTGTTTTCACCCGATTCAAGAAACAGAGTGTTTCGGACTCATCGTCAATACCATGCCACTCTTTTAATACCTCGATAAGTTTTTTGAGCAGATCTTTTTCTAGTTTGTTGCTTGTTTTGATTTTCATAACATTATAGATTACGCTCTCGCTTAAACTTTCTTTTCCATCAATGTCCAAAATGTGTAAATTCATTTTATGTAATAGCTCGACCCACTCACTGAGTTCGGTTCTCGTGAGAACTGACATGGCAGAACTACCAGTCTGAGATAGAAGATCCATTAATTCATCTAGTTGTTTCTGGTCAATCGCATTATTTGTGTTTGTTAGTACCTTTTGAAGAAACAGAAGTGCCGCACTTGGAGTTATTTTCTTAACGATGTCCAAACTCGGCTCGGTTAAACTATCCCGCAGTGCGTTATCGTTGTTGAGAATAGCCAGTTTGATGAAAAGAAGTGTCGGGTCGGCAACAGTGGACAAAATAAGAGCTACAAAATATGCCATCGGTGTCCCTGCTGTAACGAAGCTTGCGACAATGGCGTCGATAATAATCACTAGTTCGTCTGAGTATATAGGCCATTTGCTCTGTAGTGCATAAAGTATGCACTTGAGCAACTTTGATGATTCATTTTTCGGATCTACTACATCTCCACGAATGGTTTGCAATGATTCCGACAGCGTATCTCTGCGAGTATTTTTTTCTTTTTCATCTGCCTTCTTCGCTGTTTTATCTCGCTCATTTTTCTCTTTATTTTTATGGCTCTTTCGGTTTCTCTTTTCGTACGCATGCCTTTTGGTCCTTTGCTTGTTATCTGTTGTTGCATCCGTTAATATTTTATTAATGATTTCTTGGTCCTGTTCTTTTTCTTTCACTTCAAAATAATCACATATTGCATCAATGAGTTCATCATCGTTCTTTTTATCGAGAAAGTCAAATGCCAAGTCTACAGTCTCCGCACATTTTTCTGACCAAGCACGTCTATTTTTCTCGCTTTTCATCCGATTATCGCATAATGTGAGTGGAGAAGTACTTCCATCGTCATTGATAAGGATGCGTTCGATATCTCTCGATGTACGGTTGTGTATCTGAAATTTTGAAAATAAATTCTTATGAGAAACAAAAATCGAGTATTCACTTCACATATGCTCGTCTATTCTATCAAGAGAAAAAGAATCTATAGTTGAGTCCACTCCTAGAGGACTTTGGAAAGTCAGGAGCGGTCTCTACCTCGTCAAGCCAAATATGAAGAACAACGCATCACCAATTCTGTATAACCATGCCCTATAATATCCCCAGTACCAACTACTACAGTGAGCGAAATAAGGATAGGACACCCCTAAAATTTTGCGATTTCGTCCAAATGGTGAATGGAAATCAAGAGAGGTACAGTAGCGCGCGAAAGTTTAAATACACTTTTTTTTTATTTCTGGTGCCATTTTGGCGCCAGTCGAGATATCAAGCTGAAACGTGTACATGATGTACCCAGTGCACGTACATATTCAATCCTCTTATAAGGTGTCACGGGCTTTTCTGGGTATCGTAACCGAACACTTTTTCTAAAATTTATTATTCTTTCCGGGATTTTTTTCGTACTAATCAAACTTCGTGAGCATTGAGAGTATTATCTCCCAAAAATTATCGTTCAAGTTTCTCGAATTCGTACCCCAAACCTTTGGCATTCATTACTGCCTACGTGCCAAAACATAAATCGCCTTATGCGACGGAAATCCATCTATTCCTTTTCTGCCCTTATGCATTCAATCTTGTTTATTTTTATCTCTATTTCAATTTCCTACGGTCTATATAGAGAATATAATGATACCTCGAGTAGGTGGAATAACCCATCACGTTGATAGAACATTTCTACCCGCTTTTCCATCCTAATTGCTACCATTTCTCTGAAGGTTGATGAATGAGGCCATCTGAACAATCCAGAACTCAGAGCCCGCGTCATCGCATCTTCCCAGTTCTTCTTATCTGGAAAAAAAGATTCTTTTTTTTTGCAATTATTGCCGTACTAATAAAATTGATTGAGAAAAGCATTACCTTTTATGCATGCATCTATATAGTTCGTAGCGCATGTATCGATCTCTGCATCCTCTGTTTGTTGTTTCTTCTTTATAAGTTCTGTGTAATATTCTGTCTGATGAGGGGTAGATTGGTCGGAGTTCTCTTCATTTTTGTGAAGAGAATGTAGCAACTGGAGTTCGTGTATGAGAAGCCGCAATATGCCGTTCAATTGTGCTTGATTTGAGTTATTTTCGTGCACTTTTTTAATAATCGCATTAAATGTCTTGACCAACAAAGTAATCTCACCATTGGCCAAGCGAATCAAATCTTCATACGATGTAATTTCTTTTGTTTTACGAACAAGGAAGGGAATGACGTCATCTATTTCAAACTTTGCTTCCTTTTCGAAAGCGATTTCCGCGAGTTCATCCTTCGTTGCTATGATATCTTTTGAAAGTTTTCCTTTGGGTCGAGTACGTATATGCACTTGTTCTTTGTTTGTCGGAAGTGCAGCCATCCTACTCACTTCTTGTTGAACAGATTTCTGCACTGTGGCTTGTTGTCTGACTTGTTTATTCTTCTCGGCCATTGCCTTCAAACTTTTCCTCATATCTGCTTGTGCAGATAGTCCCTAGACAAATAACATAAATGCTTACTAAAACTACAATGAACTAGAATCACATGAACAAATTTCACTGAAAATAAATACAATATTTCGTGAAAGATACCTTTTCCACCGTCATCCTCATTTCAGAATACAGTGAAAGTGCGACTTGTTTCTCAATCGCAACACATTTCGTCGCTCGCAATGTCCTTCGTAGTTCCTCCGCCTTACTCTTTCCTAAGGACTTGTTAATTGTGAATTCGAATGCTCCCCTCTTGATTTTGCCATATTTCTTTCTATTACTGCAAGAAATACTTAATTGGGGGAAAAAACTTCGTTAGAGGTCTCTTTACATCTTAAAATAACAGCAATAATAATAATAATAATAATAATAATAATAATAATAATAATAATAATAATAATAATAATAATAATAATAAAATGAGTATTTACTTACTTATGTGATACATTAAACAGATGAACGAAATTATTATTATATTGTTATTATTATTATTATTATTATTATTATTATTATTATTATTATTATTATTATTATTATTATTGTTATTATTATTATTATTATTATTATTATTATTATTATTATTATTATTATTATTATTACTCACTGTAATTCTTGAAACTTCGAATACATTCGATCTTCATCGCCATCAGTAGTGTCAAAGTCCGTTATTGTTAAGTAGTCGTTTTTACCGCCGCCAAAAAATTTTCTGTGGAGCCATCTCGATGTATCAATAAATCCCGCATCGTTTCCGCGCATTCCCGGGTTGCCACCTTTTCCTCCTGTTCCATCATCTCCCGTTTTCCCTTCTCCCTGTGTCCGTTGAATGCTGTTCGCCGACTCTACTCCTTTCGGATTCCAGACGTTGAGAATGCCTTCATACCCACCTGATGCACCGAATCCTTTCGAGCCTCCCTCTCCACCATGCTCACCAGGAGTTCCTTTAATTATGAAATACGCCCAACTTTTTAGTATCACTCCATCATATGAGCGACTTGCTTTGACATTCCTTTCATCTTTCGTACAAGAAGTGAGATACCAAGATCTGTCTGGATTAAACTTTCCGTACTCAAACCATTCATATGTTGCTTCTGCATTTTTCTCTTTACCTCTAAGAATTGTATACACATTATTGTCAATATATTCAATAAAGCGTGTCATTTGCGGATATTGATTCTTCACCTCATCTTGTGTCAACCCATTTCCACCTTTGCCATTGCATCCAGCCCCGCCATCCTGACCTTTACCTCCGTCGCTGCCCTTCATGAGCACAGTGAGTTTTGCTTGGTCGACTATGTTCTTCGAGATAATCCCAATATTTCCCCCACTATTTCCGGGAGTTCCGTCATCACCGGGACCGCCTTCCATGTGATCCTCCGTGCCCTCTTTTCCCGGTTTCTTAGCGAAAGGTGGCAATTCCTTCCCGCTCAGATCTATCTTTCGCTGCCCCTTAACGATGATTTTCGTCGCGCAAAAAAGGACGCTCATGCTGTTCCATTTAACATCACAATCGATATACAATGCAATCCTTGCGACAATGGTCACTTTAACGACATCTGGATCGGTGATGTGTTGATATTCAGATAATTTGACGACTACTCCGGTAATCTTCATTTCCTTTCCCTTAGGCAGATCAATAAAATCGGGTATTGTCTTCTCACAAAATTCACGACAAAGTTTACGGAAAATGAGAGCAGATATGAGTGGGCGATCTTTCTTAAACTTATCTATTACTTTGCCCAATGACTGGACAGGTGGACTGTCTTCCTGTTCTGTTATGAAGACCGTTTTGAATTGCTCTGCCCAATTGTTCGCCATGAAGTTAAAATCATTCACATGTTTCGTTCTTGCGAGAGCTTCCTCCTCAAAGCATTTGACTAGAGCACTGAAATATATACTATTTATTAAACAAAGGTGAAAAAGTTTGTTATTCCTTCAAAATAGTCCCTCTCTATGCCTTTACAAATTTATAAATATACCTGAATAGTTCTTCTTCGAAATCGTCACCATTTGCCTTTGCCATGACTTCGTCAAAGAATCTGTTGTGTAAATGGATGCATAGTGTTTTTATTTTTTCGTTATTTAGTGAATCTATCCAAGTGTCGACGTACTCTGCAAATGAATAAATATTATTATAAAATGTTATAATAGTGATTATGAACAGATTCTTGTACTTGTTTCGATACTACGTTGACATTTCAAAATATTTTTAAGTAGCGTATGGGAAATTATTTAATACGCAAAAGATCTATCGTTCGAGATGGCAGAAAGAATTTTGTGATTTAAACAAAAAACCTCACCCTCATTTAACGCAAGTTGTTTTATACTGAATCCAAGCGGAATGACTGAAAATATTAAAAAAATTGTTAACTTGATATTTTTGGGACAGTTTCAAGTTCAGCCAGTGAGGTAAATTAAATAATATACATTAGTAGTGATCAATACGGGAAGTAATATCGCAAACAATATTTGAATTAAGACAACTCATTTTTTTAGTCGATAACAAGAATAACATTTTATTGAGCGTGTAAAATCACTTGTTTTATTTGTACTAGAGCGTAAGCAATGACTATTTCCTGTTTTGCATAGTTCAGGAAATAGAACGATCTCTTTTAAATATCAAATCTGCGCGGCGAAGGTCGGACGGGTTAGGTATGAGAAAGTATAGATGTAATCGAGTGTTAGACGAGAGAGTGCAGGCGCTGTTGTCTCGGTATTTACATAGAGTTTGTCATTATTTTATGCAAGTACATTTTATTATATACGGACAATACCTATTGAAAATTTGTACGCAGTTATATCTTTTAGACCTTGCGCAGTCTTTCCTTCCAACTTGTCTGACACAAACTTTACATAAGCTACAATATCTTCTGGTGCTTCAAGCATCGACCGAAAGGAGGACGCCAAATGTTTTTCAATTCTAGTAGTCCCCTGATTCCAGATGGCTTCCGGGAACGATTGACGAATGTAGTTCTCGTCACGCTCGTTTAGCTAAATGAACACATTATCTGACTTATTTATGTATTTGTTATCTCGCGCTGCCTACTTATTGAGCGTATAAAAATCACTTGTTTTATTTGTAGAGGAGACTTTCTTGTTTTGCATGGTAACTTTTTTTTCTGTCTTCACAGTTTGTTCACGAAAATATATATACGGGACTCCACCTTTAATCAATATCAAACACAGAATATTGTTCTTAGTTCAATAAACCTACAAGGATTCTCAAGAAATTCGTCATATTTTGCGTGAATGCTGAGACATTAATACTTATATTTTCGAATTAGTTTGGGATATTGTGGAAAGTATATTTTCCTTCATAATAACTGCCTTGATAAAACAGTGTTCCACATCAGGGCTGTGCGTAAACTCTTTTTCGTAAAATTTTCGTAAAACGTAATTTTACGACTTTTTTTCTCGTAAAATTCGTAAAATTCGTAAAATTTTCGTAAAACATTTTGAGCCAAATTTATAAGAAATTGTCCCAAATGTATTTCGTGATAAAAGATATGGAACAAGCGAATGTTCATAAACGACTCTCTTATGCAAAGGGCAGACGATAAGCAAGAAATTTCCGCAAAAAACTTAGAAAATTATGCATACATCTGCAAAGATTGACTTTCCGCCAATTCTTGTCAATAATTTCACCAATTATTCAGGTTTTTTGTCATATTTTTCGATTCGTTAAATTTTCAACATTTCGTAAAATTTTACGACGTAAAAATTTTACGAAAAAAGTCGTAAAATCGTAAAATTCGTAAAATCGTAAAACGTAAAATGCACAGCCCTGTTCCACATCATGTTCAGTGAGCGGTTATTATGGGGAAAAAAACTAGGTAGAATAATGTGATAATCACCTCTCTGCCCTTGCGAATTTCTTTAATGTACGTATCGACGGAACACAATTTCTTCTTCAAGCTCTGTTCTATGAATTTTGGAAGATCATCGATTAGGATTTGTAAATCTTCGGTCATCGTCACAAATCCGTCGCTTGCAACACTATTGTCCTGTATGTCACTCTGCTCCTTAGCAGCTAGATCTTCGACAGAAAGGGGGTCTTCGTATTTGGTCTTCGCAACAAATCCGTCGCTTGAAACAATGTTGTCCTGTGTGTCTCCCTCTTTAGTAGCAGTTGGTTCATTAACAGAAAGGCTCGCCATAGATGATGCATATGGTTTATAATACAGAGCAGAATCTGTGAGCGCTGATGCGTATTTCAAGATATGATCCCCTGGAATATTGGATAGCAGAGATCGAAGTTCATTCGTTGACTTGTCGTTGCAACGGAGGTGTTTAGTTTCGAAATCACCATGCCACGTGGAGCTTGAGAAGGGGAACTTCGATAACTCGACACAATCTGTTTGAGGGAGCTCACGAATGAAGAATTGTAGTCTTCTGAAAAGTGATATTGATTGGAGATGACCAATGAAAATGATTCATAATTCATACATAAATTCGGATATAACGTCTATTCTGAGGAATAAATTTATTGGAACAAAAAATGGACAAGAGTGCATTTTCTGGTATTTCCAAATTAGCAGTTTACTTACGTGACGTCACAGACTAGCAGTTTACTGTTAGTTTACTACTAGTAAAAGAACATTTGACGAAATGCATTATCGTATAATACACCACTTCTAGTAAACTTACGTTTAGCTAGCCGTAGACTTGTAAGTCTACGGCTAGTGGGAAATATAAGTAAACTACTAGTTTGAAAATACCAGAGTTGTTATTATCGATCGAAAGCTCACTTGTAAAATTGTTTATCGAAATCATCGTCATTTAGTCGATCGAAGAATCGATCCCAAAATTCGCAAATCACGTAGTATTTTGCCTCGGCTCGTTCTTCCTCTCCCATATAATGCCAGAGAATCCTCGCTCCATCTGGCAAAAATTAGATGATTAAGATGCTTACCATATCGGTAGTTTCATATAAAATCAAATATTTCAAATCCTACCTTCAATTTAATCTACCTTTTTAAAGCGAAAATAACATTTTCCCGAAATTCCCATATTTCTCGACTCTTGGGAAATTTTTGGTGCAAATTTTAAATTTTAATTGGCAAAAATCGGACAACATTCTCAATTTATAAAAAGGGAATGAGTAATATGTCCTTCTGTAAAATCTTTCCGAAAATCCATCGCTTCATTACCGCCTTTGTAAGAATTTCATTTTATTTGTACTTTTCATCTTTTCTACCCAACTCGTAGCATCGTATTTATGCGTACTCCACTACCTATCAAATATTTTATCAGAAATTATACTTTACTTTCACACCGCATAAACTATATTATTATTATTATTAAATAAGAAAATGTATAAAGATTTAATATGAAATCAAGACATGATATAAAATTTTAATCAGTAAATATTGTAAAACTCACCATAGTGCTTGAAAGTCAGTTCGTATTCAACAACTTGTGTGCTCTCTGAAACACAAAAAATTAAAAGAAGTATCGAGTGACTCTCAAATGACTAAGATAAACAATAACTAGTAGGAATTGATCCAATCATAGTAAATTATGCCTAAATTATCACGAAGTAACAAACTTTTCCGTTTTTCGAAATAGTAAAAAATTGTGCATTCGATGTTACATTTGACCTATGCCGTCACGTTGTTGACGTTGTTTAAAAAATGTTATTTTGCACAACCTCAAAAAACGTGCAATATGTAAATCCCGAGCTTTTTTTTTATATTTTAAGTGCTAAGTTCTATATCTTACACTTTTGATTGGGTTACCATAAAATTGACTTGAACGTGTATTGAAAAAAAAAATCATACCAAAGGAATTCCAGACACCGTGAATGTATTTATTCAGATATTGTCCGTCGAGGGGTAGAGAGGGGATGCGGAGGAAGAAATACTGTGACATGTGATAATAAAAGCTGCTCAGTGCCGCCTCAGGGAAAACCTTTCCAATGTATTGCTCATCGAGTTCATTTATGTTCTTAAAATTCAGATATCAAATAGTGGACACTTTGTGATAGTGAAAAGTAATTGTTCCCACTATCATTTTCAGCTAAACTTTTTCTCATTTTCTTATAAAATTAATATTTTTAACATCACTACGTTCATGAAATTATCGCGATTTTGCTTGAGTGAGTATCACATAATCTACTGAGTTGACTGGAACTAAACAGAAATTTTTGATGACGAGTAATACTCAATAAAGATACCTGAAATTCTTTCTTCAGATCTAACACTAACTGTGGCATCGTACATGGCCTCTCGACCAATTTCCTTTTAATAATATATTGCAACGGCGTTATGTTAATGTTGGTACTTATAAATGCCCCTTCACCTCCCTTTGGTTCGGTTATATAAGTCTTCTTTGACAACACGGACAGAATATCGCTGACAACGTTGTAACTGAGCTGTTCATTTCCAATGCCTTTTATTTCTTTTTTGAGTTCAAGGTCGAAATTGTTGCTCCAGGTTTGCGGATTTTTGTCATCAAACGGAGCGAGCTCGCATGTTTTGTTTGTTTCTGTGAATTTCAGTAGTAATCTGAATTTTCGCTCATTATTTTCGGGAACATAAGATAATGCTATGTTTTGCGAATTTTGCAGACTTATTTTGCACACTGCACAAATTGAGAACAATTATAGTAAAATAGTCGTTTAGCAATTTTAATCTCAATCGATATCCGTTCTCTACGTCACACACTATATCTCTTTACAGTTTACATTTTAACACTGTTTATCTGTAGATCAACTAATTATAAGTAGTGAAACCACTGAATCTGGAGTGTAATAAAAGGGATCTTCTTCTTTATTATTGGTTCTACAATTTCGGCACGACGGCATGATTGGCTATGATATTTTTTCAGTCTCAGAATCAGAGCTGCTACACTTTGATCTTTTTCAAATAGCGAGTGACAATGCCGTTATCTATTGTCCGTATAATATGTAATTACGCAATTGCCTCGCTACTAGCTCCTAAACGAAGAAATATTCTATCGATCAACCCTCCCCCCACTTCCTTCCCTTCCCTCCTGTCGCTCTCTCTGATTAACGTACTATCTCACTTGGACTCCCTCTCTAAACGTATGAAATAAGTGTATTTTATATGACTCAGAAAAGTTTGGAAACAAGATTCGAACCGGCGATTATGTTCCCATCATTTTGTAAATGACGAAATAAATGATACAAAAAGCAAGTTGCCCGAGATTTCTAATGTAAACCACGCCTGGACAACAATGTCTAGTAAATATTCTGAGATTGTTTTTGCCAGAAATTCGCATTTTTTCATATCTGAGTTATTAGCTTTCCAAACCCCTTTGACTTCAGCGTTTTATCCAGAGCTAAGGCTCGCAATTCCTCTTTAGTGTTACGCGCAAAGGAGTATGTACAAAAGATATTCGATGTTGTAATTCGACTAACTGAAATTCATTCAAAAGAAACACAACGATTTTTTTTCGGATTTATTTCCCGACATTCGAATCTCGAATTGAATAAGTCGTTAAAGAAGGAAACCCTTCATAACGAGAAAGAGTTGGCACTATTGGCGTAAGGGATAATGAGAAAATGAGAGAACAAATATGCAAATCGGATGGGCACTCTCTACATGCCTTGAGAGTTGTACTTTCAATGCGCATAGTGATCTTTAAGCATATCGGAAATCAATATCAAATATGTCTTTCCATTCGTGAGATGAATCTCTATCATTCTATTCGAACAGTTTTATTACGAAAAAACTCGAGGGTCTCCATCTTTAAGCTTCGTATGAAATGAAAACCCACTCGTAAAGTTTCTCCATTGTCTTTTGCCAAAAAAGTCCTCTGTATTCTTTTACATAATTCTTCATATCTGATTCGCTCAATTTGAAACATCTTAGTACGGTGTAAGCCGTTGCTAAATTGAATGAATTAATATAACTGGCAAGCAATGATCAGAGTCATCAGACTCGTTCCGAAAACAGTTGGTTGTTTTTTTTAAATCTCAAATGCAATGAATATTGTTTATACTCCTTATCCAGAGAACCAGTTTGATACAATCTTCTAAGTCTGTCTGACAAAGGGAAAAATCACTTTTTTTGGAATAATTGATTTTAATAATAATGCAGAAATGTATGCTTGAATTTGTTACAATAGTTAACACTAGTGTGCTATAGCATTGCAACAAAAGTCTCAACGGAGTGATAATTCCTCAAAAAAAGTTAGGCAAATTTCAACTTACAAGCAAATCTTATGCGTCCCTCATAAACTATTTCATCAAGGGTAGAAACTGAAAAAAAATAATAATAGACATAATAATAATAATACGAATATCGATAGTAAACTCACTTGCATTTCTTTTGTACGGTTTTAGTTGCTCTCTATGCCTTTTGTGGTCGTAATAATTATATTTCATGATTTTGTCCATTTGTTTCCAATAACTTAAAAGGTCGGCTGGTGTAGTCAGTACAAACCTGTGGCGGATGGCAAAATCCACAACATCATATGCTTCATATACAACAGGAATTTGTTCATCATCTTTCACTTCATTTTTTTTATTCTCCGCCTGCTGAGCGGTTGTATGATCTGGATTGCTTTTCTGTAAAAAGAGTTAATGACAAAAAACATATATTCTTCCATTAATTTAGTTAATAAATGAATGTACAGGAGTAATATGCATGCACGTATTTAGAATAATTGTAACAATAAAACTATTAAGTAATAATGTGCTTCATGGTGTTTCGGCCGCTACGTCTATAGCAAATTTTCCAACTTTGAAGATGAAAATTATGCTAAACATTTTTCATTTTTACAACACTTAAAAATAGTTTCGACTCGCCTTGCCCATAAATAATCCAACAAAACCAAATAGACCCAATGAGTGTGTTTCATCCTTTTTCCCAGTATTTTTTTCATCCTTTTTCTCAGTATTTTCTTCTTCCTTTTTCACTGTATTGTTATCATCCTTTTTCACTGTATTTTTTTCATCCTTTTTCACTGTATTTTTTTCATCCTTTTTCACTGTATTTTTTTCATAAACCTGCCGCAGAGTTGTTTCTTGATCTAGTGGGATTATCTGAAAAGGATTTAATGAAAATCAAAAACATTATCAGGGGGATCTAAACAGGTGAGTTGGCGTGGGAGGCATATGTGCTATCGATTAAAAACTGCTGCTTCCCTTGTTAGTCGCACTATACTATACTAGAGTTGGCTATTCGGGGGTTGCGGGCCCGCATCCCGCATCCCGAATAGCCAACTCTATATTATACTAGTTTCTCGATAATCTTTTTGATAGTTAGATCCCAAATTCGACAAGAAATTTTTAAAGAGTAAAATATTAGTTTATCGAAATTTAACTCGAACTGAATATCTGAACTGAATTTACTATTAACACAAAATATAGAATTTGTGTTTTTTTTTTATTTCCATTTTTTATTTCGTTATTTTAAATTTCGACGAAAAGTCTTCATTCAAATAATATTCGGATTAATTTCGCTCGAGTTCTATGTTATGTACACTAGTCAAACATGAACCAAAATCGTTAAAAAATCGAAAAAATCGGCGAAAAAAAAAGATTTAAAAAAAACTTTTTTTATAATAGAACAGCCACAAGGTATTATTTTTATCAATTAGATACTTGAGCTTTTATACTCTTCCAAAAAACTGGAAGCACCTCACATTTTAAACATATAGTGATTTTGATTTTTTGTACAGAATTTTAAAATACAAAATATTTTTAGAATTAATATAAATATATTTTGAAAGCAAATAATTAATCATATTACTCAAATCTCTCTAAAAATCTCATACCTTCTGAGCGTTCCTGAACTCCCTCATAAAAATGTTGTAAGAAAATTTGTAAGCGTTTTGAACATTGTTCTCAATGAATTTTTCGATGTCTGACATATGTGAGAGTTTCAAAAGTTGAGGAAGTCCTGTTATAGTATTGAACAAAACATGATCATCCTGATTCGTGTAAGGCAATACAACAGGATATATTTCTTAAAATTATGTTTTATGGTGAGGATTCATGAACTAACCATCATCACTCACCATTCATTAACAGAAAATGACATCCATCTGGGAATTCCAGAATACTATTCGTTTCTACACTATTAGCCTTAGCCAGTTCCTTGTCTTTCAAGAATAAGTCCGTAAAACGGTCAAACCAATCCGCTCTGTCGAAGTTGAAGAATTGTAATAAATGTTCGTTTTGCAATGATCCCTCGGTTATCCAATCGCGAATCTGTCTGAAACGATCTACGGTGTGTTCAATCTGTCAAAAAAGTTTGCAACTTACTTTCGAACTTTTGTCGGAAAGTTTATCTAAATCAAGTATGTAAACCCCTTGTCTATTTAAGTGGTAGGGGAACTTTCTGGGGAAAGTTGCGAGGGAAGTTCTCATCTTTCTGCGGAACTTTCGCCAGAAAGTTGCGAACTTTCGTCCGAAAGTGACAGATTGGACGGACGTGTCAAATTTATGTCAAATTTAGGATTGTTTCATTTAAAGAAAATTTCATAAGCTTAGAACAATTCATCGCCATTCACTTTTGTAAAGTGAAATATTCACGAATAAAATAAATAGACACATATATGTAGTTAAAATTTGAGCACCAATCGATTAGTGTGTTTTATTTCACTTATTCAAACATGACATTTCAAACTATACGTAATGTGTCTGCGCACACGTCATAAGTCCAACCCACACCCTAGTAAACACATTTTAATTCCTTTTCCAATTGAATTGTAATTCCGCATTTTACGTATATTTCAAGAATCCTTTTCATTTCCTGTCTATATTGCCGCTGTAAACCATCTAGTTCATTATTATAGAATTACAAAAGTTTTGCACACACCGCGCCAAATGCCGAATTTAGTAAACTTGCGGAATTTGTATTGTTCGGACAGTTTTAATTCTATAATACCTTACATCATTTCGTATTATTCCTACCCGCCAACATGGTTTTAGATCAGGCGCAGCAGTAATTGCAACCACCCACCTCAAATGTATAAATGATTGAACAAAAGCGTTATTATGCAGACTTCTATAAATATATCTATTAGAGACTGTGTATTCCTTTCTCTAATGCGACAATGTATTTTTGAAAAAAATTTTCGAGCCGTTATCATCCATCAGAAAGATAAACAATTTCATGTATTGTCGTATCAGAGAAATATTCTAATTACAGTACAGCCCGGTCGTGTTTTGTACACATGTTGCGCTGCGCTTCGCTGCAGGGCGCATTTGTGAATCAAAACAAAATCAAACGCATTCAAATAACAAAAGGCAGATATCTTTCTGGTTCATCTGGATTCCATTGATTGTTCTGTGGGCAAGATCTTTCTCTCTTTTTTCATCTTTCTTTCCCTACTACTATTGTGCCCCAACGCACAGGAATTAGGAAAGCTAACATTTGCGAAATGTCACACTTCATTTTAAAAATCGTTCATGAATTTAAATAGTACTTACTGAGGGACAACAATTTTCTTCAGATGCTTTTCGACTTCTTCCCAAAAATATTTTCGAATCGTTACCATCCATTCAGAAAGATACACTATGTCAATTTCATACATTGTTGTATTCCTGTAGAATAAATCTGCAATAAATATTTGTAAGATGAGCTTTGACATTTTACACTGGAACGCAATTGTTCTCTTGAAAGAATATTTGAACGAATCAGACTATTGATTTAGAAAAAATAGAATTGATATGTTCTTATCTGTTTACGAGAAACACTCATAATTTATTGTTCAAAAAACTGACAATAATACCAACCTTCAATTACCATCCTGCATTGTGTAACAGCCTCATCAATTCCATTATTAACTGAAAATTGTTTATATTTTATCTTGCTGCCTGTTATAGTTGCTGCGTGCGAAAATCAATCTTCTCAAATGAAAATATTGCCATGAAAATGTGTAATTTTTACTGTTATTTCATTGATTATTAAGGGGAGTTGCGCTAAGTTTTTGCCTGAGTGCCTGAATGATTCTAGGGCTTCATTTTAACATTCAATCTGAATGTGGTTACAAAACTTCTACAAATGAACATAAAAGCTTCACCAAAGCGACTACTTTTTCCTTTGAAATATGCCTATTCCCAAATGCAATCTCATGCACTTTCCAGGTCTACCATATATCGTTATTGGTGGCGCAGCAAGCGCACTGCACATTTTTTTTGATGCGTCAGAATCCACTAAGCAATCCACTAAGAATCCACTGAGCCGTTTTACGGAAACATGACATCACAACCGAAGGCGGAGGCATTCCCCAAAAAACACTGTGACGTTAGGTTGGTCGGCAAACGGTTTGCCAATGCTCCGAGAAGTAGATGAAGTTGATGAGGTGACATTGGTGTTGAAAAGGAAAAAAAATAGGAAATTCAAAGAATCAATTTCTTTCCTGTCAAAGTTAACAACGCATACAGAATCAGCGTTAGAAGCGGACCATAGAAATCAGTTAAACTAATGTGAAGTTCACGCTCGGCATGTTGGTTTACTTTGCTACTATTTTCCGAGCGCAGAAGGAGGCAAGGTTTAAGAGACCTTTTTGAGATTTTGACAGGCCCCACAGTTTCATACATGCATCAGCTACGCACTCAGATAAAATTGTTTCGAAAAGTAATTGAAAGACACACTGATGTGAAATGAATGGGTGTTCGGTAGCTCTTATATTACGGCACTCACTTAAAAACAACTATGTCAGTTTAGTCACATAATTGTTCCAAGACTATAGTATAACATACATTGCTTGCTTCGATTCACTGTCTTTTCTGTGCTCAAAACCAATATTTCGTTATCTTGGCGTAACAACTTGTCTATTTCCGTGATGTATTGTTTTTGTAGCCCCTCGTCCTTTGTTTCCAATTCAGACAAATGATTTGAGAATAATCCACATAAAACTTCAACAAAGTGAATATTTCTCTCCCGAAGGTAAAGTTTCTTTAGTTTGTATATATCGAATTCACAATCTTCCTGCAAAAAAAACTTTTAAAAAATAATAAAAAGAAAAACATAAATGGAACGTTGACAAACAGTATCATAAGGTGAGTAAATTGAAACAATATTTACTTCATCCAGCTCAATTTCGATATATGCTTCAGTAGTATAGTTTTTCAGCATCAATTGAATCGGCAGTGCATAATGGAACGGAAATTTCTCAGTAAATCGTTGATGCATACTATTGAAGTCCATTTTTTTCGGATGATCATCCTTTAGCATTCTTAAAATAGCCTTTTTCTCCACAGAGAGCATTTTATCGTTTATTCCAGATGAAGCCACTAAAATTACACTAGCTTTGTATTTTCCGAAATTAAGTTTGAACCGTTTTCTTTAAAACTTGATAATTTAATGATAAATGTGATATTACAAGCGTTGTGAGACAGCCTAATATTGTTACAGATTCTTCAAGCTTCAGGAATACCAATGTTGAGTTTTAGATGGAAATATATTTTTAATCAAATGATATTAAAAATATAAATATCTTACGTTTACAGAGGAAAAATATTCCGGAAGTACAAGAATTTTTATATTTTTTAATGGCATCACGCAGGTAAGATAGGTTTTTTGTCATCCAAAATTTTTTTGTTTTGTCAAAAAAGCTCCTCAAATCTTCTGGAAGAGTTTTTACAGATGAGGGCAAATCGTTTGCACTAATGGAACCTTCGCTGAGACAGCGTGCTATGCACCTGAATGATATGGATCTAACAATGTTTTCTATAACCCAATTTGTCGATGTTTGTGATAAATAGATTCAAATCTGTACCAAGACAATGACAATTTCGAATTCATAATCTTTAAATATCGTACTCACCTACCCATTTACTAGCTTAAAAGTTTTTAAAGTTTTTTTTTAAATCACGGAACGAGATCAAAAATATCCGTTCAAAAATATACGCTATAAGATCCTCAATATATGAATTTATTTTTTACCTAACTAGTTCCTGATCTTGGGGATCCATTTTTAATATATTTTTCTTAATCTTCATCATAGCGTTGAACGGTGTCCAATCATTCTCAATTGCCTCTAATCCAGTCCAATTGGCATGCCAATACAGCAGTTCAATGTGAGTTGCAAATTCTCTTACTATAGTTATATCACATTTAAGATACTTTTGAACGTCATAAGAAAATTCTGAAAGCAATAACAGAAATTATGACAAGCTTTATTCGGTAATGATGGAAAGTCCTACCACGACATACAAGTGTTAGGGTGTGCCAAATGTCTTTGCACTTTTACTTACATACTTTGGACCAGCGATTGCTATCTGTGTGTATTTTCACACATCAAAGGCCTATTGATCAAGAATTCTCATTAGTTTCATTTTTCAGCTCTTTTTTATTGACTAAATTTGCATTTTTTTCAGTTGAGCCACCACTACTTCTTCACTACTATCGCACGAAGCGGACTGCAACAGATGCGTATCACAGTCAGTGATGCCTCAGACGCTGTGTATTCTTCTCCTCACATCGCCAGTTCCAGAACAACCTTTTTTTAGGTTTAAAAGTAAGGTCAAGATGTCCTCCCTGTTCAAATTTTAGACATACGTAGTTCTTCGACCTGTCACTAGTCTGCCGAAGAAGAAGAAGTTGACAGACCTGGAGCAGACAACTCCAAGATCCACCATCCATCGCATCCTTATTCGGCGTAATCTTCGTCCCAGGGAACCTAGAGTGATTCCCTTGCAATCTCCGTTCTACAGCTCAAATCGAGTCTTCATTTCAAATGTGTCTGCAAAAATGAAACACATGGGGTTCGTACGACAAACCAGATATGAAGATATCATATCTAACAGCTTGGAAGTACGATAAACCCGTCCCAATCGCAATACGAATGGAAATTGAAAGTCGATCTCGTTCTTCTTACGAACTGTTTCCTGACAAGGGAAGCACCAGTTGCGACGGAACCAATTCTGTAAGGGAACCATATGGGTAGCTAGGGTTGAGGGGGGACCGACAAAATTGTTTTCAAAAGCTGCTTGGCGGACCTATAAATCGATAATATCGATCGAAATGCGCGCGCCGCCAAAATACCCTACGAGATGCAACGTAGTGCGTGTAACGACATCGGCGGCTCAACAGGTAAGGCATCTCACTAGTACCCCCCCTACCCCCTGGTTCGATTCCCGTCCCTGTCACTATTCTTTTGCTGATTTTTACAAACTTCCTCAACTTCATTTTCATTGTTTTTTCATCATTTCAGAGCTTTATCATTCGAATAGAATATGGTGAATCTAGTTCAGCTAGTTAAAATGAGCAACATTCGTCGTCTATCGTCCCTCTCTCTCTCCGCACTCCAATCTTCCCGAACATCAGGATCTCCAACAGATAAGTGATTTATAGCTTTATTATTGTTATTGTCACTCATTTAAAACAATTTATCACTGATTACCAACAGCCTCGGCTCTCTCGTCTTTACTACAACCTTAATTTCCCCGCTCTCGGCCCACAGAGTTCTATAGACTTTGAAAGCGAAAACGACCGCTCAACATAGAAACTCTCTCAAATGCAATCGTCTTTCGCTTGTCTGGCTATGGAAACAAAATAGCTTGAACCAGAACACTGTGGGCCCTCTCATCATCAGTAGTCAGTCGACACAATGGATTATGACATAGTCTGTAGTAAAAATGTTGCGATTGGAGTCGCGCTCAAGATGGGAGCAATCTCTTCATCCGTCTTCACCGCAGACTCTCTGAACCAGTCGGAGAAGATGTGGGTGAAAAGACTCACTTTGTTTATTCGGTCTGCAGAGCTCGGAGAAATTCGGGTGGAGGATAGACATGAGATGGTAATGGATGACGAAGATGTGGAGGACTCTGATCTCGACTGGGATTTCGAGTCGGACGGAGAGGAAGATGATTCAATGACAGGGAACTCCACCAAAATTACAAGAGAAAAGGTAGGCATTGCTTGATTCCCTGCCCCCAAGGCCTACATATTCGGAAAAGGCAGCGATGGCCCTTGTCAATGCACAGAAGAAGGATGTGCATTTTGCCCAGTGTGAGAAGCCGTTCTGCTTCGAATGTTTCTGGGAGAACTTGCACCAATGCTGATTATTTTTATGTAGTTTCCCGTGTGCATTTCTTCTTTCACCGTATTCTATTCGAATGATAAAGCTCTGAAATGATGAAAAAACAATGAAAATGAAGTTGAGGAAGTTTGTAAAAATCAGCAAAAGAATAGTGACAGGGACGGGAATCGAACCAGGGGGTAGGGGGGTACTAGTGAGATGCCTTACCTGTTGAGCCGCCGATGTCGTTACACGCACTACGTTGCATCTCGTAGGGTATTTTGGCGGCGCGCGCATTTCGATCGATATTATCGATTTATAGGTCCGCCAAGCAGCTTTTGAAAACAATTTTGTCGGTCCCCCCCTCAACCCTAACTACCCATATGGGTCCCTTACAGAATTGGTTCCGTCGCAACTGGTGCTTCCCTTGTGAGTAGAAGAGTATTAACGCCGATGTCTTCTGTGTCTTATGGAGAAGATGGAAGCTAGGGTCCCTCTCGTCCACTTTGTGCGATGAAAAATATTACTTCTAATGCACAACATGAGGCCACATCAAGTTAACCAGAAATAGATCAAACTGAGGAATTTAACGATATACTGAATTCCTCATCCAACGTCCTTTGTGATTAGCATTCCAATCTCTCTAACACTACTTCAGAAGAAAAGCCTTCAGGAATCATGTGGATGTGAAACGGAACATCGATCTATGTATGGATTCCCTTGCGTCATAAGGAGTTCTCGCTTGCCTACGAGATGTAGGCCAGTTATTGATAAACTTTAGCAGTATCTCACGATTTGATCGTAACTGGCTTCTTATTAAAAAATATAAATTATGAAAAAAGATGCAGAGACTTTTGGGACACCGTAATGCTCGAAATACAAATACTAATACTAATACACACAATGCCATTCGAGAAACTCACGTAGAATAACATCACGGACAAAGTTGGCCAACGTCTTTGCAGGAGCTAAAAAAAAAGATGTTATGTTTGATTTTACATTTCGTTTCATCTCAAAATCGGAGACGGGATATTCCTTTATCAATTATAATTTTCGGCCTACATCTATATCACCCCTATTGGACGAACAACAAAGTTTTCGTGGGTCATTTGACTATTCTAAGGAAGTTTCATATCCGGACGTTATCTTGAATGGAAATGAATTCTCTTAGAAACGAAAGGATAGATCAATAAGAAGACCCCCCTCCCTTGTTTTGGCCACCTCGGCATTTAGTGCTGAAAGGATAAATATTATTATTATTACTATATCACGAGTAGGGCCACTGATCCAAATGGAGACGCGCCTTTCACTTATTTCTTTTGAAAAAAAAGTGAAAAAAGGAAGCTAGCAGAACACTTTTTATTTAACTCTAGTTCAGCTTATTGATCGCTAGAATAATGAATGATTCATGCTGGTAATCGCAGTCGAAGGCGTGAATTAAAAAATAAATGTCTGCTATAGGATTTGAACCCGTGACCATGTCATATCTGGCCAGAAGTTTTACCACAGCGCTAACAATAAAGGATTGATGAGTGGTCACTATATCTTCTTGAATATTAATTGACACTTGCATAATCGAGGCGCAAGATATTTGAATAAACCGGTATGTTAAAAATAACTTATGCACAAGTTCTGCCACATAATCAATTATTTTTGAAAAAATATTCTTTTAAGAAAAAAGGGGTCTTTCGTTAATAGGTATTTTAGGAAAGATATTGTCTACTAGCAGTTACCAAAAATGAGACTGCTTGACTAAGGAGACCCTTGAGTTGGCATGACTAACTCTCGCAACGATTATCACGGGGAATAATGTTTATATTGTAAGGAAATAAGCGTGAGGGGCAATGGGAAATAAGTATGCAAATGGGATAGACTCTCTTAACATGCCTTAAAAGTTTTATCATCACGAACAGTCTTGCTACGAAAAAAACTCGAGGGTCTCCATCTTTAACATGCTTTTACTCACCACTAGACAGCAGAGAAGTCTTTGATTCAAAGTCAAAATCGAACATATTATCATTTATTTGTGTATTACTGATGTCACTCTTGAAAGAAGCACCGCCTGATAGCACGCGATATTTCGAACCCTCATATAGGGTATTCACAAACAATTCGTGGATAATATTTCTCTCAGTAGACGAAATCTTAATGAAGCTCATTAACTATGTTGATTTTCACAACAAACCTGTTTGATTTCATCTAGATCGCGCATAAATTGATCGTACTCGTGCGACAAACTGTACTGTTGTTTTTTAAAGAAATCCTTCCATTCTTTCTCGGTCCCTTGTGCAGGTATATCACACATAAATTCTTCTTCTTCATCAATCGGAAAGTGATTCTTTCGATACTTTTCTGCAAGATTGGCATGTATGTTGCACTTCGATTTTGTTTAGCCATCTAACTTTCGTATAATAATTTCATCAAAGATACCTGTGAATAAATCTTGTAAAATTCTCGGATATTCAATATTTTTGTTTTTTCGAAAAACTTTCAATATTTCCTCGACATTCTCAGTGTGCAATCCTATGAGCCAACTCTGTGAACTGAGCTTTTCTAGCCAATCTTTTTGCGTAAAATCAATATTGGAGAGGATACGGTAATAATTCATGTCGATGTTAGCTCCCAACGTAGCTCTGAAACGCATTCTTTTAACATTTTCATTATTTCGAACAATCGGGCTTACTTTAAAATATTGCCGTCCGCTGAATTAGTTAAAAACTCGCCCGTCCTGTAAATTTTCAATCTGTCAATTTTCGAAAGTTGACGATGTTAAAACTCTAGTTCGTCTCTAACATTCAGTCTCTTTTCGATCTAATAGAAAATATAAAGTGATCAAGAAAAGATCAAGATTTACGTTTGTCAAAGATGGGTTAGAGAAATCGAAAGTGCGTATTTTTAGAGTTTTTGTTGAATTTAGGATAAATATCTTCAATTTCCCTCGACTCCACAATTTGCTCATCACAATTTGTTCACATTACCCTCGGAGTTAGTGGCATCACTTTCACTTGAACTTTTCAAAATGGAGTGTTCGGAGCATCCACATGTTGTTTAAACCAAACACATTAAATGCAACTGTTATACAAAGGGTCGGAGTCTAATCATAGGTGTGTAGCTACGGAGTGAGGAGGGGATGACCCCCCCCCTCATACAAAAAGGTGCAGTTTCCCTCGAGGAGCATTTACTCCTTTTCATGTCTTGAAAAGTACACTTTTCATGTACATTCGGTGAATACGCACTACCCCATATGTTAATTGGAACACCTGGGGTCACCGTACGTACATAAAAAAGTGTTCTATTTTGAACTTTTTTCTGAATGTGTTTGATACTTCGATTTTCATTTTAAAGTTCGATATTTTCTGCCTACTTTCCTTTATCAAAGATTCAACGCACCGAATATCATGCCATATTTTACATCGTAGTAGTAAGACCCATCTTTCCAGTTGGTCTTCTCTTAGATTGTTATATCGACGAGCGTGCTCGAGCAAACCTGGAAAAAAAAAGTTCTTTTCAACACGAAATATTGATCTTCCCAAAATACTGCCCATGTTAAAATTTGATTTTTTGTCATTGCGATTAGATTAACTGCATTTAAATGATGTTATAATAATTTAATCATAGTCTGTGATCCGATGAGACATATTTGAATACGAATTCGCATATTAAAATGTTTTTAAAATTATTCAGATTGCGAACCCATTGCGACGAAACGTATAAGACTGCAGCAGCTTTCTGGTGTTGTTGCTATAAAAAACAAGTATTAAATAAAATGCTTTATGATGTTATTTTGATATTTTTGTACAAAACGTTTGTACAATATCGCACTTACTCGTTTTTGTGCACGGGCAAATTTATCTCACGTAATAAGGACTATGAATTCATTCAAACAAACTAACGGTTAATGTCTATAGATCCAATTTCCTCCCTCGTCTTCGTTGTTAGGAGATCATTAGGATCAAGCATGTCTTCCAATCTGTGGATAAATTCAGTACTTAAATGCTCGTTGACAAGGAGTTTTATGTATTTAAAAAAGCTGAATCTCCTCTCTAAAGCCAAACATCTTCTTATGAAGTATTTATCCAACGGAGTTAGCTAAAAAATGTATTGCATTTGTCATTGTTGTGTACGTTTCATGACATCATACCGTTGAGGTTATTTCCAGTTCTCGAATGAGCTGTTCACTGGGGCAATTAAGTCCAAGGGTCGTATATTCTGTGATGAATTTTGTCCATTGATAAATGTCCATGAACTCTTCCCTTCTAGGATTGCCAAAGTGCAATAGATTTGGCCTAAGCCCTATAAATTAAGCATAAACAACTGATTCTCACTTTTTTCCATTTCACTATGAGAATATTTTAAACAAATCTGTAATTTAAATTAAGGTAACAAATATTAGGTTGGTGCATAGTTATCTGGACATTTATTTCGCCATACACCACGCAAGACTGTGCAATATGACCCAGTTGTCCATTTTTTTGCTGCTTTAATTGTTCTTCTTATTTATATTGCCTATTGCCAGATTCTGTCTGGTTATCAATATCTCTCTTTGTGGTATTCAGACACGGTGGACACAGCTTGCGAGCTGTGTGGGATGTAATGCCTCTGATGATGTCTTAGTATATCTTGGAGTTGCTTCGAAAACGAGTTGGAAGAAGAAACTGAAAGTCCCTCTTTTTTTTCTCCGCACCCACCTAAGTATGTATATCAGAGAAGAGGTCGGCATCATGGTTCCTGATCCGTTCTCCGGATATCTAAACTACGAAGTCTACTGACAAGAACTTCAACTAGGATATTTATGCTCCTGCTGTATGCATGCCACCTGTTATTCTATTTCCATCTACGTAACTATTCTAAAATTCTTTGAACTTATGCACGTTCAATATCGTGTCAAACGACTCTCCAGGATCTTAGGGAAAACTTCCTGATATGCTCTACCTTTCTAGGGATTCGCCCTTCAGGTTGCCGATTAGTTGAATCATATTTCTGAAGAAAATTCCATTCTATGTCTATTGTCTCTTGAAATCTCGCTTCCTTTCAAGAAAGGAAAAGGTAAAAATATTCTTGTTATTCAACGAAGTCCTGCGGTAGATCATTGCTAGGCTAGCGATAATTCAACACCCATTCAGTCCGTAGGGTATAATCTGTTCTTCGGGCCTACTTTACCGCGTGATCTAGTCACTGCCTAATCTCCTTTCGGGCGTTTGAGGAAGACGGTGTCACGACCGGGAATCGAATTCAAAGGAGATGAAAGAAAAAAAAAACACTGCACAACTTCGCCGATTGGAAGTTCCACATACCATGGCTGTTTTTTTTGCATTTTCGGTATTCTCAAAAAAAATAGTCAAATTGGCTGATTTCTTTAAATGGAAACATGGCGCCATTCCGGTCCGATCTATGTATCTTGCAAAAAAACACTTTTGAATTTAATGGTGTGAGAGGGGTCAGAATGCACTGCGCAGAGGGTCTGAGAACGTGAAATGATATGTCAGAATGAGTGAATTTGAGGGGTCTCGAAGGGACAAAAGAGGGGTCAGAATGACCTGTGCAGAGGGGTCTGAAAACGAGAAATGATATGTCAAAATGAGTGAATTTGAGGGGTCTCGAAGGGACAAAAGAGGGGTCAAATATACCTTGTTCTGAGGGGTCTGGAAGAGAAGAAGGGGTCAAATTTTTACTTTTTGTGAAGCTAGAGAACCTCGTTTGTCTCTGAAATCGTTAATTAAAGCCTGGCGTCATAACAGAAGAGTTACCACATCATGACTGCACTGTGCACTTGAATAGCCTTTCGAATTAGTTTCCCCCGTGTTTTTCTGGAAATAGAAATGCTCGGGAAAAAATCACTTCGTAATAGAATTGGGCATTGTGTGCCAATGTTTCAAGCATATGTAGGTCTAACATGAAGAGAATATCTTCAAGAGAACGAGAATCTGTCGTAGTTCATGTCTATTATTGTCGTTCGATACACGGCGGTTCATTGGAGAGAAACCCCTACATTTAACTTTGGCTTGAAGCCTACCGCACTATGAAAAATGGGAAAGTTGATTTGCACCGGGCGGGATTCGAACCTCCCCATTAAGCCATCTCAGCATGAGTATCAGCTCGTAAAACTCGATGATAGCTCTAGTCAGAAGCATTCGTATGGCGAGCAGCCGCAGCGCGCGATCATTCATACCGTATCTAACTTTCGCGCTGGGAGGATCCCTCAGTTGCGGGAGCTCCTTAGTTTCTATCATTGAGCCGCCGTGAGAGAAACCGCATCCAATATGACCAAAACAACTATACAAAATAATAGCTACGTTACAGATACGTTACAGAATGCGCATAATTTTTACAATATTTAAAAAAAACACAAAAGGTGTTTCACAAAATCCCGTCGGTTTTAAAAAAAATCAAAAAATCCGTCATACTTCGCAGTCAAAATCGAAAAAAAAACAGAAGGGTTAAAAATTGCGGGAAAAAACCAATTCGAAAGGCTATTCAAGTGCATAGACATAAACGTCTTCGACGTATACGTCTTCGAGCTATATCGATGCCCGATCAAGAATTCAAGGCTTGCTTCTTCTGTCTTTATCATGATGTGGTAAATCTTGTGTTATGACGCCAGGCTTTAATTAATGATTTCAGAGACAAACGAGGTTGTCTAGCCTCACAAAAAGTAAAAATTTGACCCCTTCTTCTCTTCCAGACCCCTCAGAATAAGGCATATTTGACCCCTCTTTTGCCCCTTCGAGACCCCTCAAATTCACTCCTTTTGACATATCATTTCTCGTTTTCAGACCCCTCTGCGCAGTGCATTCTGACCCCTCTCACAGATGGAGCGGTGACGATGAACGATGAACGATGAAATTCCAATTTAAAAAAAATTCTGAAATTTTTTCATGAAAAATTAATTGGACAGGCGTAAGCCTCATCAAATTCAGCCCTTGGTTACATAATCAACACATCTCACAATCTTGTCAGTACGATCGGGTGACGAGAAAATTTTAAAAATGCGATTTCCATGCGACGTCATCTGACCTCAACGGTGGCTCTAGGTGTAAAATGAACATGAAGATGGTCAACAGCACTCTTGAGAACCCTGACCCCCAAATTTTGAATTTTTTACTGTGCCAGATTTCACACATTTTGGTCGACTCTTACGCAAACGGCCTCATATGAACACAAAATAATATGGAAAGATGAAATTTAATAAACATGCCTATTTTTATACATTGTCGACTCCATACGTTATTAGATTCTGTTTTCATTGCATTTCTAAGTAGCAGTGTATGTGCTGTTCCTTTCGTAGAGACGTATTCGTCATCTAGTGCTTGGTAGTCAATATGTTCTTTGTCTATATGGAAAAAATGAAGTGACTTCTCAACAATACATCCTTGTATTAACCTGAATGCGCTAACATACGGTAATGGAAATAATAAACATATTAGATCACTCAATTCGATGATCTGACACAAGCGATCTGATAGCTATCGATAAATATCCCCTGTCACCTTCCACAAATCCTTTCTATTATTTTTTATTATTTCTCCTATTCGATACCCAAGTCTTAGCATCGTATTTATGCTTACTCCATTACCTATCAAATAATTTATCAGAAAGTATACTTTATTTTGCCACCGCATAAAGCATATTATTATATAAAAAAGTTAACGTAAGCGTATATGGTTGAACTTTCTTACCACGCCTCCCTAATACTTGCAGTCTCCCTATGTCTCCCAGTTCCAAGAGTTCTGGATACACGGGATTCATTTATACTATTGTCATCCCGACTTTCTTCCCACCATACCGTTGGTGTTTACTTCCCTCTACGATAAAGTCCCTTCTATACTACATTCGTGTTATGTCCAATGGTGTTGTTAGATGGACTAAATGTTAGTCTAGAATAAATCAGCAGTTTTAGTCCAGACTAAAAATTATTTGAAAATAATTTTCCCATTTTAGTCTCGAATAAATCTGTAATTGTACTAATATTCGCGACTAAATTTGCATGTATTGTGGACTAATATTTTCGTATTTATTGGAGAACGCTCTTTCATTTTCCACTTTTTTCTCTGAAGTAATGGTTTCAGGGTTGAGTATTTTATTTCAATAACAATGGGATCATTGTTATTGACCGTATAAAATACACTTGTTTATTTGGTACGAGAGTAGCCAACCACTGCCACAATGAATTTCTATGTTTATAGTTAGAGAGAGAGCAACGGTGAGAGAGTAGGCAGATCAGAGAGAGCGAGGAAGGAAAGGAGGAAAGAGTGGGGGGAGTTAATCGATAGTTCTTCCTCTGTTTAGCAGCAGTAGCAATGCAATTACGCAAGTACATTTTATACGGACAATAGTCTGGACTAAATGCAAATTTAGTTGAGACTAAATTTTAGACTCGAAATAAAATGCTTTTTTTAATCCCGAGCAAATCGAATAAAAATGTTATTCTACCGAAAATATTCGCGGATTTTATTCGACTAAACAACACTAGTGTCCAAGTAAATAATTGTGATAAAAAGGTACAAAAAAGTTAAGAAAAACTCACTTTAAAAAATCGCCAAAATGTGTATTCATAAATGCATAATTTTTATTAAAAGCCCTCAGGTAAACTTCATCCATCCATGCATCCGTCTCGGCTTCATCTATTCCGTAGAAAATTTGACAATTATATGATATACCTGAATATAAATAGAATTTTACAAATATTTGACAATCGCATTTATATAATTATTTATGCGTTTAAATAAGCCCGATTTTTTAAAAATATTTTTCTTTAGCAACTCAGGGGAATTTTGGAATTTGTGAAATAATTGTTTCATTTCTAATTCGGCTATGCTGCTACACCGAGCTGAATAGAAAGCTCACATGTATGCAGCCTGGGGTCTTATAAGACGTTCATATGCTTGCATATGAGCATATATGCAAATTCTCTTACTATTAGGCCTAGCTGGACTACAACAAATAGGCGTTGAATAATACCCCATATATTAACGGGAGTGGAATAAGTAAGTTTTTTCACAGATGAGCGAACGTTTATCTAATTGTAGTGTCTGTGATAGAGTCTCTACCGGCGTATTTAACCCAGAACAAAGTCTCTTTCAGGAGTAGATAAGCGCCTCTACCTCTTTTAAAAGCATATCACGTAAAACATAAAAACAATGCTCATCTACTGTATTTTTAAGTCTAACAGTAAACGATCGTGTCGCTAAGAAAACGTGTAATAAAGGCAATATACATAATTGGATATAAATTTGATAACTAAGACGAAACCACAATTAAAACAGGATTATAACCAAAATGATTTTGAACTGATTCAAATGTCTTTTTCAAACTCTCTCAAAATACACGTTGGATAATACTCTCCGCTCGAGACAGATTACTAATCCGTTTTCAAATGTTGCCCAATCAATCGAGCTGAGATTCGTGAAAATCGATCTTGAAATTCAACTATTTGATTCGAAAATTCACAACTTACCTACAATATCCACTAAATTACAGCTGGATGTGTTTGGATAATTGATATATAAGTTTATGCACGTATTGGGATGGTTTATATAGGAAGCCTCACGAATTTCCGAATAAACTAGCGAATTTTAATATCGATTTTCTCGAATCTCAGTTCGACTGGGCAACGTTTTTTCGTAATCAGCATCGAAAACTGATAAACGTCAATTATTCCCATGTCATATGGCCACCTTAAGTTGGGAGAGTCCCCTTGTAAGTTATGTCACATTTGAGACAACGTTGCTCTAATTGTCGGATCTTAGATAACCTATGGCTGAAATACCAGTTTGCCGTCAGTGTACGTCACGTCTCTCTGTTTGCCTGTCTTTCTATAACCTCAGACCGGTTAAAGCTTAATCACACCATACTACTATAAAACTTTGACGGTGGTCAAAAAATCTTAAAATTGAGCAAAGTCGAAAATATTTAAAAAAAATATCTTAACAAGGAAAAATGTTAACATAATATAATTTTTATATTATCCTTGATTTTTTATATTGTATTATCCTAATATATTTAAAATGTTTATATAATATAAACAATATTGCAATGAACCAAACTTACGTGTCAAGGAGTACTTTACTTCTTCTATTCTTAAAGAGACATCGGAATCAGACGTTGCTAAAATGTTATATTGGAAAAAATATTAAAGGAAGCGTTACGTCTCAATGGTCACTATATTGTGCAAACTATTTCTCTGTTCTCCTATAAGTTAAAAATAATATTATTTATTATTTACATGCATTAATTTGATAATGAACATTTAACGTTAAATATTTAATGGTTCGCACATGAATAAACAGAGACTACACCGAGTTTCTGCTAGACCAGCTTGATGCAACCGGAAAAAAAAAACGAAGCAAAAAAAGAAACAATTGTTATATGGCATAACAGGATTGGGGCGAAAATGTTTCCGTTAGAGAATTTTTATCCGTTTTAGCTTTCTCTGATCGTAAAATGTACTGAGCGATAAATTTTACGGTTTCTCAACGGTAATTACGGAAATTTATGTTATATATTCTGTCATATTCTTGGTAATATTATGTTCGATATCTCGAGAAATCGTACGCATCCCAACGCGTAACTGTCTCAACAGACAGTTACTTTCTCAAAAAAAAAACAGTTGTATTAATAAAACAAAAGAAATTAACACATTTTTTTCTCCATTATGACCACGGTCCAAGTAATGGCTCGTTAAGAAATACAGGAAAACCGAAATCGGACTTTCCACCAGTTAAAAAGTACCCAGCAAGTCGAAAATGGAAACACGAAATTTGAATTCGCGCGCGCAAAAAGGTGCTGAAATTCAAATTAATTTAATCGAGGGGGTGAAGGGGAAGTGGAGCTAATAAATGGACAAATTCCGATCTTCCTTCATTGAATTTGGCAGTGAAAATGGAAATTCAACATAATGCTCGTTAAAAAATGACATACGCGGAAATTCGCTGTCGAAAAGTCGGAATTTGAATTACCGCACCTCTTTGCGAATTTCGTGTTTCCATTTTCGACTTTCCGGGTACTTTTTAACGGGTGGAAATTCGCCGATTTCGGTTTCCCCTTTTTTTAACGAGCCATATCAACTTGGTCGTTTGTCTTTCATATATTGTAGGGTTGGCAATAACGCACACGCAATGCGGGCCCGCAATGCTCTATAAAATCATTGCGGGCCCGCAACCTCGAAGGGAGAGGAGGGGGAGTGATTGCGGGCCCGCAACGACTACTTAATTCTTACCAGGCTCCTTTTTGTGATAGGTCGTTCTTCTCTGTTCTATTCACTTCCTTCTTTCTCTCGTTGCTTGCCCGTAATGTTATTTTGGGCCCACAATCGCTCCCCCTCCAATCTCTCCAAGTTTGCGGGCCCGAAATGATTTTACACCCCATAATTCTCTTCATCTTCTTCATCTTCTGATCAGCTGATTAAGACATTCTTCAGAACCAAAGTCGCTACGCTTGATCCTTTAAAAAAACCCCGACTAGCCAACTCTAATGTATAGTGTCACACACGATATCGCAGTTATAATGGAATGAATTAACGGGGAAATACATTTCAAAGAAAAATTTTTAAAAAATGTTTCGCGGTTTTACCTGTTTAAAAAAAAAGATTTTCACAGTTTTTACCGTTTTACCGGTTTTTACCGGTGTTTCAGACAGGTTAATTATCGTTAACGATTTTTTTTACCGGTCACCCTTTTCCGCCCAACCCTGTAGCAAAAGTCGTTGCAAATAAGTACGGTGGTCAGTTCTATAAATCATGGAATTTGATTTTTTTTAATTCTATATATTATACTATAACTATAATGATGTCTGCTGCATTATTTATGAAAAAAGAACCAAACTTACGCAAATCGCCTCTCTTTCTTAGATTAATTGTTAGAGGGAGCTCGTAATACAAGGCTGCAACAATGTTATATTAATATTTTTTAAAGAGTTAAAATAGTATAGCATGTTATGAAGGATCTCATGTAAAAGTGTATGAAACCCTTCGACAGCAAATATGTTTTGTGCGAAAAAGCTCCGCGTTCATTGATAGTTGTAAGACTGGAGTGCGAAAACAACATTTTCAAATTTTTTTTGGCGAAATTTGCATATATATATATATATATATATATATATATATATATATATATATATATATATATATATATATATATATATATATATATATACACATATGCAACTGTTTAACTGTCAACTTCAAATAAATGCAACTCGCTTCCTTTTTGAGCTACCTTGCTCAATTTCCTTTTAATCGGTTGCTAATGACCTCGTCTACAATAACTCAATTAAGGATCTGGTCGGAAATGTTTTTCATATGCCATTGTATGAAAACTGTTTTAACACGCAAAATGCGATGTTTCTCGAAAATATTCTCTAAAAGGTAAGAGTTTTATTGCAGATTCGGATTTTTCTACCACAAATTGGGGTACCCTGATATATCTTTTAACCCAACTCTGTCCCACAGATAGAGCTACTGTATCATAGAATTTTTTAAAGTTTTTCATACACCAAGCAAATTCCGAACATTAGTAAACATCAACACCGTTGAAAAAATGAAAAATCACCACGCTAAACGCACTCCAAAAACATTTTTGGGAGGTTTTTCCGAACGTTTTTAAAATGGATATATTTTTTTCCGAAAGCCTAATGAAATGCACACGTCTAACCAGGATGCCCCATACGTTCTACATGTGGTTTGCATCGGGGTTGCACGTAGGGCATGGAAGAACTGTGATGTTCTTGACTGAGAACAATGGTTTGAGGGGTTATGGCAAGCATGGCGGAGCTTTCTTTCTAGGAGATCTGGTGGCGAGCACCGTTCTTCGTCATGAACGGAAAGAGGGTAGTCTGGTGCGTCACCTGATACTCCGCATAGTTCACCCTGCTGGAGCGGAAGGAGATGGGCGGCTTGTCGAATTTTAAGAACGCGTATATTTATATACATATTTGATTACTACGGCAAAAAGGATATGAACGAAGTTTCCAGCTCTACTATGAACGGAAATATTTACTTTTTTTGCATTTGTTTTTTTTTTCGAAAAAAATCATTTGAAATGCAAATAACTCCGTTATTGGCTTGAAACTTTGTTTATTAGCTTTTTGTCGTTTAAAATAAACGTTTCAGCCACCTCTGAATGAAACTCCAATTTAATTTTCAATGAAGATCAAAACAGAAAGTAGTAAAATTAAAAAAAAATATGGGAAAAACCTCCTACAATTTAGACAATCTCCTTCTTGTGTCGAATTCTCTTGTTTTGTCAGTATATTTTTAAAAAAAAAATCAGAATTTCTCACCTTTCCTATGACGTTGAAAATCATTCATTGTCTCTGAATTATAGGTATACAATTGTTTCCTTCCGTCGACAATGTGGTAAAATATTCCGTCTTTGTATGAATCAAACCACATTGTTGCGGGGTTTTTTAAGAATATCTCATGTCTTCCTTTACGGTAGACATCTCGAATTACTTTGACGTCAGATGGTGTCACCTTCAAGAGTTATAAGTCGAATTGCGAGGACTGACGCGAACTGATGAGCATTAGCTTCGCGCTATGTTCGAAATAAACCCAGAAATATTCTATCGATCAACCCGACTTTCCCTCCCTTCCTTCCTCGCGCTCTCTCTGATCTGCGTACTATCTCGCTTGGACTCTCACTCTAAACATAGAAATTCATTATGGCTTCATTATGGATTTGGAAAATTTTAATTTTTTCTGGAGACGATGGTTTCAGAGTATTTCGATTTCGTTGAGAACGAGGATCATTTTCCCAAATGTAAAAAAATCGAAATTTATATGTGACATTTAACACTCATTTTAAGTATTTTTTAAGGAAATTTTTATGTCCGAATTGACTGTGCTGAAAGAGATATGCTTAATTTTCAGTTTTTCATTTTTTTTCAAATACGACAAAATATACTTTCTTTAGTCCGTCACATAATTTTACAGTGCCCATGCCTTTTTTTTAATGTAAAACCTTGAGTAAAATTTAATCTCCGATCTAAACTTGTATTTCCATTTTGTAGAAGCAGCATCTCAAAAATAAACAAAAATTGAGGTGGAGAGTGTAGACCTGGGCCGTCATAGTCGTACCCTCGGGTAGGAGTTCCCAATACTCGTATTGGCTTAATTGAGGGATATGTGAGGGGTGCACCACTGCTAGTCGATGTCGGATGCCGAGGCGTTTGAAGGCATGAGAATTCTGTCGATGACGAAATTGTGCGTCTTTACAGCTGGGAAGACACGTGGGAACTGAATTGAAAACAACCGCAGGATCCAAGAGGGACCTCATTTCTAGTGTAAACAGGATGGACGATGGCAATAGCAACAGAGAAATAGGGGGGGGGGGACGTCTGAGCTCGAGACCACAAAACTCGCGTTATTGATGACTATGTACATCGAGTTAGTCTGAAACCATCATTTCCAGAAAAAATCCGATTCTCTAGGTTTCAACGTCTTTGTTAATCATTAAATAACGCTTGATAAGTGAAAGTTTGACTTACTGTAGCAAATATCTCTTGGACTCGCTCCAGAAAATCCTCAATTGGTGTGATAAATTTAACCGTGCGCTCGATGAAATTTCGCCATTTCTCAAAACTCATATTTGGTGTCACATCCTCAGTGTGAATAGCGTAGAGTTCGGGATCAAACAGTTCTGAAGTTTGAACGATATAAGTGATAAGTGAAATTAATTATCATCATTCATGCCACAAAAATGTGGATGATTTCAAATATTATACATTTTTTTTGTCCAAATGCAATTGTTGAATAATTGACAAATGATTTATCAATGATTTCGAGTCAAAGACTGTATATAATTCACTGATGGATGTTATATTTAAGTTTTTCATACACCCATAATTGACAGGTGATTTAATGTTTTACGCCCAATTGCGCCCAGTGAACCAATTCGTGTTTTTGCTTCTATGAGGAGTTATGGAAAATTCTAGGAAGGCATTCGAAAGCAACCGCCAAGCTTTCATGATAATTTTTTAAGAAATATGTAAATTTAAAAAAGTTTACTCAGTTTTTAAAATATGTGTACAATTTAATCTATTTTTTTATTTTAATTTTTTTTTTAATTCCCCCAAAAATTCCTTAATTGAGACGTGACTGAGTATATGCATGAATTTTGGTAAAGCCTGGAAGACAAATAGAAATCTCCTAATCGATTATGTAAATTAGACCATTTTTTAAATATTTTCAATCAACCCTTCTGTCATTTTCACTCTGACATTATAGTATTCGTTATCATTAACATATATAGTTTCCTTTTATCATCACGCGTTTTATTTTTTTATTATTTGCATAGTATGCAAATGCACTTTGCCTCGGCTCATTGCCACTGTTTTTGTTCTTTCATCCCATTCGGTCCTTCACGAAAACTCTTTAGGATCTTGTACTTTATCTTATTGATGCAAGTTAAGGTTAATATCTCCCACCTTTTTCTATGGCACATGTGATAGCATATGTATGCATTCGCACACTGTATTCCAGGTCGACCATATCGTCGTTATCAATTTTTTCCCATTTCTTTTCGTCATTAACGAACAAACTATGGAATTCCTTATTCCAATGTAGTTTGTTGAAACTAAAGTCGATCAGTAATTCAATGTTTTTAAATTCTTTGCCTCGAATGCTTTCTTCTATGTACCTGAAATTTTGTTTAGTCAAATGAGGAAGTTGAAAGGCGAAGCAAATAAACTCACTAATATACGTAAAGATTATATTACTGAATCAAAAATTGTATTTTGAATCAACCTCAACTCAATTCATTGTTTTTCTTCAAAAAAATTCTGTTTGTGTTTATATTTGCTAGGAATATTCCGAGATCGTTATTTCGTTATTTGATTGGTGAAAACACCCACTCGATAAATCGGTCAACTCTTTGGAGTGCAGGGTTACGTTTCGTTACTTTTCTCCAGAATGAATAGGAAATATCTCTGACCCATCGTCTAATTTCTTCTATTCTTATTCCGAATAAAGTTCGATACGTGTACGATAAACCTGGAAATGTTATCTTTTTCGCTTGAAAAATAAAAGATAATGATATGTCTTCAAGTTTTTACACTGACCAAATGTACACAAGAAGACCAGAAATGCTCTAAACTTTGTATATCCCATGAGTGATACAGACCTGGCCGAGTATGAGCCCGATCGGTTGAATTTTAAGAAATGTCGAAATTTTTTTCTCATTTTTCGAGTTTCAGGAAGTACCTGATCAGGTCCATTTCTATTCTACTTAACAGCTATATGTCGTCTATATAGTAAACGACAATTTACTAGTGTTTTATGAAATTTCGAGATCTTCGAGAGAAGTTGTAATCGGGGAAAGGAGGTCGAAAATAGTTAGGACACAATTGTTTCAGACCACTTAAAAAAATAAAATGATTTTTTTTGTGTGGGACCAAAAGAGCATCGACAGTTATTATGTTATTGGGATCATCTTAAGAAAAATCCTAATCGGACTGAAAATTTCGAAAAAAAAAATCCCTATTTTCGACCTGTTTCTTCATTTACAACTTCTCTCGAAGAACTCGAAATTTTCCCATACATAGATACACTATACATAGAAGACATCTGGCTATTAAACAGAACAGAAATAAATCTGTACCTAAAAAAATGTGAATGATTTTCCGAAATATCACAAAATTATCTGCCCCTCAGTCATTATCTGCCCCTCAGTCAAATCTTTCCGGAAATGTATTAATTTGCCGTTATTCGAAATGTAATAATTAATTGTTATTTCTTTGCTACCTACGTTGTGGCATCGTATTTTTATGTAATTCATCATCATATCAATTATTCGCTATTATAAATTATCCTTGTAATGCATAAATTATTATTATTAAAATTCAATCGATCGGGCTCATATTCAATCAGTTTTTGTATCGCTCTCCTATTACCTCTGCCAAGTTTAGATCTTCCAGCAACACTGAACACAGGGTTATCAGGGGTGTTTGAAATTTCGATTTTCTCATAGGAATGAAATAGCTCGAATGGATATGGGATGGATTCTACTCTAAAGTAAATGTTGTTCATACACTGTTAACATCAATTCTCTGAAACATCCCGCTGAGGAAATAATCACTGCTGAGTAAGTACAGGTAAAGTTTTTGTCGAAAGATGTTGGCTGTATATCAAAAAAAAAATTTTTCGCTTATTGTGATCGTGATGGTTTTTGGTCACTTGATAAGCGTAAAAAAACTCACTTAATATTATCGCATGTATTTCATCCAATGCAATATGATGTTCACGATCTGTAAGTATAAAACATTGATGTGAATATTTCATAAACTCTTAATTTATACATAAATTTTAATTTAGAAATACATAAATATCTTTTAATAATCACATGCGGATTTTTCGGTTCATTTGCTCGAGATTGGATCCAGACAAAAAAGTTGTAAAGCTTGAATCGCAAAAATATTTTCGTGAAGGAACATATGCTATCATAGAATTGCAGTAAAATTCTCGACCCTTGAAAAGCGAAAATGTAATGTAAAAAAATGTGCGGAGTCAGAGTATCGGCCGGCAATGGCCTCAAAGGCGTGTAATTTGTTAAATTTCAGTAAGCGGGAATGAATGTAACAAGTTCCCAGACAGAGATGTTCGTTAACGATTTTAACGAAAATCAAACTAATTTTCGTTATTTCGTTAATCGTTAATTCCATCTCTGGTCTGGTATTTCTATATTCAAGATATTACCTGAACTTAAATTCCTGTACGTATTTTGTGCTCGTGGATTATGCATTAAATCTGAACTGTTGGGATCGAACACATAAACAAATTCCATTTTTTCAAAATACAATCCATCCGCCTCTTTAGGAATCGTTTCGATGAACGAATCGATTTTTTTACTTAAAATATCAAAGAAATTTTTCCTTTTCTCAATATGATAGCATTTCTCAACTATAGCCTTCTCTGATTCAGTAATCTAAAAATAATTGCTTGAATAGCATAGTTTCTACAGGTTACCCACGTTCTGTTCTCGCATTTGTCGCATAAATTCAACAAGCGGAATCTCATAAGCTTCCTTGGTGAATTTGTAGTCCTCATTATATTTTACATTATCTTTGCTTGCTAGGAATTTCTGGCACTTTTCCATGTCCAAAGGTCTCTCGAATGCAGAAGTGAAAATGGGTGATCTTCTCATTTCATCTGAAAATTGAATAATTAATTAATTGTGTTTTTACCACAATACGTGTCGTTAATAAAAATATCACGCCTGTCACGAGAGAATTGAGCTAAATTTACAAATCATGGGAAAAGAGCGAAAATGAGTAAATGAGTTAGGACCATTTTTGGTCATCTCTAGGCATGCCCTACCGGCACTACTTCAGAATAGGGTACCAGTACACCGGGCAAGTCCAAAAGGACGTGAAAAATGAAATTAACACAAAGGAAAGGACGTTTATATTTGGCAATTATAATATTATTTAGGACTGGTACCCTATTCTGAAGTAGTGCCGCCCTACCACCCCCCCCCCCCCCCCAAAGTATCAGTATGCAATTTTCATTTTGGGGCCCAATACACCGGTTCAGTATGGTCAAGTCCCAACTTTGAACCGAATTTCTCGCTTCTGGTGCGTTTTAGCGAAAAGTGTCACAAGAGTGACCCCCGATCTTTTTTTCGAGCTCTATCGTTCTAAACAAACGAGAAGTCCAGAAAATGTCTCTGAACAGAGCTTCACTTCGAAGCAAATATCTCAAATATTTAGGAAAAGGAGGTGCTCTTCTTCCAGTATGTTATTAAGTTTTTCATGCGCTTTCGAATGAGGGGCTTGCGAAAAAAATACGTTAATGCGTTCGTACGGTTCATCCCCCTGGAAATTTCCTGATGATATGAAGTCATTTTCGCCACCAACAATCTCTCGTTTCACACACTCTCTCACCCATTCCTTTTCATTCCATCCCATTCCAATCATCACCGCACGGTCTCGAGCGCGCGGTGCTTTCTCTTCCCTGTATTTCTTTCACTCACCGGCGAGAGAGTGTGTGAATCGAGAGATTATGGTTGGGCGAAAATTACTTCAAATCATCAGGAAATTAACAAGGGGATGAACCATACGAACGCATTAACGTATTTTTTTCGCAAGCCCCTCATTCGAAAGCGTATGAAAAACTTAATAACATACTGGAAGAAGAGCACCTCCTTTTCCTAAATTTTTGAGTTATTTGCTTCAAAGTGCAGCTCTGTTCTGAAACATTTTCATGACTTCTTGTTTGTTTAGATCGATAGAGCTCGAAAAAAGAGCGAGGGTCACTCTTGTGACACTTTTCAGCTAAAACGCACCAGAAGCGAGAAATTCGCGCTCAAAGTTAGGACTTCACCTTACCGAACCGGTGTATTGATCCCCAAAATGTAAATTGAACAATGAGACTTTGGGGGATGGTAGGGCATGCCTAGAGATGTCCAAAAATGGTCCTAACTCATTTCACCATTTTTCTTCATTCCCACTCTCAGCTCAATTCTCTCGTGACAGGCGTGATATGTCATGCTTTTTATTTTATTTTTGGCGAATGTTTGCAACAAGTATGGGCTTGGGGTAGCGTATGTATGTGAGATAAACGTTTACTAGTACAGTACCGTGCAAAAGTCTATCCTCTTTTGCTTTTTCGTCATTACTATTTTCAAACTCAACCGATTATGTCCATATTTTCAGGGATTATTTTTAGATGGTTTTCACGTTTACACAGCAAATCAACCCGGGTGAACTCTTACGGTGAAATTTATTTCGAATTTATCAAAAGTCACAAATGTGAGATTTTTGGTTTAACTTCGATTTCTTCTGAATTTTTCACTCATTTCGCTACCAATGTGAGTTAAATCGTTAAAAAAAACTATGCTACGGCACCCTGGGAGCAAGAATCTACCGATATCCGAGCGAGAATCCATTCGTCGTTGACGTGTGGTGGAGCTGCCCGCTGGGACCCTTTCACAGCAGGTTCGGGTGTCTATCTCGCCTATCCACAGGGACATCAAAAGTCCAATCTTTGCTCAAACAATGAGGAAGACTAATGAATGACCACGCAAGACGACCCCGATATCTGATCGCCTGTTTATATCGAAGGAGAATACCAAGCTCATTGCAATGGACATCATGCGAGAACTGGAGGAATTTAACTATATTAAAATGCCAATCAAAAAATAAAAAAAAATGCCAAAATTTTCTAAACTTGGCTGGAAAGGCCATTTCCTTCCCTCGAATTTCTTTTTTAGACTAGTTTAGAAGCTTTAGGTACCCCAATTTGGTGACATTTGGTAAACTTCTCTCTTGATATTGATTGCTGTGATCATCGGGTTCTCCTTCGAGATGCGGGTGATTAGACGATCAGGGGTGGTATTCTTTCGTCAATCTCGGCAATGCCGAAATTTTCGGCGTGCCGAAATATTTCACGGCTATAGCCGAAAATTTTCAACCGAATATCCCAAAAGACACATGTTTGAGAGGACAATGTACCACCGACTATTCGCGTGACAAATTATCAATCAACCACTAGACTATGTCGCTTCATTTCATTCTCTATCGTTTCTCTTTCTAATACCTAGGAATATTGTTTCTCATTCTTTACGATTCCTCTCTCATTCATCATTTCACCCGTTCTTCTTTTCGCTGGTCGGTTGGTCGTGATGCTGAGACGCCGCTCAAGAAAAGGGCAAATGGCAAAAATGACAACGATGTCATGCCGAAATCCCTTTGTCCTCCCCTCAGATATTTAGGCTTTTTCGAAAAAGTGTGCCGAATTTTTCTCTTACGATGTCAAAACCGAATATTTCGGCATTCGGAAGGTCTCTCTCATTTTCATGCATGAAATTTATTTCGGAATACCGAAAAATATTTCGGAATGTGCCGAAATTGACGAAAGAATACCGCCCCAGCTACCAAAATCGTCGTGCGAGGTCGTACATTAGTCTTCTTCATTGTTTGAGCATAGAGTGGAGTTTTGATGACCTTGTGGATAGTCAAAACAAACACCCGGACCTGTTGGGAAAGGGTGTCTGCGGGCAGTACCATCTGACGTCCATGACGATTCTCGCTCGGATATGGGTAGATTCTCGTTCGCAGGATGCATAGTTTTTAAACGTGAGAACATTGATTGGTAGCGAAAGGAGTGAGAACGTTTATGACTTTTGATAAATACAAAATTCACCCTGGTTATTTTGTTGTGTAAAACACATGAAAACACTATCAAAATAATCCTTGGAAATCTTGCCCGATCGGCTGAGTTTAAAAAAAAGTAATGACCAAAAAATAAAAGTTTATAGACTTTTGCACGGTACTGTATGTTGCTTAACCACATGTGTATATTGCTCGAAAGACAGAAATACTCGCTTGCGTCCAAAAAACAAGTGATTTTTTACGCTCAATTTTGAGAATATGTATAATATATAGTAAATAAACTCACTGAGTTTGTAATGAATGATGTTAGATGAGGCAAATGTGCCAACTATATTCGATATGTATGGTTCCCCTTCCAAAGGCACTTTAACTGGTTTGTCCTTGGTCCATAATTGCCAGTTCGGCCTTTTATAATCAAAACCACAAGCTAGATCGGCCTCGAGCACGCTTTCAAAAGTACAATTTTTCCTGAATAGATTAAAAATTCTGAATATTTCATATACTCATTATACAGAATTGGTCGATAGTGATTTTGATTGTAGAGCCAAAGATCTCTTACACAATTACATTACGGTATTGATAAATTAATCAAAGTAGTGTTAAAATTTGTTTTTTTTACAAATTGGAAATGATGTGCAATGAAATTAATGTGCAAAATTGCGAAATGGTGTCATATTTTAATTTTTTTTAAATCACTCGTTTTAATGGCGAAATCAACTTACCAATATTCCTTCATATTTTCGTCAATATCAAAGTAGCGTTGCATTATTCTATCTCTTGCATTCTTTACATTTTCCTCCACTTCTTCTCGCTTCATGCCAAAGTGTTTTTGGTTTACTTGTGATATGTCTAGAAAGATCGAAATAATCAAATAAAGACCTGGTCAGAATTTAAAAATGTTTTGGTTTTTTGGTTTTAGTAGCTTTTCTACGACCAACAACTTGTTATGCAATGAATAACCATAAGAGTTATTAATATAATAGAAATTGCAAGCAGTTATTAATATAATAGAAATTGCATGCATTAGTGTTCGACTCACAGCAAATTGTGTCCGTAGTACGCTGTTCGATACCATCATCTAAATGAACCGATGAATTGATTCAAAACTATCCTACTAACACAGAATTACAAAGAATAACACATTATGTAATAACGATCAGAGTTCTAAAGAACATCTGGTTCTGAGAATTTAAAGACAGCACTACCATCAGGTACATACATAATAATTTGACTCAAGTCATGTAAATCTTCCTTTGATCTGCTCTTTCGTACAAAATTTGTCAAATTTACAACGAAAAAGGTTCGTCAAAACACTTTCACATTAGCGCGTAACTGAACAACAAACTCGAGTAATCAAAACGTACAAAAAAAATCAAAACGTACCTTTTCCGTTTATATAAAAACGCTTAATTTCTTTAGCGTATAGTACATCATTTTGAGGGTCGAAAAGCTCTTCGATTCGAGAAAAGTTTGAGTAACGCAATAAATCATCAAAGTAAAAATCTATTTTCTCTTGAAACTCCTTGTCTTTATTTGCTTTGTAGAGCTTTTGAAATACTCCTTCTAATGATGAGGAGTCCTGAAAAAAAGTTGTTCTATTGTCCGTATAAAATGTAATTGCATAATTGCATTGCTACTGCTGCTAAACAGAGGAAGAACTATCCATTAACTCCTCTTTCCTTCTTTCCTTCCTCGCTCTCTCTGACCTACCTACTCTCTCACCGGTGCTCTCTCTCTAAACATAGAAATTCATTGTGGCAGTGGTTGACCACTCTCGTACCAAATAAACAAGTGTATTTTATACGGTCAATATAAGATTTTTGGAAATATAAAGCTATTAATTTACATATAGTTACATTGTAGTTGTTACGTAAATGTGTAGCAAATCACTGATCACATTTTGACAAAAAAATGAATTATGAATAGTGCCGTTCAGGCCATTTTTTCTGGGGTGAATAAAAACAAAAGTATAGCATTTTACGGATATTCAAGCGCAATTAAGAAGATATACCTTTAGGGAAGTTTTGCTCACTATTTCGCTTATTAACTTGTCGATAGGAGCGTAATATTGCAGATTCACATTGTTAAGAATGAATGTATTGATTTTCTCCTCATATTTATTATCGCTTACATCTAGCAGAACAATTTGGTCAATATTAGTAATTACGATAACTGCGTTCAATAAATCTGAAAGAACAATAATGGAAAATATTCGATTCGTCATATTGCAACCTGAAAATGCGTGCTCCTTCACTGCATTCGGAAACTTCAAGCGCATTTGCCCGCCTCGGAATTGAAGAATGACATTCCTTAGTTTGAATGTACTTAACGTGTCCGTCTTCGGCAAAAATTTGGATGTGAAATTCTCATATAAATCCTCAGAAGCGAAATCGAATCCGATGATCTGATCAGCGGAGTTCAATGATTTTTCGAAAATACATTCAGTGATATTTCTGAAAAAAATAAACACACAATTTCATTTAATGTAAGTAAATCTTACTGTATTAGTTCTTTTTCGAGAAGAACACATTTTGTTTCTGTCATTGCAATTTTCCAGAACAATCTTCTTGATTCCGCTATCCAGGCACATTGTACGTTCAGCTTGATTCCGTATTTCTTTTCATTAATGGCGAATATTTCTGCATAATTTTAATGTTTCATCATTATCGAATGATGTCCCTGCTAGGACTAATACGCTTTGGTTTAATTTTTTTGTGCACGATGTCGTAATGCATTTTTACTCGAACTTTTAAAAATCAGTATTGTTTACAAAATACCTACCTTGAATTACACTTAGCATCCTCCTGAGTGCTTCTTCACTAACTTGATCTGAAAAGTTGTTTACATTTTGTATCATTTAAGCGCAATCAAAATTATGGAATCGCGGGTTTCCAGGTAGCTGGTGATTTTTGGTTTCACAGTATTTTTAATATTCTCTTACTGTCACGCCGATTGAGAAATGATGATAAAAATCGCAAACTTGTTTAGCCTATTTTGATGTTAGTAAACTTTATTTGCTTAAAAAGTTAAATTATTTTCCAGCGAAAATGAGGTTGATTAAAATTCGTTCATCAAATTGATAAATCTCTTGCCAATTATAGGCTATGGCAGTATTGAAAACGTGAATTTAAAAAAAAATAAAAATTAATAGTTAACCTTGTGCACAATTCTCAAAAGCTCTTTGATCTCCTGTTTGAACCATATGTTGCACATCGGCAGAAGTGAACAGGGCATCAAAACCCGCGATATATTCTTCTTTTTGGTGAAAATTCGCAAAAGATGACAGATCTTTCTTGAATATCTCAGACAATTTGCATTGAACCTCTTTGCGCTTCTCATCTAGATAGCATTCTCCAATCATTGCTTCATCGTTCGACGTTATCTGCGGGGTTACCAATAGTAAAGTTGCATAACAATTCATTATAGTTTAAAGGGAAAGAAATTAAATTCAATCTTAGAATTTAAAAATAAAAAGATAAATCGGTGCCCCGTAAATGATATAACCATACATAGTGATATAAAAAAGAATCTCACTTGATACACCCATTTGATCTTTTGAAGCAGACGAGTCAAGTTATTCGAGAAGTTGTTTTTGACCTTGGTCATAATGTATTCATGCCATCTTTCTTTAGTATTCTCTCCTGACGGGTTCCCAGTTAAAACAATCGGCTTTACTCCCAAAAGTGCTGAAACAATCTTGCATTTAAAGTTGTATATCTGATTGGATCAAGTTACTGAATTACATATACACGCTAGGAACAGTTGAAAAATAATCCATGTGCTTGTCAACATATTTTATTGTTTTTTTTCTCGACAACTATTTTGATCTTCAGGATTTCCTAACCGGCAAATTCTCTTAAATATAGGTTAGCTAACTGGACACCCGTAAGGCAAGGGTTTTGGTTTTTTTTATAGCTTACACCAAATTCTCTCAAAAGACACGTTGGAAAGTACTCTCTGGAGATAGTAACTGTAATTTTAGTAAACTATCCAAGTTATCTCACATTAGAGTACACGGCTCTCCAATTGTCGGATCACCTATGGCTCAAATTTGAGAGAGTTTGCTGTCAGTGGTCTATCGTACTCAGCGTAATCAACTTACAGCTTGCAACTTATTTTAAAATATTCGAAATTTTTATTTTATTTTTCAGCTACGCCAAGCATTACTAGATCTAATTAGTCTATCATATGAATGGACAGCTCACCGTCCGGTAATCTTTCCCTTATTGCATTTGCGAAATCGAATGGATATTCTTTTTCAAGTGAATTCAAATATTTGCGTAGATCCTGGTTCGATGTTGTTTCAGGTGTCTTCTTCGGGTCGGTGAAAAAGGTGGGAATAAACGATTTCAGCCACACTTTTGAATCGAACTCGACATCTATCAGGGACTCAATTTTTTGTAGTGATTTTTCTTCGACGCACTTCAGAAGCAAACTGAAATGAATAACTAGGAATGCACAGTCATGTGGTAGTCATGCGAGTGTAAAAGAAATTTACATAAGAGCCCTGCGGAAAAAATATTCGCTAAATCTGGGACTCGTCAATGATAATAATAACCCTGTAGAATAAAACTTGGATAGATATATTACGAAATATTAGAAATTATTACTGGAAAATATAACGTTTCAATACTTACTCGGCGAATTCGTGTTCTCTAACGGTTTGATCTGTTTGCTGTTTGACGAAATCATGAAACTTTACACGTTGTTCCCTCATGAACAAGTCCTTCTCGTTTTCATCCAATTTGTATTTTGCATTAGTACTTGTCGCCTCTGAAAATGGATGTGTGAACAATCACAGTGCTACTTCTGGACGACATATTTGTCCCAACGAAATTCCAAATATGCGAAAATCTTTATGTTCACATTGGTGTGGTGTAAACAAATACATGACGTATGCGCAATTTATGAACTCCTTTGGTGACTTCTATCGCCACATTTGCATAGCTAACTTTCGTAACATCTTACAAATTATAAAAGTAATGAATAAGAAAGTTTTAAAAAAGTGTTTTTTTTTTTGTGCGGAGTAAAAATCATTGGATCATAAACGGTGAGAATGAATTTGATATAACGAAAATGACCGGATCGCTCTTAATTCCATTTGGGCCTGATCACTGCAGATCCATTCACACCATCCATGATATTTATATGTAATACAATAGGTCTATGCCACACAAAATATCATTCAAAGAATGACCACACAAAATATCATTCAAAGAATGACCACACAAAATATCATTCAAAGTATGTTTACTACGAAATATAATCGTAAAAGAGATAAATGAATATTGAACTAACCAATAATGACCGATTTAACTTCCAACACATACTTAGTTAATTCCTCTGAATTTATAGAAATTGTATGGAAATAACCAAATGTAAACAAATGTGTAAATATTACCATTTAACTTTGTCATCTTTTGAAATTTCTCTTCCATTTGTTTTTCATCGTCTGCGTATAGCAATTCATTAATTGCTTTTAAGTACAGCGGTGATTCAGATACTGTTTTGTGTTTTAAATGACGCTCCACAATAGATGTGATAGAGCATTTCTCATTACTATACAATCGATAGCACTCTCTCAGTCGCGTCTCGTCGTCTTTTGTTATCTTAAATGATATCGTTTTTACAAAATTAACTTTCCGCTTTGGACTGGCAACCTTCAATATCTCAGCATTAATTTGCTTATTTGAAAGAAAATGTGACTAAAGATATAGACGCTTGGGATCCGCGCGATTTGTCGAAGTTTTATGAAAATATCGATCACACTATCGATGAAAAGTTCAGGCGAAATTCAGTAAATATCTATGACGTTTTGCTGTGGAGGCACTTTTCCCACCTCCGCTTATTCCCGTTTTAGGCTTTGCACTAGAACTTAACTGCGCACATGATTTTTTTTCGACACATGAATTTAAAAAAAACAATGTCTATTGATCCAAACACACTTTGGCTGACATAGAGATAGAGACATCAAGATACACTTTTTTTTAAATGATAAAACAAAAATAAACATTTTTTTCAACTTTTTCTTCAGAACTTCGACAAATTTCACGGGTTTTTTAAATTATATTGCATACATTCGTAATTTGTTTCAACTCTTCTAGTACTGTTTCGATAGGCCATTTGTAGTCTCCTTCCACGATTTCCACCATAAAATTGTGCCAATCCGTTACCGTTAACATCTTTAGTCTAACAAATTCGTTTGGGTCGATCCTCAGCTGTTTCTTATCGGATAAAACTGAAAAGGATTGAATAAAGTTCATATGATTTTAACAATGTTCAAATTAATTTGTAGATATTTTAATTCTGAAAATTGTCCATAATTTTAGTTCAAATACAAATTTAGTTTTCAATGAAAGTTGGCATCAAATTGTTGCTATGGAGTTAACGAACCTGCAGAAAGTGAAATAGTGAGAGCATTCGGAAAGTTGAACCGTTGCCCATTTTTACTTCTCCATTTTAAACTTTTTCCAATGTTTTCAAGAAGCTTCGCTAACTTTTCACGCATTGTTTGGTCTTGTGGCATGCAATCCTTCTCGAAGATTTCTTTAAAATTTTCTTGACTAAAATCGAATCCTAACAATTTCTTTTTTGAATCATCATTATAGGCATTCTTCTGCAGACATTCGGATATGCAGCTGCAATTAAATTATTTTTTAAAGATTTCGTTAATCATATGTAAATGCACTTGTAAAACTGCGTATTAGTATAATAAAAATGTTCATTGATTATTTTTAAATTTGAAAAATGCATTTTTTCAGCCACTGAGCGAATTGGGAAGGAACGTCTGACACTAAACGATTGGTGATTCTGTGCATGCTGAGGTCCCATTTCCTTTCATCATGTCTCACCTGAAGAGTTCCCTTTCCATGTATAGTTCGGATGTTTCCATAGCCTTCTCCCAGAATTTGATACGAAGTTCTCTGATCCATTTGTGTCTTATTCTAGCTGCTGATATCCCGAAGTAAGCTTGGCACTCATATGACCATCCTGAAAAGTGCAATTTGATAGTACCGTATCAATTGTCTATTGTAAGCTGTGACCAAAATTTAAAAGTAAAAGATATCTTGGTACATTTTTTCGTTCTTTCGGTACCAAGAAAACTAAATTTACCTTTATCGCAATTCGTATACTGTTTCATACATAATATTTACCATCGTAATCATTCTTATTCGAAACAACAACAAATACAAAGGAAGCATGTTTTTGTCTTGATCAATGTGAGAAATCGCCAGTAGAACATTTTAAAGTTGGTTGTTGTTAAGTTTTATTTTGATATAATGAAACAAAAACACCTAATATAGGACTTCTTATTATATTTTTTTGAATATCAAAACAAATGAAATTTTGGTAATTCTAAATTTGCGATTGGCTCTTAGCCTTTTCAAACCAAGCGATGTTTATTTCAGAAAGATTTGATTGTGAGAACAAAACACAACAGTGGGGGAGCTAGATTTTACAATTAAGATATCTTAGTGTACACTTACTCTGTATTAGCTCGCTCAAGTGATTGACCATATTTTCTTCTTTTGTGCCTGAAAGTATCAGTGTTTGATGGCCGTGAAAACCAAAAATAAGGTACCTTCTCTGTGTCTACGTTCGTCTACCGAGCAATCCGAGTTGTCGATGATCTTTTCTATATTTCCGTGCAATAACTTATCCACGCCTTGGATATATGTATACAGTGATTGCCTGCTGGGAGAATATGCGTATTCATCGGGGTCATCCAAACATTCGCGAATATTTCGCGCGATAATTTCTGTGGTACAGCTCAGGAACGCTTGTCTCTTATTTTTACGATAACATTTTCTCAATCGTTCCTCCTCCACTAGACTTATGTTGGTTTTCAGACGCATTTCGAAGAGTACTTTTTGGATATGTGTTTTATATTGGCCCTCAAAATTGCGTCGAATGATCGTGTCCAATTCGTCTTCTTCCAAAACTTCCGCATATGTATCGTCTCCGTTGATTTTGGAGGCCGCGTTTCTGATGAGTTCTGAAAAGACAATTTGAAGGTGTTATCGGTATGTTGTATTTGTTATAAATTATTTTAAAATATGTGCACATATATCACTTCGGTACATTAATTTACTTATTAAATTAATCTATCAGTGCGTGTGTGTGAAAGTGCAATGTGAAACTAACATCTCGAACATATTTTAATAGTTTGGTAGACTACGTAACCAATGATTGGTAATCATACAACAACTATTCAAAGATATGCATCAAATATTTTGGAGATGGTTTGAGAATGTTATGATACTTAATAATCAAGTTTTAATGCGAAATTTGATCTTACCATCAGATAGTATTTGATTTATTCCTTGAGGGAAGTTGAACTTTACTGTGGGTCCGAATCTATCCAAATATCTGAGAAGAGCCGACTTGTTGGCTGACACCCCATCAGTCATAAATGTTGATTGGAAAAGTGAGGGCCACCCTTTTGCCGTGAAATCGAATGTCTCCAGGGCTTCCACTGATTTTAAGGTTTCGTCATGAATACATGATGTGATGGCCCTAAAATATTTGATCGAATTTTGAACACTGAAAAAAAATCCGGCAAAAATCCGATTCGCAGGTTGTGAAATTTTGTTCTTTACTAGTGCAAACCTGAGGATTCTATTCTCGCGAGAAAAATGTTTGTATCTATCTGTCCTGTTTATCTTGACCCAGAACAATCTTCGAATCTCAGATATCCACTTTTTCACTTCTTCCAGTTCAACACCATAATATGTTTGACAGATAAACGATACTCCTACAAGCAATCCCTGTTACATTGAGTACATTTTAAAAAGGGGACTGACTTTTTATGATCGCTTTCAAATTGTCCATGTACTCTTGATTTCTGTTATCCTTGTACTCTTCATTTTTGTTGTCCTCCGATGTACGATCTGAATGGGATTAATTAATCATTATATATGGGTAGATAAGTCTCCGCGAATTTGTATCCGCTCTTTTTAATTCATATCCCCCGAATTTGTATGATGATTTCTACGAACCATGGTAAGTCACGATTTTCTGTGAAGAAGAAAACCTCCACTCACCTAGACTCTCTGTGTAATTATCTTCAAGCTTATCCATTTTCACACACATATCAACAAGCATTTCATCAATCTTCTTAATATATTCGAAATAGTCTTTCGAGGAAGTGTTGTTGTCCATTTGAGAGTTGAAAGTGTACATAACTTGGTCAGTGAATTTATCGTGACCTGCTTCGCGATAACACTCCCGAATATGTTCGACATCTTCTTGTGTAAGCTGGAAAAAAACATGATGTAAACAAAAAATGTTATGGAATTCTACAAGTGTAGAAGACTGCGAAAATTCTTCACTGTACCAAGATGTTTTTCTATGGTGAAAAAGTATTGCATTAATCGTGCTTGAATGAATCTGACCTCTGTCTTAACTTGGACCTCGTGAAGGAAAGTCTCTACCGGTACTTCATACTTGTGATTAACTTTATCAATGATGAATGCATGCCATTGCTCCTTGTTCAGTGGCACAGGTTGGATCCCGATCCCGTTTTCTTTAGTTTCGATAATCACGATCGCATTCTTTTCAGTATCTACGAGGAAAATTATTCGGTTTTGAAGTTGTGCAGTAGATAAGAAAAAATAATATTTACTTACCGGGTTCGAGTATATAATTGATTTGTCCAGCAAATTTGAATTGATGATCACTTTTTAGCGTTTTTAGGTACGTTTTTAAAGCTGAAGTGTTGGGAGTGTCCTTATCCGGCAAGAAAGTGGAGCTAAATTGTTCGATCCACTTATTCTGAGCAAAATTGAAGCTTTTTATAGAAGAAATTGATCGTAAAGTTTTCTCTTTGATGCATCTCGATATAATGCTGAAATATTTTTTTTATTTACAACAATCAGTGATGTCTATGAACTAGTATATTGATGCGAATGTGTCTTTGCAAAAAATAGAGGAGTTGAATATTGGGAGCTGCTACACCAAGTTAATACTATAGCCGCATAAGTATATGTTATTCAGATGAGAAAGTCAAAGGACCACTTCGAATCTGCCAGTGGAAAACAAGTTGAAATCTATTTTCAGAATGATTTCGCAAGCCAAAAAGTGAAATTTTAACCCATGCTAAACTGACTGCTATATATTAACCCATGCTAAACTGGCTGCTACTGTCATGCCCCACACACATTATTCGTCCGACCTTGCCAATACTTCGAAGCTTTTTATTTGAAAATGCGCATCTTTTCCTAGTGGAGCAATGGACTTTCGCCTCCGCTTATCATTTTCACGCGAATCTATCATTTTGCGAAAATAGATTTGGCAATAAGGGAGATATGATCTATGTCAGAATATATTAATCGCAAAAAAACAATGATCTCCTTATTTAATCGTTACACACCCTATGAAATCCTTTTCTGCTGCGAGTATCTTTGTCATTTGCAAAGCTTCTCTGAAGAAGTTCGATCGTAATGTTTTCAAAAAATCCTTGACATCGTTCTCCTCAATTGGATCGTATTTCTGGCACAAATATGACCATTCTGAAATGATGTGATTGCTCAGTATCTAGTTTTGTTGAAGATCCTGAGCTAATTTGAAACTCTTTGCTCTCGCAATGCTCTCAAGTTTTCTTTGTCTACGAGTGCGCGATGTCAGAACGGAGAGTAAAGGTTGACGAAGCCCACACTAACTCAAACATGATACATTATGATATAAGTACTCTCGACACACAAGCGGATGCAAAAGTGTGGGGATAAATATACTGAAATTGCGGATATATATAAATCATACTCATGATCATTTGTCTCCAGTAGTCGACGCGCTGCACCTCTATGTTTTCTGAAATTAAACAAAATTTATTTTTCGACGTATTTTTTTCTTAAATAAGTAAAGTGTTAAAAGCTGTAGAAAAATGCTGCGAAACTATAAAACATGATAGTAAATTTCATATATCAAAAAAGTCGGCTTAAAACTTCTTGTAATACATCGACCTTAACCTGATAAACGCGGTACTATACGTGTTAGTTGATAACGCGAAATTTAACCTTCAGAAAATATTACTTAAGGAGTATGTTGCCTTTTTTCGGGATGCTTTAAGGAATGTTTCTTCTTGTGGTCTTGTAAGTTTAGGATCTTCAGGGTTCAATAGATTTGTCATCTGCAGTATATAATCGGCATGTTTTTCGGGTGGAATATCATTGAAATCCGATTCGGCGATAACGGAAGCGAATTTGACGAATATTCTATATCGACGCCGTCTATAGACTTCTCGGATATGAGCAATGTCGAATTGAGTAACCTTAAAGAATATTAATAATGATTAAAATAATAATAATAATATTATTTTTTTGCATTTTTGCTTTGATCTTGCGAATTTTCGTTTAAAAACCTTGCATGATATCTCGTAATCCATACATGATCACGGATAATCCATGCAAGCTTCGAGTATATTTCATGCTTGATCGATTTCAGTAAGTGATGGTATGCATTTTGGTCAAAATACCCAAAAAAATTGAGATTATTGAGCGTATAAAAATCAATTGTTTCATTTGAACGAGATTGTCAGCAATGACTATTTGCCGTTTTGCATATTTCAGAAACTGATTTTCTCTTTTAAATATCTTATAAGCGCGGCGAAAATCAGACGGGTTAGGTGTGGGGAAGTAGAAGGTAATCGAGATTTACAAGCTATAGGCGAGAGAGTGCAGTCGTCCGTTGTATTTGTACATACAGTTTGTCATTTTCTTATGCATGTACATTTTATACGAACAATACGAACCTTTTCCATAAGCTTATGTTTGTCGGGTTGCTGAGTCGACATGAGCTCAACATAGCTCGACAATTCACCACCGTTTAGAATGCGACACCAATCATAGTAATTTGCATTGTTTAATTGCTCTTCTAGGTTGAGCTTAGTAAATGAATCTTGCCGTTCTCCATAATCTATAAATGAACAACATGAAATTAATCGTATAGATGTTTGAATATAATATAATATGTTCAAATATAAATACAAGGTTCAGAGCAAGGGCAAAACCACCCCTAGAGGGTTCTCGGATAAGATGATAGCACACATGGTGGAACGAGAGGATCTTTGATATTTCAAAACTAGTAGTTTACTTATCATTCCGACTAGAAGTAGACTTGTAAGTCTACTTCTAGTTTGACGTAAGTTAACTGAAAGTTGTGTATACTTTGATATTTTAACTTATTGTTAGTCTACTTAAAATACGTCACAGACTTGCTAGAATATGCACTCAATGTCTGAACCAATCGATTTAATAGAAATTAAGATAGACACAAAATACTTTCATCAATGATTCTCTGACACAAGGTTACTAATCAATAAGAGTAAGATCTACCTTCCCTTCCATCCTCTCCATTATCATCATCAATTCTCTCACAATCACTCTGCTAGTCTAGGAAATACACATATCTCCGGCTATACCACTGGTTCTACGATGTCTACACTACTCCTTCTACGATGAGGCTGGCTACTTTCAACTACTGGCAGTTTGAAGACTGGAGGAGGACTGGATTTGTTAGTTTAATAGTCTGTATTTGTAGTCCAAAAAAGTTTGTAGTCCAAAATTACCCTATATTTGAAACATGCATGTTCATAGTTCTTTCAGACAACCTCATTACATTTTAATTTTATTGTCTACGACCTTTTGATTCTATACTAAGATCACTCTTTTATTTCGTGCATCTGCACGCTATACAATAATTCTAGAGTACGTTTGCATGCTTTTTATACTAAACCTCACATTAATTGGAGTTTACTTTAAGATTGACGTCACTTTTTCACTTTAAGTAGACATACATAGTGACGTCACGCTTTAAATAGACTTGCGTTTCACTTTAAGTAGACTTACAAGTGTAGTTTTCACCGTTTACCTTATCTCGGCGCATCACTTTAAAATCAGAAACTTCTCTTTAACATACCAGTTCAAAAGAAAAAAAAACCTTGTGTTTAGATATCGGTCGGCCGATCATTGTTTGTAAAAAAACAACCCAAATAGTTTCCCCTGTTCAACTTAGATATGTAACTAAACAGACTGAGAATTAGGATAGTACTATGAGTCCACAATCGGAAGGTACTCCAACAATAGCAACAAAAAAACTAACTTTCTATGATGTTACGAGTCTCATGATAATTATCAAAGGCATTATCAATTGTAGTGTATCCCTTTGTAATGCCTTGATTCGAGACGTTGCAAAGTCTACACAACAACTTCTCATAATCTTTCCTATCATATTGAAAGTCGCACAATAATTCTTTAGCGTCCAAAGCGGAATTCCGTATATCACTGAAATTTTATTGTATGTATTGAGTTGTTTTGACAAAAAAAATTATTATTTTTACTCACACAATATTTGATGGTTTCTTCTTCTCCAGTGGAATTTTATCGCACAATTTGGCAACGAACTTTCGATGATCCCTTCTTTGAGTTCCGTAGCATTTGCTAGTTATAAGTAGAGTTTCTGAAAATGAGACGTCCCACATAAACCCGGGGGTCTATCAAATGATCGAGATTTATAGAGAACGCGCCTTAAAATATAAATAAATAAAAAGCGAACTACAGGATATTCAATATGCGATTTCAAAATTTTTTATCAAAGGCAAAATTCGTGTGAGAAAAAGACCCTGAAATAAACGAAAAGTCAGCCATTCATTGTTTTTTTTAAACATTTTGATAATACATCTGTTGGGTTGAAAATACGGGTCGAGTTAGAGATCTCATGCATTTCTCATCGAACATTGCAAACACAAAAATTGAATAAATAATGACTTACTTATTATAAAATACCGAACTGGGCAACCATCTTCTGAAATGCTTTATAATACAGACTGTTGAAATTTTTTTTGCGTTCATGAACCTAACCCCCCATTTAGCAGTGATATATTAGCAAAAGGGTTATAATGGAATTGAAATATTCCGCAGGCATACCAGACAAAATCAATGGTATCTTAAAATCTTGTACATGAATCAGAATACTGATAATCTTGCCTCGATCTGAAGCTAAGATCGTTTGCTATGATAGGGTTGCCCGGATGTCGTGTTAGGGTCGGAAAGAAAATGGATGTTTTCTTTGCAAATTGGCTTAGTTTTGAGAGAGGGGCCAGAGGGGACAAATAAGCAAATAAGCAAGTAAGGGGACAAGTGTATGTGTAATGCATACCTGTCATTAAACTTAAATTCAATGATTTCGTTTCGTCATCGTTTGATGGACCATAAGAATCCAACCATTTCAGGTACATTTTCCTCTTTATAACTTCAGATATTCCATTAAAATACTTCTTGACCTCATTGAGTACATCGTTTTTCTCCATTTCCTCGTCGAAGAATTTTTCTGCTGCTTCTCTATAGCAATCGTGTATGATAATTTCCAGTGAAGGCGAGATCTGCAAATATTACTGAGCAAAAAGTCTATGTACTACATTACCTCTTTCAATTTAATAATCTCGCCAAGCATTGTTCCTATGGGTGTTTTGAAATGTGGCGTAACAATGTTGTCGACAAATTTTTTCCACTCTTCCTTCACTTCTGATTTAGGATGTTGCTCCTTTATAATGTTTATGCTTTTGTTCCTTGCACAATCTTGATAGTCTAAAAATGAACGTAAACTCAATTTCGTTGCATGAAAACTAATTGTATTGCGCAATTAGTTTTCATGAACGAAATAGACTTTATCGAAATTGAAAAATAATGAACACCAAATTTTAAATTCTGATGGACTATCTTTTTTTCAACATGATCCGATCAATCAACAATCATGCAGTATCACTTCCCATTGATTTTTTGTTCTTTTCATTAAAAAAGGAAACCTACCCTTTCTCAAATGATCGCGCACTGCATTGGGAAATTTCAATTCCTTGTTTTGTTCTAGATGTTTTATCAGATTCTTAATATTTGGTGATGTACTCTCTTTCGGAATGAATATTGCGATGAAAAGTTTGTGCCAGTCATTTGTGAAATCAAATCCTTCAATCAGCTGAGTATTATTAAACTCTCCCTTTACTAAGCAAGGGTGCACGAGCCTGAAATTGCAAAAGCATTTCACACATTTATCAAATATCTCTTACTTAATTAATTCATTCTCAATACTCAATACATCAGATGACATGTGTTGTTCCCAAAAAGAAAGACGAATTTGAGTTATCAAGTCTTTGATGTCGTTATTATCGAATACACCAAAGAGAGATTGATTTATAAACAACAGATCTGTAAAAAATATGAATCGTACAGTGTTGTAAATTGTATTGCATTATACGAATGTGGACTTACACAAAATTGCATCGCGAACTTGATTCACACATTTTTCCAGCGAATAAACTGCAATAATGCCTTGCTTTAAGTATTTTCGTATTTTAGTATTGGTTTTAGTATTAGAATTTAAGTATTAATTATTAAGTAAAGTATTTAAGTATTTTCTGTTTGAAATGTATCAAACCTTTCAGTTCTTTCTTCACGCTTGGTAGCGTAGTCGGCATACGCAGAATGTTTTCATCTTCAACATTGAGTAATTTATCGATTTCTTGAATATAATCTTCCGTGGGTACAGAAGCAGCTATTTTTCTCAGCTCTTCATGAGAATCGATAATAAACATTATAGACTTCACAAAGTCTGCAAATCGCTCTTCGCGATAAGCAAGACGAATGTAGTAGAGGTGATAGCTTTTGAGCTGAAATTATTAATTTTTAAAAGAATTTGCATAAACAGGGATCAATCAATTATAATTTGCATTATATGATATATTATGATGTCTATTTAACGTTTGCACACACCTTTGAAACTTTCATACGCTCTAATTCACATATGAGAGTGCCTATGGGAATGTTAAATCCAAGAGGTACGCTAGTCTTGATGAATTTTTTCCATCGAGCTACAGTCATTGCATCATTAAACCAGGCTTTCCCGATAAACTGATTGAATTTGGTTTTGTTGATCATAACGGGCTTTGGTGATGTAGCTGCAATTGTATTAATTTCCATTGCCCAGAAGTCATCGCTTATTACATTTACATGTTGCATACTGATGTGAGAATTTTGGTGAACGAAATGAACTCACCGAGTCTGATCACATCATTGATTATTTCTGGATGAGTCAATGTAGATTGACTATATTTTTCCAATGTTGATCTTAGCTCCATCGCCCAAGGAGTGTTTCTTCCATCCAAAATGTCCCCAAACTCTTTGTAGCAAGTGCTCTTGGTACAGTCAACTTTAGAAACAACATCAATCGATAACGTCTTTTCAGCAGCGCAAATCGATATGTGTCTGTAAACATGATTATGAGTTGTTTTTGATGCATGGAAACAAATTATTAGTCATCATGCATTATTTGGATAAGGAGTAGCGGGAGCTACGTTCACGCATGATGAGTATATTTGCATGCATTTTCCTACGAAACAAAATTCAGAAAATGAGAAAATATTGGGCCCCAGGCAGTGGATTAAGCAATCCACGGATATTTCCTATATAGCAAGATGCACCAAAGTGAAAATTAATAGTGATTTGGAATTCGTTGGACAAATTGACTGAGGTATAGGGACACACAAAGAGATAGACAGACAAAGCTCGCGATTTTCAAGGAAGAAGTAAATGATTAAACCAACTTGATCAACTCCGTCTCTATCTCACTTAACGCAGAAGTAAATTGAAGAACGTAGTTTGCGAAGCGAAGACGAAGTGCTCTAATGAACATTTTCGATTCAGTTTCATCAATATCTCTGTATTGCTTTGCGTTATACAATGAATCTGCAAAATAAGACTATAATCAGTTTGAGAATTTATTTGTCCTCTGGTTTATTCCAAATGTTATTATCGTCGTAATGATATACGCATTGAAATTGCTTAATTAGTTGTTGGAGTTATTTGATAAGTATATTACTGATCAAATCATTTCTTACAATATTTGTTAGCGCGCCAGCGCGATTTAAAAAAAAAGAGTTTATTTCTTAATATGAAAATATTCTTTAAAAAAAGATATTTTCAGATACATAAAGCATAGATGATGTAATATTACAGATTATAAACGCATTAACTCACCTTGAATAAGTGCTTTAATATGAGCGATGCGCATCGTGTTGTTTCCATCTGCAATTATTTTTGTTGATTCATCAAACATAATTATAAAATAAAAATAATATAATATAAAATAAGGCACCTTGTTTCGTATTATAGTCTTCAAGTGGCTTGCCCTGCTCTCTAAGTGTTTCGTCAGTTGGGTTCAGAAGATAATCCAAGTCATTCACAAAATTTAGCTTGTTCTTTGTATCAGAATCATTTGGAAATTTATCGAAGTACTTAGCCATTACTACATCAACTTTCTCAGCGAACTGTTCACTGTTATAGATTCGATAGCACTCTCGAATGGAATCCTCTTCCTTTTGTGACAACTAAAGCAAATTATGAAATAAATATTTTTTTCATTTTTATCCGAGCCCAGAACCCCGGGCTTAAAAATTACCTCTTTCCGATTCTTCAGCTCGCTTAAAAGACGGCCTAAAGGCGTTTTAAAACCAAATTTTACGCTTGACTCAATGAATATGTTCCATTCATTTATCTCTTCGGTTTTCGGAAAATCTCCTGTTATATCAACAACGATTCCATGGTATGCTGAAAAATAATCAAATATAGATGATTTTAATATAAATCATTTAGATTTTTTTTGATAATTGCAAAATAAAAATAATATATCGGTTCGATATCGATGACTTTTTCACCGAACTGCAAAATTGAATTATAGAATCTTAGCAATAATTGTCAATTTCCGATTGTCTCTCGCGCTGTATGTGCAAGTTTCCCGTGTTAATCGTTGCGGGAGTCCGTCAAGGAATTCAAAGAATTTTCCGCTTTAAATTTGCCATTCTACTTTTTTAAACATTATGACTTGCCTTTCGTTAAAATATAATTGGCAGCATTAATCAATTTGAAGTCCGGTTTTCCATCCACAAACTTTTTCAAGGAGCGGAATGAATCTGTGTCATGTTCTGCGTTCATAAACAATCTGACAAAATCTTTGCTCCAGTCATTGCCATTAAGTTTGCAACCTTCCAGAAGATCAGTATCAGTGAAGTCTCCATTCGTCAAGGTTGCTTGCAGACAACTGAAAGTCGAAATGATGTGGCCGTCGTTTCGCAACGAAAACTCACGATAGGAATTCTTTCTCTAACTTAAATTTGTCTTTCTTATCACTTTCCATTAGTCTGTCCCAAAGAGATAGACGAATTTTCACTATTGCTTCTTTGACGTCCTTTAAACCGAAGAGTGAGTTATTGATATACGACAAATCTGAAATGAGAAAAATATATCCTGATAATAACGTTGGTGCTTACAGAGAATATTTTCGCGAATTTGTATCACACATCTGTCAATTGCGTAATCTGCAGGATTTTGCATTTCACCATCTGCGTTGGGAAAATCATCCGGCAAAAGTGAAGGCAAGACGGCTGGCACGCTATGGAGTTCGACGTCATTCAGCATATCATCAATAGTTTTAATATATTCATCCAGGGAGTCGGGTTTCATCTTATTCAGATGCATATTTAAAAGATTTGAAATAGTCTCCACAAATTCATCCCATCGCACTTCTCGATAGGCCACTCGAATGAAGTATCGTTGGCTGTCATTTAGCTGAAATTGATTGTAGCAAAGATCAAGAATGTAATATAAAATGTTTTATGGGATTGGGTGTCAACCCGTGTATTTTTTTCGAAGTGTCCTTTCTTTAGAAACGCATGTACAATGGGGTGTTTCGAACTTTCTACATTGAAAACCATGAGAAATGCATTGAGAAATGTACCGTTGACATTGTGACCCGTTCCAGTTCACTGATGATCGAATCCGCAGGAACATTACATCCAAGAAGTAGACCAGTATTCAGGAATGTTTTCCATTCTACTATAGTCATCGGTTTGTTCAAATTGGGTGTTTTAATAATCTTTACGGGATTTGATGAAGTTGCTGCAATTTAGTCCAATTAAAGGTGGAGACCCGCGAATGTTCATGCAAATCTCTTGCATCTTGATTATGCAAGTGTCAAGTGTTATGCAAGAAGATAGAGTGACCACTCATCATTCTCTTAGCGCACTGGTATATTTTCTGACTGGAGAACGTATGGTCGCGGGCTCGAATCCTATTGCCGAACTTTCTTATTTTCAAAAAGCGCGCCTTTGCCTGCGATTGCAAGCATGATTCATTCATGATTCTAGCGATCAATAAGTTGAATTAACATAAAATAAATAATATACAGTGTGTAGAATAACTTTTGCTAACTTTCTGTCTTCACGATTTGTTCACGAAAATATTCGCGGGAGTCCACATTTAAACAGGCACACTTATCGGGTAATAAGAAAAATAAATAAAATCACATCTAACTCGTACAAAGTTAAGGTTTCATAAGGAGTAGAGTAGGATACAAATTCTACGATCGAACCAAACAATATATAGTTTAATTACTACATTGGTTTTTTTTCACGTGTTGTAGTGTGTCAATAAGAAATAACTTGCCAATCTTAATAACATCAATGATTCTCCTCTGATTATCCCTTGTCATCGATTTCTCATCCATCAAAGCCTGATACAGCTCAAATGCCCAAGGACTTTTCATCCCATTTACGGCGTTCTGATAGAATTTGGTGGCCCATTTTTTATCATCGAAGTTGAAGTCTGTGAAGTCTCCCGACAGCGACCTTTCAGCAGCACAGATAGAGATTTTTCTATAAACATTTTCGTTAACCAAATATTGGAAAAATATGTTACTGAATTAACGGTTGTTTTCAGGGCATTATGCAGATTGATTACAAGTGTATGTAAATCAAATATAGGGTAATCATGGTTTTGCATCTAAATTATTAATATTCTTATCTATGATAGGGAAACACTCAGCAAAAGACTATGATTAAATGAACGTTTTTATACGAGAGCATATCTCCGAATCTCGGGATCGGAGAAGGGACCCATAGTCGAGATGAACAGCAATCTGTTCAATTGCAATTTCCATTTTCAACATCGATTTTCAATAGTTAAGAAACTAAAATCCAAAAAGTGAAAGATCATATAGTCTTATTGTTAGGATTTGATCATCTTTCCAACTTTTTTTGGTTTTCAAATATAAAAGTGATTTTTTACACGACCAAACACAAGCAATTATTCTACCCATTCGTTTCATTCTACAAATTCACTGCGATGGATCCTATAATATCAGTCATACGTTCTAATATTTCATTTTGTGCTGGAAAACAAACTTTGTTAAGTTCGTGGGATGGCAGATATTGTGATAGAAGTGCAAACGAAGTTCCTCTATCCATGACGTCACTTCTTCATCTTCTGTTCGGCGGAACTTCATTGCGTTTTTCACTGAATCTGCAATGGAATGAGAATCATGAGACTGTGTTCGTCAGATTTCTTTGTTTGAAAAATAATAATTCCAATTTGTTAAGTACACTGTTTCCTTAAATTTGGAAAGCTTGCTGATAAAACACCTCGCAAAATTAAAGGGACAACACATCACTCATTTTGAAATAAAATACAGAAGAACAAAACGCAATATGACCATACTTTGAATGACAGCTCTGATATGGGCGATAGATTTATTCACGGGAGTATCTGTAATAGAAATTTGATCTCGGGAAAGAAGTCACTTCTGTTGAGATAAATTAGATAAATATGTTAAGGTTTTAATCGCAATACCCAACAATGACATCACCAAATGCATACCTTTTTTTTCTCCAAAGATTTCTTTAGGATCGGTCAGCGTTCTAAGCGTCTTGTCTTTTGGATCAAGAAGTTTATCAAGACTGCTGATGAAATCAAACTTTGCTGTATCATCATTCGAATGCAAATCGTATTGTATTTTCATAGTCAAATCAACTGCTTCAATGAATGTTCTCATTTCAACAATTCGATAGCATTCTCGTATGTCACTCGATTCCTTATCATCCAACTAAATGAACAACATCACAATTTCACAATCACAATCAGACATACGCTATATTTCAGTTCAATTTCCTTCAAAACTACATCCATCGGTGCTTGGTAATCGGTTTCCTGTTTGATAAATGTATGCCACTCATTAATGCCCATCGTAACTCCCGTTGGTAGTCTCCCTCCTATGATGATCGATTTGGCCGCGTATTTCTCGAATATTCCTGGAAATATTATATGATACAACAAAAGGTAAAATAGAGCAACAATAATTGGGAAGTGTGGAAAATCTTGACTTCATTTAATTAATTATAAAAACAACATGCAACTAGTTCGCAGTGGCACTTGATAAAAAATAACCTTCGAGTCTCTAGTGCAAAATCTCAATGTGCTAAAATCGATCGAGTTTCATGGATAAGATTTCTTTAAATTCTATATTTCTGATTACCTTTCAAAGCAACGTGTAGACCATCAAGGTATTCTAGTTTGTGATGCTTGTCGAATGCATTAACCGTATGTTGGAGTTTAGTAATCGTTGGTCTTTCATCTCCTTTCATAAAGAACGTTTTAACGAACATCTTCGGCCAGTCAATTTGGGTGAAGTCAAATGCGGGCAGTTTGTCTACTGAGCAGAACTTTCCTATGTTTTCCGATACCAATCTGAAAGTTGTTAGCGATGAAAGCTGTGCAGTTGGTTTTCACCCACTTTATAATCGTTGCCTCTTCCGAATTTTCAGGTATGACAGTAATCCAGAATCTTTCACGAATTGTCTTGATGGTTTCCTTCACTTCCTGTTCATTGTACCCGTACTCCGTCTGACACTTGTACGACCAATCTGAGCAAAACTGAATTATTTCTGGGCACTTGAATATATGGATACGAATTTTGAAAGCTAAATAGTTGCCAGAATTGAATTGTGAAAGCTAAATAGTTGCCAGAATGGAATTTTGAAAGCGAAATAGTTGCTAGAATGGAATTTTGAAAGCTAAATAGTTGCCAGAATGGCATCTGAAGTGAACGTTCAAGAGAAATTTGAGTGCGCAGAAATGTGAAGTGAAATCTGCTTGAGGCCAATACTTTTTTAAATGTAACATTTTGACGGTGGTTTAAGTGTAAGAAGTTATACTAAAACAAAGTGTCATAAAACTACAACAATGGGGAAAAAGTCATTCTTCAGGTGCATTTAACTCATATGCCAATAAACTCATGTGGGATTTTCTCGGATACTCTTGTTTCTCGTAACTAACTCTCTACCTCTCTCGTCTCTTTAAACTCTCGTGACACTGTCAATAATTATCGTCCTCGCGAGATTTAAACAGAACTCCGATACATAACTATTGTGTTCTTGTTGACATTTTCATCCATTGTAAATTTAGTGTTGAACTTACCCAAAATACGTTTACGGATGTACTCTGCCTCTTCAGCCAAGTTCGAATCTAAATTTTTATACACATTAGGGAAAATGCGTTGGAGAGATGTATACGAACCAGGGTTCTTCGTTCCTACATCAACGGGTTCGTTCGGTTTCATCGCCAGATCTTCCAGACCCAGAAGCGCACCAATGAGTTTGACATAACGATGATGCTTCTTCGGAAACTCCTCCAGCTCGTTCAGTCTTTTCTCGATGATCTCCTCGAAGACTTGACGAATGAACTTGGCACGTACCCCGCGACGGTGACATTCACGCACGCTAAGCTCCTCCAGGTCGTTACTCTGAATATCAATATTAGGTCTATATTCTAAGAAAATATTAATATTATTATATTATATGAATTTTAATATAAGTCCTATCAGTATTATCCACTTTACAAGCTCAAAGTAATAGAGGAGAACAGAGATTAAACGAGAAGAATTTACCCCGGGTCTGAGTTTCTTAAATTCCTCAACAATCGACTCGACTGATCGCTCATACGGATTCGATATATTCCCATCAATGAAATCTTTCCATTTCTCCATTGAATGGGGAAGTTCCATACGATTACGACGCTGTTTGTTGTCCATTACGACTGAAATTGTAAGGTACAGTATTCTAATCAATACCCAGAATTTAGTAAGATGTTTGAAAGGATATCAAGGGTACGGTATTTGATTTCGATCAGATTTTTTCTAGGAACGATAGTTAAGAGGGGGGATGAACAAGATTCAAAAAGGATTGAAAAAACAAGAATAAAAAAGATAAAAATGTTTAAAAAATAGAATGATACGTTGCAAAGAATCTGCCATTTTATATTGAGCCACTCTAATAATAAAGTGATTCATTATGCCTGATTGTTCATGGGAATTTAATCAAAGTGTGCTGACGAGGCACTGCATCAATGTATTTCAATGCTTTTAGCCGTTACATACAAGAAATTCTATGGAAGATTTGCTCCGATAAGACTCTGGTATTGCAAAAGTTAAATTCTACTGAGAATACGAAACTGGCTTTAAGTGCACTTCAAATGCGTGATGTTACTTTTGTTCAATTTAAAATTACGTGCCACTTTAAGTAGACTTACCTACCAGTCCACTTAAAGTGTAAGTACATTTCAAGTTTTGAAATACTAGAGGACATCTGACGCAATAGGCGTCTGCTAATGTAGAGGAATTTTGATGAAATACTTCAAGATTCAAGTAGCATAGTCACAGGAACTCAACAGAAATATCGAAAACATTCAATATAGCAAAGATTCGTGAACAGCAACGTCTTGTGTTTCACTCTTCTATTATAGAAGCACATGTGGTATGATTTGAAGAAATCTCATAAGGGAGAACGACCACAGAAGACAATATCTAGAAGGACGAACAGTGAAAAGATTGGTTGAATCAAACAAGTTTAATTGGTGTATAGTGCTTTATGAATTGAATATGATACTGAAATGGCCTTGAAAGAACACTGGCCTAGCAGTGATCACCCGCAGGACTTCGTGTGCCTTGAATAACGGGTTATACCTTCACCTTTATGATATGATGATCCGCATTTTTAGTTCTATTTTTGTTTTGTTCCAGATTCTGTTCACCATCTTTGAATATATATTCGTAATCACGCGAAGAAATATTATTGTTACTATTGATCTTGCTGTTGTAAAGATACTCTGCAGCAACGGTTTGGAGGCGTCCTTTAGATGATCTAACCACGATTGCATTGTTGAATCCACTCGTCTTTAGAAGCAACGTGTTGTGTTTCACTCTTTGAATTTAGCTAATTCTCTTTCAGCACAAAAGTCTATCGTGATTTCATCGATTCAGCAACGCTCCAACGTCTTCTTACTGCAACGTTTTTGATCAATTGTTGTGAAATGCTCACTATCATTTATTTGGATAATAATTGATCTTTCTTCTTTACTTTTCACCGTATCGGTATCAAGCATTTTATTGTAATATAATGTATCATACTTTTTTCCCTTTTTTTCGTGTGTTCTTTCATCTTTTATATTGTAATTTATATAGTATTGATGTCTGAATCTCATCGTTGTTGATTTTGTCAAGTTTTCACTAGTATCACATTTACTTTCTTGTAATGTCGCTGCACAACACTAGTGTTGCTTAGTCGAATGTATTCTGCGAATATTTTCGGTCGAATAAAATTTGGCTTTTTAGTCGACCTGTCGTTTTACTCTGGAAATGACATTTTATTCGAGACTAAAATTTCGTCGAGACTAAATTTGCATTTAGTCGATGCTAAAAATGATCAAAATGCGATAAAATTATCAATTAGGGTAATAATTAGATAATTAGGGAAAACATTCCATTACACAGAAGAGAAGAAGCGGACCTCTCAGCACCAAAAACTAATGAAGAAAATGATATTCTGGAATATATTCGAAAATATTATTCGAGACAAAATGCAAATTTAGTCTATTTGCCCATTTAGTCGAGACTAAAATGAAAAAAAATATTTTCGAATGATTTTTAGTCTGGACTAAAAATGCAAATTTAGTCGAGACTAAATTTTATTCCATCTAACAACACTACACAACACGATGGAACTGTATTTTATTCAGAATATCCATTGTTGCCATTATGATTGCGGTGGAGGAATAATAGAATTTTGGTACTTTAAAGGCACACCGCGGGTTCATTTTACTCTTCGCTCTGGCCACATACTCTCGTATACTAAGAAAACGCGAGAGCATCGACAAAACGGAGAGTTTCAAATTAGTTTGGGGTGACCCTGTAACATGAACTTTCTATGTGCAATCTGACTGCATGGCCTCATCAATGTGCGATTCATTTCTTATCTTCATCATTCGTCAGTTTTTATCTTTGTGACTAGCTTTCATCGATTATTAAGCTCACTCACCTTCTTTTTTTCATCTTTACGGTGAAAGTTTACGTATTACCAATATATTTGCATCAATTCTTAAATAATGTGTTCATTGTTTTTTTTTTACTAACTTCAGTATAGAAATGGATTTTCAAAAGCGTCATGAATATTCCGTACATAGAGCAGGATTGATGTATCAAATTTCGAAAGGTATTATAAACTCAATCCCACTATTTTGGAATAACAATATAGCAATGTAATCAGTTTCACGTTTTTAGAATAATTTGATTTTGTTCCTTTTGAACTGGGGTCCGTCCAATCTGTCAAAAAAAGATGCGAATAAAGTTGCGAACAAAGTTCGCAACTTTGTTCGCATCTTTTTCTCTAAATCTCTCGAAATACACGCTCTCTAATTCTCTCTAACAAAAGATCGCAACAAAGTTGCGACCAAAAGATCGCAACAAAGTTGCGAACTTTGTTGCGAGGTCGGTTAGAGCAGGCGAGAGAGTGTGCATTTGAAGAGGAGCAGAAAAAGTAAACGGAGCTTTACATAAAGTTGCGACGAAACTTGAATTTACAAAAGTGATAGTGTGATTGTGAAATTGTTATTGCTCAACTCCTTATGAGTGTGTGTTCAATATGTTATAATTTTTTTTAAAGAAAACTCTTATTATTTATACAAAAACTGTAAAAGAAGTCGTGTGCGCGCTCACGGATTTTCGTTTGAACTCTAGCTAGAAGGGGCGGGGCGACTGTCACCAAACCCGTCTGGGGTTTGCCGAACTCTTTAATACAAGTATATAAGGCCCTTACCCACCAAAGGGGTAGGAGAGCCTTCGGATGCAAGTTGAGAGGAGAGGTGCGCCTAACCCGTCTGAGGTTCGCCGTAGGCATTCTTACAAGTATGTAAACCCCTTGTCTATGTGAGGGTTAGGAGAGCATTCGGACGAAAGTTGCGAGGAAAGTTAGCATCTTTCGACGGAAAGATGCGAACTTTCTTCTGAACTTTCGTGTCGAAAGTGACAGATTGGATGGACCCCTGGTCATTAACAGCGCAACAATTGCAATAAATCAAATGCTTCAATAAAATAACCAAATATGTGAAAGTATTAATTGCATTTAAATCTTTTAATTATGGAGCATTCATTGTAATAAGATATTCCATTATTTAAAAAATATATATTTCGGACGAATTTGTTCATGGTTCATATCCAAGCCCATCACTCGTGACATGGATAACACGGTTTGTATTTTTTTGTCTGTAATATATTTAAAGGAAGTAGGAAACGAACTGAAGAATAATTTTATTATTTTTCTATTGGTCATTCTTTCGTTGCATACTCCCATTAAATTCCAAGATCATTCAAACGCCTCGCATATCTCAAGTCGAGTAGATGGCGAAATCGAGAAAAAAATTCTAGCCCATTAAAATTCAACGAATTAAGCAACGGACGTTCGGAGAAAGGAATCGAATGGACTAGTCTTATTGGAGTCCACGAAAAGGCGTTTTATTTCGTCAAGGTCAGTTTTCTTTTATACTTATGTACTTTATATAAACAACATACTAACTAGGGTTGTCCGTTCGGAAAACGAAACGCATTCGAAAGTCACGTATTTTCACTCTCTTTCCGGAACGACGTGACTTTTGATACGGAATCAATTCGGAAAGTTAATTATTTGCCTCTGGTTCCGAAAAAGATGCAAAGTGGCTCTTTCGTTCCGAAGAGGGGAGGGAAGGGGGGGGGGGGGGGGAGAAAGAAGGGGATGAGTGTGAAACATATTTGAAATATCAGAATTGAAGAGCGAACTTCGACAATACAGTATTGAATACACCGATCAGTTTTGTCCGTGATCGAACAATAAAATTGATACGGAAAGAATACGAAGATACCAATTCACTCTTATTCCGAAAAAAAATTATTTCCCTTTCGCTCGTTCCGGAATTGATGCAAATCTTCCCCTCCAAACGAAAATTTCGATTTCGTTTCGTTAACCCTAATACTAACTACAGGACTTCACGATTAAGAAGGCCGAACTAATTAATGATCATATCATAATCTCAGATTATATAAAGGTTCTGCTACATACAACTTTATTTATGATTAAATAATCACTTAACAGATTGAGAGTGGATTAAAAGTATATTACAAATGGGACTGTTTATATTATTTTATCGAAAGACGCGACCAACCAAATATTTCCTTCGCCGTGCCTATCAATCGCGATTATCGATCGACAAACGGAATGAAATTCAATATTTCGCTTAATGACTTAACGAATTTTCAACAAATCATTGTGCACGAGTAAGAAATCTTTTAGATTTTACCACATAAAATTAAAATGGAAACATGAATTTCCAGAAACTTCTTATTCGCGATAACTGATGATGAAGATAGCTCGACAATTAGACGATACCAAGCGGAATCGGTGGAGTACTCAGAAGAAATAGAGTTACCCAGGGTACGGCCATGTTTTTTCGATGGATTGCATTTAAATTGTATATATCACAGATATGGTCCATATGGATTAAATTCAAACACTGGATTATCTACTTAAGTTGGGAGAATGAACTCATATCTGTGAAAATGGATGACCTATCCGTGGAGACTATTACTACGAAGTAATTAACGTTGTCTAACGCATTTACGTTATTTTGCCGATCGCGAAATCGAGACAAACCACCTACATAGATAAACATAAAAGAAATATAAATAAACATAAAAGAAATCAAGAAGGTCTTATTTAAAAATAAATAAATTCAAGCTTGGAAAAGGATTCGTACATTATCGGAGTGGAAGAGGGAGGCGTTGTGAATGTGCAGACAAGCATTAGAACTTCCCCTGTACATCTGTACAGTGCTCCGTTACCTACGAAGTATATGGTAAGTTTATAATATTTTAATATGCCTCCTACAATAGCCATAGTCTTTTTTACAGAATGTGATCTGTGATCAAGCTCCCCAAGAAGAAGCACAGAATTCCGATTTTGATGACTTAATCAGCTGTCAGATATGTATGGAGAAGTTTGGTCAGTTCTTCCGTCATTTAATATAGACAATTATGTGTATTTATAGAGTCGAAGGTTCGAGTTCCACGCACTCTCCACTGTGGTCACACATTCTGTGAACAATGCATAGATAAAGTAAAAAAAGATGAGTGAGTTTTTTTGTTGTTTTTAATATAACTAGAATAAATTTTAATTTAGCTACTACACGTGTCCAAATTGTAGAAGTGAAAACAGATTAATGGACGGAAATTCTTTTGCTATTAATCTCCTTGTTCTTCGTGAGTTCTATTTTTAGTAGAACGCCTTAATTTTTTTTTATTTCACCAAAAATCTGATTTCTTAATTTCTGACATTACGAACAAGAGAAAACAAGTTATTAATAAATAGTGCGAATATTTTTTGTGGCTTTGAAGTTCTTTAGGAGAATAAATGTCATTATTGTTAATGAATTACGCTTCGATTTACTTTCAATTCAGAGATGGCAGAACTAAATCAAAACACAAAAGAACCGAAGAAAACTATGAGCTCAATGAACTGTTTTCATTGTAAAGATGTAAGTAAATTGAAAATAAGCCTTTAAAACTGCAAAATCCTAGATTTATTTGATCTGAAATTAATTAATTAATCGAGTTATTTTTAACATACACAACAAATATATCTCAAAGTAAAAAAAAGATTCTATAAAGAATTTGGAATAAAATAGCTGGGGGCAATGGACAATGGAAATGGGGAACGTGATGACCGCAATTTAAAATTATCCTCTTTTCAAATAACCTAAGGTTCACTTGCAGAATGTTCAGACTACTCAAATGAGAATTTGTACGGAGATTAACTGTTTTGAGGTAATTTATATCTTTTCAACATGCAAATGCACGAAACGAGGCAAATAACGAGAGAAAGAGATTTCAAAATCACAAAAGTGTAGATCGTACTTGAGAATTTCCTAGAGCAAGTGCCAAGTGTGAGAGATACCGACGACTATTAATATAATAATTTATGCGTTTTAAAGGAATACACGGCACAGAAAAGATAAATAAAATGTACGTAGAATGGTAGGCACTACTCTAGAACACCGGACCAATCCAATAGTATAGCATAAAAGTGTAGAATAGTCTAGAATAAATGGCTATTCTTCGTGTTTATTTTATTTTTTCTCATCCTTATGGACTGGCCCGGTGTTCTAGAGTAGTGGTCATGGTAAAACTTGAACAGATCTGGGGACAATTAACAGAAACAGCTTTGGTGAAAGATGGCATAACGCTTTTATAAAAATCGATCTTATTTGGACCCTAAATCACGCATTTGTCATACACAAGCAATTTGCGCGATATTGATAGAATACGAGGGGAACAGAGATCGAGAGACAATATATAAATGTGCTAGAGAAATGATTATGAGTTGTCCAAAGAAAAGGAGCGTCATGAGTATTTCGATGAAAAATGAAAAAAAAAACGATTTCAGTTTGATAAACCCATTTGCGGTAGCTGTAGCTGGGAAAAACCTCATATTGGCCATTCAACAGTTCGATACTGTGAAAAGGTTCGTAATTTAAAAAAAAAGAATGAAAACGGAATGTCCTTCTCCATGCGAAAAAAAGTCTTTTTTACAGTACAACAGCGACGCAATAAATTATATAAAAATGAAGAAACAGCAAATGGAATTGAAAAAAGAGGAAATATTGTCCAAATATGGAGTGTTAATTGATTTAAGAAAAGAGCTCGAAACGGTTGACAAGTTTTGCATATAATAAGTTAAGATAATTTGACGTTATAGAAACTGCCGAATATTCAACTTCGTGAATCAATGGTTGCAGCCGGTGAAGCAATATCGTCATTAGAGGTAGAGTAGTATTTTTTTTGTTATTGAAAGCTAAATTAAGGAATTCAACGAATTGAAATCTAGAGTAGATGAATTCAGTGATAAATTCATCGAATCAGCCAATATTATTATTAATTCTATCGATACTACAATTAGTCATATCCTCGTAAGTTATATATAAGAATGAATTTATTAAAAATTGAATCACTGTCATAATTTCAGGAAAAATTGTCCGATTTCTAATGGTTCGAATCAGCGAGCACACTATTATAACTATTGTTTCTTCAAATATTTATTTGTGTTTTTTGTGATAGAAAACCACAATCGCCCTCCGTTCCAAATCTGTCGAAATTCCGCTTATGATTCACTTTTTGGTCACGACACTAGTATTATATTATATAATATTATTGATTATATTTATTACATGCATGAAGAAAAATTACATCTAATAGTAATTAAAACAATATACTCTGTAGACACATAGATAAAGTTAGTTATACTTATGGCGCTAATTGAGTATTATGGAAAGATCATTCCGCGCGCTCGTTGATCAAATGATCGGTTCTTCAGTTGCAATTCTGAATCGAGAGTAATCCCTTCATCCGTATCAAGTATGCAAATTGTCTATGTGAAAGTTATCGCGGTGAGCTTTCCTACGAAGTTGTATTAATCAGGTGAGTTCAAATCAATGTTTTTCTAACGTTAATTCCGTGAAAAAACATTCATCAAAAGTAATTTGCTAACTTTTGTTTCCGTAGAATACAATTAGTTCGGGCAATTCCTTTGAGATCATTCGTACCATCTTGTTGTTCCTTATCAATTTACGAAATTTAAAAAAAAACTGATTCAAATTAATATTTTATTCGAAGTAAGAATACGAAGAATATGTAATAAGTCGTCACTTAAACAATGCGATAGCTAAGAGAGAATGATTCTCGACCAAATCGATTGAAGGCTATGACCGGAAAGACGTTTGACTCCGAGGTTAGCGTCTCGCTTACATCTCCTGGACAGCAGTACCTGCAATTATTACAATTGACAAAAAGTCAGATAGGATTTCATTAATTCACGTTTTTTTCTTAACTTTTTCATAACTTCATTGATACAGCAACATTATCAAAAATAACGTTGCATCTGTAATTCGTCCATCACACTAGTGTACAAGTTTGACATCTGTTTTGTTAAATAAAAGTGGTATCACCTTGATCCCGTCAACGTAGTATCTTTTCTCCATTTCAGCTCAATTCCGCCATACGGACATCCGGAGAGGCACACATTTCTTCCGTATCTCGTAATCACAACTTGTATGCGATCAGTCGGATGTGGTGCCTGAATTAGATCGATTAATGATAGACAGAATCATCTTAAAATAATTGAAAAAATGTAACTTTTACTGTTAAATGCTACACCGTTTCGAATAGAATTAGTTTTCCCACACGTAATGACTGATTGAACCGACCGTGATCCGCCAGTTACAGTAGATGAATTGATCATTTATTACGGATCGTCCAGATCCTATCATTCCATTCAAGATCTGGTTAGACTTCGTGGCGGTCAGAGTCTGTCCACAACCACTTGGCTGAAAAGGACGCTATTGAAAAAATACTCCATAACTACTTCAAATTCTTGACGTCGCGTTTTGTTTTCTGAGAAATTGTCCGGTTAATTTTTCATTGAACCATTATAGTCAGCAAAAATTATTGCGACGGTATTTCAATAATGGTTGCCTTCATTTCAATTTGCATAGACCATCAACAAACGTGAAATCATTTATTCTGTCATAGCGGGAATGTTTTTGAGTAAATGTAGCCGGTACACCAAGATAGGCGCGATCCAAACACATCCTAACCCATACCACTTGCATGGGTTGTGGTTCTTATTTAGACTGTGCCACAGTGTTTGTAGATGTTTGGTAAAATTCAGAGTTTGATTGATATATTATAATTTCTGAGAATTTATTCATTATTTTCTGTTGCTATATTTTCTGATCACTCTGCAAATTTCATCAAAATTTCACGCTACTATTATTTTAGTGCATGATCTGGCTATTTGCCAATAGATTCCTTGCCTACCCTTTCATTACATAGTCGACCACCGAATCCCGTCGGACACAGGCATTTGGTGCAATTACGAGGATGAGGATATCCGCCGTTCTGGCAGGGAGTCGGAGTTGAGGCGCATTTATCTGAATTTTTTAATCTTTAATCTTTTATCCCTTCACAGTAGCTAATAAACATGAAAATACCATGTGCATACAATGACAGTTTGCCTATGAATGTACTTCGCAAAATAAAATAGCGATAGTAAAATATAAATTTATCTAATTCACTTTTTTAATGAAAATGTTTAAAGCACCATTTTTTTTCATTTCACTCACTTTTTCTTAATTCACAATACAATGAAAAGATATTTAACAAAACATTGTTCATAATAATTGTACCTTTACAACCATATAGAGTGTTCATCATAGATACGTCTATGAATGAAACATCAGCCGAGCCCATAGTGGTCTAGAAAATTACAATATAAGTAATATATTATATAAATAATAATAATAATTACACGATTACATTGTGTCGATTAATGGGCAACACAAATCTTATAGTTAATAATTATGGTACCATTACCTGATATTGTGGTACTTTAGCGCGCATCGTTGGTTGGCCATTCTTCGACGCACTAAAATGGTTTGTTTGAGTATCGAATCGAACGCTCATTGCCAGTAATAAACATAAAATCAGTGCGGCGAAGGCCAGACGGGTTAGGTGGTGAGGTATATCTCGAGCCGGGATTGTGAGAGTGCTTGTGAGACCCTGACCTTCGCCGAAATGCTATTTCGCCAAAAGAGTAATTTTTATATGTCATATCTGTGAAGTATTTCACTGAAGTACTTATTAGAATATTTTTTTCGGAATTCTAATCATCGATAGACCTCATCGCTCCATAGTGCATGATGCTACCGTAGTCGTAAGGCATGTTGAAGTTGTTATTCGTAGCGGTCGTCTCTTTGTTGAATTGACCCACGAAGTTGTCCTAAACAACTCTTTTTACTTTTGGGTTAGAAAAATATAAGTGGGGTCCTCATACTTATAAAGAAAGCATAACATGGCCCAACAAAGAGGCAATCATGATTTTGTTCATTACAGTTCTCATTAAAGGACCAGTGAAGAGTCGAGTACTGTTTTCCCAATTAAAACGGGAAAGAAGACAAGACTGAAATACCTGGACATTACTCAATATCAAATCGATGGCCGAGTCTCTGTCGTGTCTGCTCTGAGCATGAAAGAATCCAAGAGCATGGCCAAATTCGTGAGCAGCAATTCCAAACTGAATATATCAAAGAATGGATATGCAAATGAAATTAGTTTGCTAAGCTGACAAATGCATGATATTCGCAAAAAGAATTGTGTCGTATCATAATATTTAAATAGTATATATTTCTTACTGAATCACATCCAATTCCGAGTGATAGCTCCTGCTTTCGTCCAATTTTACCTATGAAAGAATAGCATCCCTGATCTTGGAACACTTCAATCTGAAAGCATAATGCACTGTTACATTAGACTTACGTGCCTACGCCGTAACCCCCTCCGCCGCCTCTCCGACGCGGCGGAGGGGGATACGGCGTAGGCACGTAAGGCTAATGTAACAGTGCATAACAGTCTCTTGACTTGGAGGTCCACAATGACAGCCCTCCAAAAATCATGCTTGCCTATTTAGATTCCAGCCCATCTCTTGGTCAAGAAGACTGTGAAAGAAAAGGTACCGTGGCAAAGTTACATACATAGTTGTTGCAATTATTTCATAGGGTCTAACGTGCGATTTAAGTGACCGTTTATATGTTGTTTATTGTTAGTATGTGCTTACTCTATTAGTAATATCACTTCTCTGTTCGAAATCGATACAGGTATTCTCCTGCCAGAACTTCACTGCGAGTTCAGAAACCACTTTCGCATGTGCACCTTAATTACATAATTTAATTTAATAATATTTTTAAATGATAAAAAAATTTAAATCTCACTAAGATTATCAGAATAGGAGTAAATGACCGTCGACCATTTCCGTCTGTTGAAACTAAATTAGAGTTTTCAGTCTCAATATTTAATAAATATGTCGTACCGATCGTTGAAAGCTTGTCGTTTGTCTACTGCGTTGTCATCCACTGGCAAAATCTCATCTATCTGCTCGCTGTAATTTACAAAATTATAAAATATTTCGAAAATAATTTACAAACTCAGTGAGGATGATGTCGCCTTGGTACATTTTGTCAGCCACGTTTAGTTTTTCGTTGACTTCTTCGAGATTGTCGCCAGTGGAGCGAACATGTTGTGCGACGCGGCGTGAGCATTTCTGAAATGCTAATAGTTTTATGCTCATACTCATCTGACCTAAATCTGATATGATAAATGAATTTGAATTTGAATTGAAAATTTTTATATTTGTCTCGGGTATTTATTCCATGCATTCGATTTGCTCGTGCAAATAGCACAATACAAAATCTCAAAACGTTTACCGTCACACAGAAAATAAATGTTGTCCACGGAGCATAAGACAAGGGGACGGTTGCAACAGGTCCTGGCCATTTGAGATGACAATAACATGATTAGGATCAGTTTTCGATGCTGATTACGAATCCGTTTTCAGAAAGTGCTTAATCGACCTGATTTTCGAGGAAATCGATATTTTTAATTCGGAAATTCGTGTGGTTTCCTGCGCAAACCGTCCGGGTGGGCTGGTGAAATCATCTACAAACTCTCGCAATACTTTACCTTACATTGTCGGATCTTTCCGATGCAATCCAGATAGTTTGTGAAGGAAACTACACGACATTTCGAATTAACAAGCCAAATTTCAATACCGATTTTCTCGAAAATCAGGTCGATTAGGCACTTTCTGAAAACGGATCCGTAATCAGCATCGAAAACTGATCCTAGTCATGGTATTGCCATCTCATATGGCCAGGACCAGTTGCGACCATCCCCTTGTGAGAAGTAAAAAAGTGTAATATAACATTACTCAGATCGTATGCTCCGTGATTAACACTTATTTCTCTATGTGGTCTAGCAGAATGATGTAATTTTATTAATTGGTGAAGTAATAGGAATTCTCACTTTCATCATCTGATCAAAATCATTCTTATCGATCCTTGGCGTTTGTTGTCTCATTTTAGTAGCGATTATATTCTTGGCTCTATTGAGTCTAGCTTGAAGTCTGTCTATATCTGCAGGTCTTGCTAACTAAAATTGTTATTTTTAATTAATTATGTATCAGTTGCCAAAAAAACTGAACAACAACTCACTTCTGTTGAGGACTCCGCCCCATTGTCTTCGTTAGAACGCGATTCGCCGATCTGAAAATGTTATCAAGTTATCACCCAAATTCACCCAAATTCACCCAAATTTGAAGCCGATAATAACTTAATTAATTTCATGAGTGGAGATCCAAATTATAGAATTCTTTAAAAAAAACATCAAACCTTGGTCCGAAGGCGATCCAAAAAGAAAGAGAACACTGTTCCTTCAGTTAGCGTGATAAATATTACGAAAACGAGGATCGTATAATTCAATCGCATATCTGAATAGTCGAAATGAGGCTAGATTTAGGAAATTGGAGAATGTTGTTTATTATAATTTCGCATCGTATTTATATCACGACCAGAAGCGCCTGTTCAATCAAATAATAGTATTATGCTTGCTCACCTCGCTACTAGTCACGCATATGTTGGTCAACCTTTCAAAACAGACTAGTTATTTCACATAAAATATTATTGAATAAAGCCAAGCACAGAAAAAACACAATTTATAAAGCACAGCTTTGAAATGGTGGAAATGACTCAAAATAGCGAAATCATAGAGGAAACGAGAAAATCATTTTTATGGAAACAAATAATCGTGTCGTTTTGAGAATGAGAATTTGTGTTAATTTGCCTTTGTTTTTTTTCTCCAGGAAGTCGAAAGTTTTCTGGCCACTACACCGGACACGGAGATGTACCCATTCTCCCATTAGATCAGAAATGTTACGAAGCCATAACACCCGCTTTTCTCACGCGTAGCCACGAAGTATCTAATTTGCCATCCGGATTTGCGAAAACAGAAAGACTATTCGGGACGGCGGGAATCTTTCTCAAAAAATACAGAAAGAATCTTTCCAAAGACCACTGTTCAACTCTAATTGTAAGAATATTCTACTTATGGGGACATAAGTAACGAAAATTATTGAAATTTCAATCGTTGTTGCAATTTTTTTCTTGTCATCGGTTTCGTTTGGTAACGATTTTTGAGAATAATTATCATTAACTAATATCAAATAGTTAAGTTCAAAATTGCCGAAGTTGCCGAAATTGCAAGCTATTGAAGATTTATTTATTTTCCGGTTGCCGGCAATTGCCGATTGCCGAAAAAAGCGGTTGCCGCATCCCCTGTTGTATAAGCAATCAACTCAATTATGTTCCCTTATGTAATACATTCAATCCATTTCATATGCTCACCTTATATTCTTCTTAAATTCGCGTTGTAAATGATTAAGCCCACACGACATTGAGTATGATATGATACTATAATGATGACAAATGAGACAAAACTACAAAATACAAACTTCGAAGTTGTTTAAATGTATGATAGACAAAGGAAATGACTCACAATCCGAACAATGCAACAGTTTTTTCAGATCGAAAAGGGAAAAAAACATTACTAGTGTTGTATGAATATTAGTTTTGGCCGATTTTTCTTTATATTTATTTATTTATTCAATCAAACAATCAAATATAATGATAAGGGGAGATACGCATGAAGGACGGAAAAGGTATTGATGGATTTCCGTCGCATAAGGCAATTTCGGTTTTGTACTTGATAATTCATTATCTGACCATTGATCTTTGTTCTTTGACTTTATTTTTATAGCAAATAAATGCATTTATTTTCCCTTTAAAAATAGATAAAAACATAATCATAGCTGTACCATAGAACCTAGTGTCTAGGCATATCACTGTAGTTGTCAGTACTATGCAAAACCAGACGGGGCAAAAAAAGAACGTTAAAGGGTAATGAACCTTTTTGCAAAAGAACAAGCGATTATAGCCTCGATTAAAGAGGTTTCAGTACGAGAACAAATAGTGATAACACAAATGGAATATTCTTCAGTCTGGTAAATTCAAACTACAACCTACAATTATTGGACAATAATCAATCGAGCCATTTCTATCATTTTCAGGAATGCACATTCAAGCTGGCGTGTGGCTTCCTGGCAAATGGTTTTGGGTTCATAAGATTGACTAATGATCGATTCTTAAAAATTAGACGTGTCTGTGATCGATTGGACCACTCGAAGACCTAAACGGTAACCAGGACGTCCATCAGTAAAATGGAAGGATCTCTTCATGCAAATCGCCGGTCCTACTTTCCTGAGAAAAGCAAGAAGTCAGGAGTGGCCCAAAATGCACATCAGGGCCTAATCTTGATAAATGTGTTCTATTATAATATATTATATTATAAATAATTGTAACTGTAAAACCTGCAAGCAATTGTTTACAAAGCAAAACATATATGACAAATAATTATATCAAAATGCATAATGTTGTTGTTTAACATACGATGATGAAACATCAACACGATAAAATTATCCATTACATATTAATTGGAATCTTCCAACACTGCAATGCTCTCGCGGAAATCGGGGATTCAAAGAAGATGCCATAGATTGTGGTGAGATTTGTATGCCGTATCATTTGTTATCTTTCAAAAAACGTATTTGTTGGATATCTTCAGACGACTCCGCCCTTAAAGGCCTGGACATTAATAGTCCTATAAATACAATGGAGATTGGAAAATTTTGCATTTTTATATCATAGTTAAATCGGGACGATAATGGCGATCTCCATTGTTATCGGGATTCTATCCCTGATCGTGGGAGTACTGTAGTGAGTCGAACATTTACTTATTTATTTATTTATTTCCATCAAATTTAAGGAGCAAGAGTGAGATGCATATGGGTAGAGAAATGAAAGGGATACCTATGTCGTAGAGATTCCAACCGTTCTTTTCGAACGAGTATTTTACTTATATTCCAGAGAAATAAATTCCAAAGGAAATATTGAGATAAATTATTTTTTGACTGAATTACTGTAAAATTAACACTTTCTCAGTTACTACTATTACGAATCTCAATACTGGATAAGGAAGGGCGTGGTCCAAGTTCCTGGATCACTGTTCCTCGGAGTATGCAGGAAAACGTTGAAAAAGAGCGAACCACGTCTTTTGGTGTTGAGAGACTGGACAAAGGTTATTTAAATATGATTTGCCTTTAATATATCTTTATAAAGTACATATATGATGAAATTTAATCTTTTGAATGAAATGTTAAGAAAGTTCAATAATAGCTCATAATATTGACCGAATAAAATACACTTGTTTATTTGGTACGTGAGTAGCCAGCCACTGCCACAATGAATTTATATGTTTAGAGAGAGCACCAGTGAGAGAGTAGGTAGATCAGAGAGAGCGAGGAAGGAAAGGAGGAAATAGTGGGGAGTTAATCGATAGTTCTTCCTCTGTTTAGCAGCAGTAGCAATGCAAGTACATTTTATACGGACAATTCGTTGTTAACACGCTGTGAATTTTCAAAAAAAGGGTTCGATACCGGAAATTGTTATGGAAAAAAAGAAAATTCGTTAAGAAAATAAACTTAAATTCGTTCATATATTTTTCCCTAAGAAGTGTGTCTTGAATAACGGGATATTAATTTACCTATTTTAACTTTACAGAAGTATGGAAAGACCTATGGCATGAAAGAAGGAACCAAGAATATTCTGGTCACTTCCGATTTTGATGTCATTAATGAAGTCTTCGTCAAACAATTCGACAACTTTTATGGACGCAAGGTAACAAACGCTCATGTCTTGGCAGATGATGAAGTGTTTTGGTCGCCATGATCTCTGATTGATAACTGCATGAACCATTTGCACTGCACATTTATAACGTCTGACTGATAAGAAATCAGAAAAACGCATAGAAAAGGGCGAAACTTATTGGTCCATAAAAACCTTTCATAAAAACGCAATGGTTTTATGTGTGGGCTAATGATGGGTGGGTGAAGGTTTATTTACAGAATCAAGATAAAAGAAATAATATCATAATAATACAAAATCTATCCAAAAAGTTGTTCTTCTGAAGCTCTAAAAATTTTAAATACAGAAATAAACTTCAGGCAGGCGTCCTCAGTCCCGATCCTGATACAGATTCCATGGTACTTTTTCGGTTTATTAAATCGATTTTTAGTAAGATTTACCGTATCCTTCAGGTTAACCTATTCCAATCTCGTGGTCCTAGATGGAAGAGGCTACGAGCCCTATCTGTTCCCACATTCTCTGTTGCGTCGCTGAAAAACGTGAGATGCTTACTTTCACTAAAATTCGTCACTTTCGTACTTCAAGCTTTTTTCATTCCATACACTCCAACTTTTCTTATTCGCGAGTGAATATCCAGAGCGGAAATTTTCATATAGTGTTATTAAGGTGAAGAACATGATCGAAGATTCTGCAGTCTCCATGGTAGATATTATGGAGAAAAGGCACGGAAACGGAGAATCCTTTAATATTCACCGGTAAGTGTTCACAATTTTCAGTTCAATAATCATGTCCATGCCATAGTGATGTGATGGTCCATGATCCATAAATGATGGGAGTGGGTAAGGTGAGAGACCAATTAATCACGCCTTCTGCTACTCTCAGGAATAGTTGAGATGGGACGAGCCTCTTGTGTGTAAATGATGTGCTTATTCAAGTCATCATTGAACTAATTTTGTCTCTCATGTCGATGAGAGTATTATTGTGATAATTTAATTTAATTTCCTTTATTATACATGTGAATACGTGTGTGATGAAAAACAAGGTAGTAAGGGGAGGAGGAGAAGTGCAGTTTCTCAAATAGACTAAGGATCAAAGATTAAACGGCGATCAGTGATGGATTTAGCTGGCAATAGATAATGAAATACGTATGAATACGTGTTTGTTCAGTATTCGTTCACATCCCGCATAACCATCAGTTCCTTGATTTAACAACATCAATGCGTATGTTATGTTCCAAATGATCTCGAAAAAAAACATCAACAACACTATAGAATTAACACAAAACACTTCTTTAGTTTTTTTTCAAAATCCTGCAAAGATGGTGGTGCGAGGTGGAAACGAACTGTGAATCAATAAAAGCATGTGAAGTATTGATTCACCTTACGATACATACATATATTGTTCAGTTTTTTTTGTGGAACTGGATTCATGTTGGCAAAAATGAACGAGTATAGATCAACGCTGAAAAGAGCGATAAGAATTGATAATTCGAAACATATCGCATCATGTTATAGATCAGTTTACGACACTATGAGGATATATCAAATGTGAATGACTCTATAGGTTCTTCTGTGAGTTCACAATGGACACCGTCAGCAAGCTTGTGATGGGCCAAGAAGACTCCAGACTCTTTAACAATCCGAGAGTACCCATTGTGCAGTCGGTAATTTGAAATTTGAAATTTTACTGAAATTAAATTAAATTTTGCAGTTCTTCCTCCGCGACTTTGACAATCCGGTAGTTCATACTGCATTCGCGTTTCCATTTATGATTCCAATCATCAAGGCTATCATCTACAGGGTGACTATCCTTATAACTTGTTAAACAAATTGGGATTATTTTTTTTACATACTTCTTCATATTCAATTTTATTGAAAACAACATCGCAAACTACTGTTTCACAACAGGAATATATCACATTATTAATGCAGTGTGTCCATTTAGTTGAACACTCCACTGACAACATATTCGAGGATGCTCCGGGCTGAGGTCTTTCAAGCAGTGCACGATAGAATTGCTCAGAGGGTAAGTTTACTGAGTGAAAGCACGCCACTCAACCAATTCTGAAAATACAATAGAAAACGAAAATCTCTTTCCAAGTACGAGTAAAAATAACAAAAATTTATTTAGGAAAAGATGCCTGAGATGATCGGAAACCCGAAGGACATGTTGGATATGTTTTTGGATGCCAAAGCATCCAATGCAGATATTGAAGACCATTCCGGATTCAAATTAACTCAGACAAAGGTAGTCATGCAATTACACTAAATTAAACTAAATCGAGACCACAATTCGAAACACGTTTAAACATGTTCATTTGAAACGTGTTGTTTCATAGTCGTAACAATCGCAGGTGAGCAAGACACTATCTATCGATGAGGTCGCCATGCAAGTACTCATATTTATACTAGCCGGTCGGTTTTTTTTCTCTTCGCAAATTAATTATTTTTATTCTCGCATGGATACTGTAATGTTTCATGTCAGGCTTCGACACGACTGCAAATTCTCTAGCTTACACCGCTTGGCAGTTGCAGAAGTATCCAGAAGTTCAGAGAAAGTGTCAGGAAGAGATTGATGGCATTTGTCATGACGAGGTGATCGATTTTATATATGGATAAACGATAAGTCCAATTATTCAAGACACACGAAGTCTTGATGACTGATAGGACAGTGATAAGTCAAATATTGCTAAAACATTATATTAATTCGGTACTTGTACATCTAGCGAATATTTCATAATTATCAAAACACATAGATTGATACAAATAATAAGTCTCTTTTTCAGAGAATATCTTTCAATGAACTGAATGAATTAGCATATTTGGAAGCCACATGTAAAGAGACACTTCGTCTCATTCCGTTAGGAGCCATGTAAGCCAGCTCTACTTAAAAGAGATCAAAGATTAAAGACCAAAGCTCAAAGATCTTTTTTTAGTTCGAATTCACGTACGTGTATGAAGTCTACGACCGTTTGTGGAATCGAGATCGAGAAGGGAACATTAATCGAAGTAGATGCATATTCATTCCATGTGGATAAGAGTATATGGGGAGAGGATGCGGAAGAGTTCAAACCTGAAAGGTACACATTTGGTTCTCACTATTGATGAAGGACGAGGAGTAGGCCGAAACACCGGCTTTGTGGTTTATGTGATTTAATTTATTGTGTTTAGATAGTTTAGATTTCTCTACTATTAGAATCTATTATAGTTCCTTTTATTTCTAAATTATAGTTCCTTTTATTTCTAAATATATACGTAGTTTTGGGTGGGATTATCGATTTTCAATATAATATTTAATCAAATAACATCAATATTAACAGTCTTTTGATCATTCGATCACTATAGTCCTCTAATAATTAAGCTCGCTGACCTTTAAACATTATGTAATTTCCATTCAGATGGCTCGATCCCAACTTGAAGGTTCCTCAAGTTGCTTATGGCGCCTTCGGAGGCGGTCCTCGCATTTGTATTGGCATGAAATTGGCCATTATGGAGGAGAAATTGGCTCTTGCTCATTTGCTAAGAAGATTTAGTATTGTCCGAGGAACGGAAGTAAGTAAACAAAGCAACTCTTTGTAAAACAACAAACAAGGCAAATTTCAATTCAGTCATAATTGTATGATTCCTTTAAGGAGAACTTCCATTAAGCACACATACTAATTTAGGAAACTTGTTTTCATCATTTCATGATATTCTTATCTTAATATTTTTTAAATAGTTAAATGCAATTTAGGCAGAAGAGATGGAGCTCCATGGAGCTCTCCTGGTGACTCCCAAGGAAACACCAATGAAGATCATTCCAAGGAAATAATATATGTTCCTACCTGTTCGTCATATAATATTTAATTCGATGATTCAGCTGACTTATTTCTCATACCGTTTAGCACTACAATTCATAATCATTTTTTTGTTTTTATGTTATTTTTTGTGCTGATATTGAAACATAATTTTTACCTTTTCCTTTTATAGTCAAGAATCATAATTTTCAAAAATGTATCACTGCTAATCCATCTTCATCTGACTTTGAGCATTTATTGCCTGATTTGATTAAAAAAAGATGGATAGAGAGATTCGTGCATACGCACGTTGATAAAACAAATAAGTAAATAAATAAATAAGATAGCAAAAGAGAAAGACATTGAGATGAGTTGAACATTGGCGTGATGAGTCATGGCGAGTCCTACATAGATAAATGGGATTTCTTTCCTCTATGCATCGCCTATCGTGCTATATCTTGATATTCTCTCTAGATCTGCGGTAACAAAGTACTGGGCAATATTTATCATGTTGGAGATGTAAGAGAGTAACATGGCACGCATGTGATAAAGTGTAGAAGAACATTAACTGGATACGAACGGTTGATTTCGTGAAACAATCTCAGAAATCGAACCACTGCCTAGACCTTTTCTATAATTCTATACGACGTTAATTGTCGATCGCCCTCTCCGTTCTCCATCAATCATACCTTGTACATAGATTCCAATGTGAAATTTTCAACTGATTCTAATATGGTCATTGCTAACAAACGATATAGGGTCTCCGGCTAAAATGTATACCTCTACACTCCTCATGATATCAATACCATGTTAGCAATAAAGCCTCAACAGCAGCCTCATCGAACGGAGCTCTAATTGCTACGTCGGTTATTTTCTTCAATGTCTAATGGAGTATTTTCTCGATTCTATTTCGTCAGAGTAGATGCTGAAGGACCATCAAGAGAGATGAGATATTGCAAGATTTATCGATGTATAGATGAACGAAGAACCCATTGATCTCTGAAGGTTCCCCTGCATGACCCACCGCACCAATGTGCGAATGTGATAAATTATTATTAGCAATGAATTATCACATTAAATGACAAGCAGTGGTGATAAAGTAAGGATCGCAATTTACGCACATAAGTCACGAAAAAATACAATGGAATTAAATTTACGAACAAATATGGCGTACCAGTTCCAATCAATGCAATAAACAATGAAAATATCGATTAATATTATTTATTCTACATTTTCATCCGACACAGAAAACAATCACCATTGGCACGATTCACATTGATAGAATGATATCGTAATTAGGAATTTTCAATGTGAAAATCTATTCACATTTTCGATCTCCCTTGTTTGTTTGGGTAGATCACAATCGAACTGCTTTATCCTCCGTAATTTCGCATTTACCCTTACTAAAAGCTTTTTTAAATGATTTTTGATCTTTGAACTCTGTGATCTCTTCGCCCTTTTTCAGGTCTCATAAGTAGCATAGCATACATGTGAGCTGAATGACTGCGTACGTCTGCGCAGACAATCTCGTCAATGACAAGATCACACATGGAGCTGATAAGTTCGTCGAGATAATAAATTTGTTTATTTATTTGATAGATCCGTGACAGGTGCGACAGTAAATACAGATGTGATCCGTGAAGTAATAATAAGAATAAGGTGATATGGGTTGTTTATCGATAGCTATCAGATCGTCGGCGCTTCAGTAGAAGTGAGGTGGAAGAGGTCATGTGAAGGTATGAATCCTAGTGAACACATCTGAATGGATATCTAAAGATTGTGTACTTCGACTTGTCGGAAGTGGGGGAGTTAAGGATGGCGGAGTTGGTGAAATTTGATAGGCTTAATAGATAAAACTGAATAAGGAATTCGGTGTAAATTATACAGAAAACGAGTGGAACGATGAGCAAATGAACCACGAAAACTATCTCTTCTAGCAATAGGAATGTGAATGAACAATGCGTTGTGACGAGTAGCGCAAATGCGTAAAGAATAGTGATCTCACATGCACATATCGACAAGTGACCGAACTTCATATCTTCTCAGAAAAACAATCACATCAGCTATAATTAGGAAGGAAATGGAGAAGAAGAAGTACGAGAACCTCGCCCACGTCGATCAGCCTTGATTCTCGAAGGAGCCTAAATGTACAGTTAACAAAATCCTCAAAAGAAAACCGCGTCAGTAGGGGATCGAACTCCTGACAGTCAAAGTTGAAACGGGATTCCGGGTCCAGAACACTACACAGGCCATTATTTTGATGATTTGAATGACATCCGGATGGTTTGTTTGTTTGGGAAATCTCACAATTTCAGTATGTTTTTTCGAAGCACAGGTTGATTGGGCAATTTTCAAAAGCCTGTGACTTTTTATGACTTATTCTGTGACTCATAGGCGCACCCCACGCTAATTGTATTTTTTTTACGCATCGACAATGCTCTCTCGTAGACATAGAAAGAGTGTGGCCAGAGGGGGGAGTTTCAAATTTGCTTGGGATGTGCTTTAAATATACGAACCTTTTCACTATATCGAACAGTTGAATGGCCAATGTGAGGTTCCTCACAGCAACAGCTACCGCAAATGGGTTTGTCCAACTGAAATCAAAAATTGCAAATTTTAGAGGTATTCGTGTATTGAGCGTATAAAAATCAATTGTTTTATTTGTAGAAGAGACTTTCTTGTTTTGCATGGTTCAGAAACTATGATGATCTCTTTTATATATCACATAGCGCGCGGCGAAGGTCAGCCGGGTTAGAGAGTGGCAGCGGAGAGACAATCACGAGGCGGGGCGAGATGTAGAAGGGTACATCTCGATCGCCTCTCGATTGTGACTTCCGTTCGTTAGCACCGTTTGTCATACAAGCACATTTTTACGCACAATATTGGTCATCCTATTTTAATGAAAAAAACCTGTTCATGTTATATATTTTAACTTTGATAAAACCTTAGAACGAATCTTATGATTGTGCAGTATGCAGAGTTGTTTTGAAAATATTAGACGAAAATCGTATCCGTTGAAAATGCATGTTTTTGTACGAACGTTTTTAATGAATACAATCCCTAAACTTCCCTAAGTAAGTTTTCAAAGAAACGCAAGCTTTTTCTTGAATAAACGATTAAAAATACCTCAATACAGTTAATATCCGTGCAAATTCTCATTTGAGTTGTTTGAACTTTCTGAAAGTAGTTTTAAAAAAACGTAAATATTCAATTTGCTTCAGATTAGTGGCCGTATGCATGAACAACGGGAAAATGTGACGTCATTACCGTAGACGGAGGCGTTTTCCAAAAATCCTCCGCATACGCTAATGACGTTACATTTTCCCGGAAAACTGTTTCCGTTGTTCATGCATACTGCCACAGATGAAAATGATGCTGTGTTCAAAGAGGATTTTCAATTTACTCACCTCTTTACAATGGAAACAGCTAATTGTATTCTTCGTTTCCTTTCTTCCTTTTTCTTTCTTTGTTTCCTTCGGTTCTTTTGTATTCTGATTTAGCTCAGCCATCTCTGAAGCGAAAACAAAACTAAGCTTAAGTCATATAATGTTTTGTAGAATAATGACATTTTTTGCTCTACGGAGCGTCAAATCCTCGAAAAAAGGTTTGGTCACTCACGAAGAACGAGCTGGTTAATAGCAAAAAATTGTCCTCCGATCAATCTGTTTATGCTTCTACAATTTGGACACGTGTAGTAGCTAAATTAAAATATATTTAACATTAAGTTATATTTTAAATGAAAAATGACTCACTCATATTTTTTGACTTTGTCGATACATTGCACACAAAATGTATGCCCACAGTGGAGAGTGCGTGGAACACGAATCTTAGAATCTATAAATACTCGAAATCCATTAAGTCACCATTTTTTTCTATCAAACTATGACCGAAAAAAAGAAATAATCGTAGATATTTTAATACTTAAATAGATACTTAAAATATACCAGATACTTGAAAGAAATTCAATAACTCACCAAATTTCCCTAAACATATCTGACAGCTTAAAAAGTCATCGAAATCGGAATTCTGGGCTTCTTCTTGATGAGTTTCATTACAGGTCACATTCTATAAAAGATTGTGATGGGAGGATATTATTTGAGGGAAGAGATGTTGTAAGACCTATAATACATGTTAAAAATAATAAAAACTTACCATGGGCAACGGAGCACTGTAGAGATGTACATGATTAGTTTGAAAGTTTGTCTGTACATTGAGTGTACCTCCCTCGTCCACTCCAACCAGGTGAAAATACAATTTCATGCTGCAATTATTTTAAAAGATTTTCACTCAATATTGTACTTCATTCTTTCACTTATTTCTATTAGTTATTTCTAACATTAAAGGAGGCGTTGCATATCTCAATGGTCTCTACACTGTGCACACTATTTCTCCGTTCTCTAACAACTCATTGCGCGTCGAAGAGACCATTGATTGAGGTGACGCTCTCTTCTATTACTTGGGTGTAGTCTCCACGGAGAGGTTATCCATATTCACACATATCAGCTCCTTCTTAACAGTCAAGTATATGATCCACTGCGTGTATTTAGTCCATCTTGTCCAAATCTTTAATATACTTTAAATGCAGTCAAACCTATTTAAAACCATTAGCCGTACCCTGGGCATCTCTTTTTCTTCTAAATACTCCACCGATTCAGCTTGATATCGACGAATTGTCGAACTGTCTCCATCATCAGTTATTGAGAATAAGAAGTTTCTGAAAATTCCTGCCTCAATTGTAATTCTAAGACTTAAAATGTCCGAGAAATCTTACTCATGCACTATAATTCGATAAAATTTCTTCAACTCGTCAAGCGAAATATTGAATTTAATTCCGTTTGTCGATCGATAATCGTGATTGATAGGTACGGCGAATGAAATATTTGGTTGACCGACTCTTTCAATGAAATAATATAAACAGTCCCATGCGTAACAAACATTTAATCCGTCTTCGATCTGTAAAATGATGGAGTATAAATGAAAATTGATCTTGCAAAGCCTCTTACCTTTAGACAATCTGATATTCTAATGCGATCATGAATTAGTTCGGCCTTCCTAATTGTTGAGTCCTGTAGTGCTATTTTGTTCGGATATTTGATTTACATATAAGATTTTTTAAACGCATTTAGTAATCAATTGCTCACTAAATATACACAAACAAATCAAACCTTGACGAAATAAAAAGCCTTTTCGTGCACTCCAATGAAGTGATCCCATTCGAATCCTTTCTCCGAACGCTCCTTGCTTAATTCAATAAATCATAAGTGATGTACCTTTTTTTAAACTTTGCTAACATAATCAACTACAGTTATAGGCATATAGGAATCGTTACATTAATCTTATGAAAATGAAATTCAATAATATTACAGAAGATAAATAAACAACCCTTTCATCCAAGTCATGATAGACGGGCTGGGATGGGAATGATAGACAAATTCATCTGAATTATCACAATATAGAATATATTTTACTACTTAATAATAGTAATTACTCCTTAATTTCTAAATAAAAAAAATAACATGCCATTAATGCTGCATTAATTTTTGGTAATTGTGTTTATGACTTGATCCATTTATTGTTTCTACTGCGTCGTTAGTGACTAGCTCAAATTGCGAAATAAACATAACCCTAATCCAATATTTTCTTGATCGATTATATTGCTATATTGTTATAATAAATATAATCGAAGTTATTTCTATAATACCTTTCGATACTTGATACATCCATCCCACTCTGTTCATAGAGTATCCATGACGCTTATGAAATTCCATTGATGGACTGAAATGAGCAAAGAAAATAATGAATGCAATATAATTATCTTCTCTAAACGGATCAAAAAAGAGAAAATAGCCCATAATATACACATGCATTGAAAGCATTGCAGAAGATTGAAAGCATTACGGAAGTAACTGCAAATTTCATAATTCTCAGTATTTTGAGTATTACAACGATCGAGGAATTCGCAACGTTTACAAAATCAAAGAAATTGATTCGTGTGTATTCTTGAGAATATGCTAAAGATCAGAATAAAACACGAAAATGAAGATGATAAATATGTATGATAATCGATTGATAAGAGCAACCAAGATACAAATCGAAGAATGATAAAGATAAGAAATGAATCACTCAATGATGCGACCAAAGAAATGTACACAAATCTGATGAGACCATACAGTCAGATTGCACATACGAGGTTCATTTTAAAGTTTCCATATTCTCTGATTCCTTCACAACAATCGTAAAAGTGCACAAATATAGTGCATAGACGATCTAAAATATTTTAAAAGCATGAAGAGTGTCGTTTAAAGTTCAGCGAAGGAATTAAAAGACGAAGCGGATAAAGTGATATTATGCAGTTATGTATTTATGCTCATTTCTTATTCCCCACTTCAATAATTACTGTACGAAGGTCTCTAGCATTTACAGTGGTGGCCAGAAGGATATCATATTTTGGTTTTTTGAGCATAACTTTTCTTGTAGTTAACCGATTACCTTGATATTTTTATATAGTGTGCTCAAGCATGTTTCACAATGTATACCGAGGCATGGGGCCGGTTTTTCAACTTTAACGGATTCTAGGCTACAGTATCCCAAAATTACCGTGACAGCTCATTTTGAGGAAGATACTTCCTCTAATTTTTAAATATATTCCTGCCCTTTTTTCTCGTTTTTTTCACGAATATATTTTAAAAAATCAATAAAACAAATTTATTAACAATATTCAACATGTTAACTATCAAACTAATTCATTAAATCACTGACAAAGTGGATAGCTCACCTGGGTGATGTCTGGGCAACAATTCAGGTTCAAATTGAATATTAAACTTATTAAATTAACAAAGATTAATTTAGTACTTAGTTTCCATGCTTCCGACTGATCCAACTACGTGCAGCGAGGAGGAGCGCACGATAGCCGTTGCAATCATGATTCCATTGATTCGCTGCAGTGAACCTAGTTCGAGTTCCTGGGTACCATGACGCTTCTGTCTCCGTGATTCTCCTTGGGGACAAGATTTTGAACATCATCTCAAGCCCCGTCTGGTCTACGGACGTCAACCCGGTCGTCCGAGCCCAAGAGATTGAACGTGGACTCGTCCGACCAGACGACCTTTCGCTAGTCTGCGACTGTCCTTTTGAAATGAGCCTTTGCCCACTTCAGACGGTTCTCTCTGTTCTTAGGAGAGATTATAGGAACCGTGCCAACAAATATACCGCTAATATCACCATATTAGGGTTGCCTAGGGATGGTGCGAGTCGAAGGAGGAGTGGTACCCTTCAGTGCCATTTCTTGCTAGTTGATTGTGGGATTCGCCCGCGGGTATTCGCGCGATATTCTGATGATATTCCTGCCATCAAGGTCCTAGATGATAGGTGAAACACCAGTCAGTGAGGGTTAACGGTTTTTGATAAATTTGGGAACCTTTTTGATGACACGGGATATCGTTCCCAGTATTACACCAAACTGGTGAGCAGGTTCCGATTGCTTCAGACCATTCAAACCTCACGCGCAAAATATCAGGGAATAGATATCGTACACCTTTCGGTATTACCGTAGTATAAAAACAAAAATACAAGAAATATACATTTAAAAAATCACAAAAAACAAGCAAAAATAATAAAAAAGTTGGCACTTTTGAAATTCACAATATGCCTACGATATGAATATTAATATCTATTAAATGTAAACAGTATCGATGAATGACTATAGTAGCATGAGTAAGTACTTTTTAAACAGTGAAATAATTGTTTAAAACAACGAAAATACGTCGCAAATTCAAGTACTCAAAATTAGCTGTCATGGTCATTTTGGGATACTGTAGCCTGGAATCCGTTAAAGTTGAAAAACCGGCCCCATGCCTCGGTATACATTGTGAAACATGTTTGAGCACACTATATCAAAATTTCAAGGTGATCGGATAACTACAAAAAAAGTTATGCTCAAAAAACCAAAATATGATATCCTTCTGGCCACCACTGTATGATCCGAGATAAGGTAAATCAAATCTATTAATTTATCATATATGAGCCCGTTTGCGTAAGAGTCGAACAATGGTTGGCACAGACCAAAAATTTCGACACCCTCAAAACTTGTGTATAGGGGTTATTGACCTCGCTGATCACTATAACGAGACTATGAAAGCTTTCTCAACGGAGAAAATGGCTCATAATACATCGTTGACATCTTCTCGTCACGCCGGTTCGAACTGTCATACTCGTCTGGAGCGCAAACGTCTCCATCAAAATTTCCACTAGTCGACCTTTTGGGAAATTTTCAAAACTAATGAAGTAGACAGCCGTCATCGCCATCGAATTCTGTGCCAGGAGCCCAATTTTCATACCTCTCGCTCTACCATGGACCGAGAACGGCTTGAAAACGTGATTATACCGTAATCGCACCCAGACGTTGCGGGACGACTGTAGCCAAAATGACTATGCACATCTTCATCAGCGAGGTCAATAACCAATATACACAAGTTTTGAGGGTATCGAAATTTTTGGTCTGTGCCACCCCCTCCCCTTGATTTGCCCGACTCTTACACAAACGGCCTCATATACCTTCATATGTTTTTTATTCATAGCGTAGTGGTAAGAGTTCTATTTGGATTCCATGTAGGTTCAGGTCCAATCCAACCAATCACTTTTGCCTATTATTTACATTTGATTGATTCGAGCTCTACTATCTCCCCTTCACAAATGGCGACGCTCTACCACTTGTTGACTGCATAGGTTCGGCCTATCACGAGTGACTCGCGACTTTTTAATTCCCCTCGGCAGTTGATCTCTCTCACGATCGTGTGGATGTTTTGGACGCAATTGCCGAGAAAGAGGATCGTAATTGCTCACTCATGATCATCCCCACAGGGCATAACGAACTTGACTGGACAATCTTTTTTTTGTTGCATTTATTGATTTCAGTAAAGCTTAAGATTCACTGCTTCAAAATTTTGTGTCACTGTGATAAAAAATCTGGGTGTTAATATATGAGAGGAATCGCGAGAAAATCGACCGTTTCGGAGGGTCCGCGGCGGTAGAAATTTCGACCCCCTGAAAAATTCAGATTAAGTACTTTGAACGATGCTCTATCGAACTGCGTTGGCCGAATTTGCATATCTGCTCTCATTTTCGAGTAGCGGTAGGTCAAAGTTGGCAGGTACGGTATTTTTGGCTCGAGTGTGCGTCAGTAAAATGATCATAACTTCGTTCAAAATAATGATTGAAATTTTTTCAAAAAAAGCATCGAAAGAGGAGAATTTGGGCAACATTTCCCAGTTGATGACATCATTTGTCGACCATGCGCCGGTGCGGGGCGGTCGGTTTTATGAAAAAGTGACGTAACTTTCCTAATCGGAAAAAGTGGTATTTTCTTCTATGCGCGTTTTGTTGCACCCATATGTGTCTAAAAACGACCCAAGTTTCAGAGGATTTGCGAAATGGAAAAAAAATGGCGTTGATTTTAGTAACGCGACCTCAGACTTGTCAAAGGAAAGAACGGCTTATTCCTTTATCAAGAAGCAGCAAAGTTGTTTAAATGACTCAAAAACATCCGAAAATACATTACGAGCTCAAAATACCCATATATGACACTTATTTGAAACACAAAATCACCGAGTTCCGAAAAATTTGAAAAAACCACATTTTGCTTTTCCACGTGAAAAAAACGTTTCAGTAATGTTAATTAATCTTTATAATATTTCTTATAATGTTTTTGAACATTTATGCTTTTGGAAGTGAAGGCCTACCTGCTCTTAGAGCCGAGATTTCCGCCATCGAGATTACACGCGCGCGCCCCAACTCCGCGCGACTGCTCATCCTACGCTCTCTCACTCCCACACGCTCTTTCGTGAACAGAGAGGAAGAGAAAAAAGGAAACATCTGGAAACTACACGAAATGGAGATGTTAGAAAACTCTGAGCGAAAAGAGTTGCATTTGAACACCAAAGAACGAGTGTGAGCCCCCCCCCCCCAACCTTCCTCTCTCTCTCTCTCTCTCTCTCTCTCTCTCTCTCTCTCTCTCTCTCTCTCTCTCTCTCTCTCTCTCTCTCTCTCTCTCTCTCTCTCTCTCTTCAAGGAATGATGAAGTACAATGTCAAAACTAATGTTAGATAAGATACATTTATTATAGAAATCAGTCATAATTGAAAACAATTAGGATGTTTTTAGTTTAGTGATCGAATGAGACAGAGACAACTTATATGTGTGATGGATAAACAATAATTTATAATAGATTACTAGCAGTGCTAGGGGGATACATAAATTGTTTTACTTGCGAGCGTTTTATACTTTTAGCGCGGGAAGAGCATTTCGCTAGCGCGGGGGGGGGAAGGTCGCTGCGCGCCCATCCGCCTCAATTACCCTTTGAGAAGAGATGTGTTGCAATAAAATGAACGTTTTCCAGCTCAGAATGACTCAAATAAATTGTTTCATCATTTTTAGCACGAAAAATAACTTGGAACACATTCTCTGTGGATGTAAAAATCAGCAAAAGATTTGGATCGAACCGGGGTTCGAACCCGCTCGGTGTTTTTAGAGCGGCACCTCTTTACCTCGTCGCCTCGAATGATTTTGCTTATTTTATTTATTTATTTATCGTACACCGCAAGGGTGTTTCAACAAGTACAAAGTGTGCGCAAAAAAATGTGAATGAATAAAATTATTGAAAGAGAGGTGGATGGTGATAGGGGGAAGGTGAGAGATCAATTGACTTACTAAACATAGTAATAGTCAAAGTAGCGTAGTAACATGATACAACGGATGTCTTTTTTTATAAATGTTCAAAAAGATTATAAGAAATATTATAAAGATTAATTAACATAACTGAAACGTTTTTTTCATGTAGAAAAGCAAAATATGTTTTTTTTCAAATTTTTCGGAACTCGGTGATTTTGTGTTTCAAATAAGTGTCATATATGGGTATTTTGAGCTCGTAATGTAATTTTGGATGTTTTTGAGTCATTTCAACAACTTTGCTGCTTCTTGATAAAGGAATAAGCCGTTCTTTCCTTTGACAAGTCTGAGGTCGCGTTACTAAAATCAACGCCATTTTTTTTTTCCATTTCTCAAATCCTCTGAAACTTGGGTCGTTTTTAGACACATATGGGTGCAACAAAACGCGCATAGAAGAAAATACCATTTTTTTCCGATTAGGAAAGTTACGTCACTTTTTCATAAAACCGACCGCCCCGCACCGGCGCATGGTCGACAAATGACGTCATCAACTGGGAAATGTTGCCCAAATTCTCCTCTTTCGATGTTTTTTTTGAAAAAAATTCTATCGTTATTTTGAACGGAGTTATGATCATTTTACTGACGAACACTCGAGCCAAAAATACCGTACCAGCCAACTTTGACCGACCGCTACTCGAAAATGAGAGCAGATATGCAAATTCGGCCAACGCAGTTCGATAAAGCATCGTTCAAAGTACTTAATCTGAATTTTTCAGGGGGTCGAAATTTCTACCGCCGGGGGGTGGTCGAACCTCTGGCGATTCCTCTCTTATATATACTCTAAGATGTTCGATTAGTCGGAACAACTGTGAAAAAGGATGAAAGCTTGTACTTGTTACATTCTTCGCACTTTCAAAGTTGATCTATGATCTTTACCTTGTCACTTTCAACAAAGGAAACATTCGCCATTCATACTCTGTGCTCACAAGGAGACTCTCACAACTTAATTTAGCGATGAGATATGTGTTATAGTTCATTTGAAAGCCCTTTTTCTGTAGATTACGAATATGTGCTTTAAAAATGCAAAAGAGGTCTGTGCACCGACTTAAAGCCTGTCAAAGTTTGAGCAATTGCCACCTCGCAATGATGCGCGCACTGGTGGGTTAGTTCTACGCGTTATTTCTGCGAGCTAGTATTAACCCAGAGGTAGCTAGTATTAACCCAGAGGTGAGTTATTACGATATATCTGAAGAACTTGGGTTAGGCTAGACCCATGAAAGATGTTGAACAACAGTGGGGAAACTACTACAAAAGAATGAAGGTTCCCTACAGCCGGTTCAAGTGCATTCTCGTCGACGCTTGCGACTCATTATTGGAAGGAAAAACTGGGGAAACGGAAAACGAGGACCATTGGCTATCTCTACCACCACTAGCTCGCAGAAATAACACGGAGACCCAGCCCACCAGTGCGCGCATCATTGCGAGGTGGCAATTTCTACTAAATGTGACATGTTTTAGTCCGTGCACAGACCTATTTTGCATTTTTAAAGCATATATTCTTAATCTACAGAAAAAGGGCTTTCAAATGAACTATAACACATATCTAATCGCCAAATTAAGTTGAGAGAGTCTCCTTGTCAGTCTATTCCTTTCTTTCATCAATCAATAACATGTGTGTCTCTAGTCAGAGGTCAAGAGATGAACAATAACAAGAGTGAGGTTAGTCCCTTCCCATGTCTTGACCAAAGAACCAATCTGTCTCCTATCGATTTCTCACTTCCTTTCCTAGTCTAGAACATTCTCTTCACGTTTATCATCATTTTCTTAATTCTTATCGTGTAGTCTCATCTCCCTACAAGAAGTTTCTCAACTTTCCCTTATCTCAATCCTGTAATCGATTGTAGCCAAAGTATAACTTTACTAAATCTGTGTTTTAGAGACCTTTCTCGATATTTGTTTTTCTTTCCTTTTTTTCTAATCACTCTCGAAAGCTTCATTACGTAACATCTTTCCTCGTAGTCATACCTGTAACGATTGCATTTAGTAGTCATATTTCGCTTTTCTCCTCTCCATTCTCTACACTACTTGTCCCTTGTTCATTGGCTTTGTCTGTTGTTGCTTCTATTGCATTGCATTTGCATATGATACACTATAATATACTACATGTCTTCCCTCTAGCAGTTTTCGTTAGTGGTATCTCACTCTCATCTTTTACCCCGTTCGAAATTAATCTTTGATTTATGTATTCCGCATCATTCGTTTTTTTTTCTTTTGTTTCTTCTATCCATCTTTCTCTATTTCTCTTATACTCCTCTCTTATACTTTACTTTATGTCTTGTTATGCACTAGGCCGGATGAAAACCGATGTATCAAAACCGACAGATGCATATGAGAGGTAATGAATAGACAAATGTATTCGAATAGTTATAATCGAGTTTGCTCTCATTCATCGGTTCTCATCCGACCTAATCCAACTTTTTGTTTTGTATCTTACTGTTTTTGTTGCATCTCTCTCTTCAAACCTTCTCTCAACTTCGTTTATACTCTTCTTCACGGTCTATGATAATTCAGAGGCCGTATCCATGAAGCTTTACAAACTCATTATGGCAACTCTTAAACCTAACGTTGTTCATACGGTCTCAGAAGATGTGCACAATGTATCCATTCCTATCCATCATTGTGGTCTCACCACTCTTGCGATGATTTTCTGTCACTGTTCTTTGTCATGCGAGACAATAGTTATTTATGTAATACTTTAAATAATTTCGAAACCATTTCAGGGCGAGCTCTCGTTTCTTCGAATTTCATCAGATGTCGTCCTCTCCTCTACGACCTCGTATCTTAGGATCTCATCGATCATTACGACGCCAATTGCCGGACAATGAGGTATCGTACTTAATATGTTTCGCTCGTTAAAGTCATTGAACGTATGCTAATTTCTCACTCGTCAGGACGTCCCATTGTCATGAAGGAGCAAGTTCATCAAGAAGGCCATCATCACCGTCGTAGTTGATGACACAAGGATTCGGGATCCAGAATAAACTCATCTCCAATGTTGGTATGGAATCTTCAAGGTACGACCTTCCATTGTATTCTCATTTCTGTTATGTGATGTTCCAAACCCGCGAAAAGATGGCAAAGGATCCATGTAAAAGATGTTGTTCCTCTCCCATTGTCATGACTTTTTAACAGAACATTATGTTGAATATGTTACACCTTCTGTTGAACTCCAAAGAGAAAAAGAGTTATCCACTGACAATCGAGCATCCATCCATTATCCAGTGTGAGCATAAGACCTGTGAAGTGCCTGTCACATGCAACATTTTTTGGGCACTTCACAGGTCTTATGCTCCGAGGATAACACTTTTTTCTCTGTGTGTATCTTTGATTTTACCAACTTCCTCTTCAATATTCTCTCGTTGACAGAAACCAATCATTGTTCAAGTTGAAGAGATCGATGACAAAGCTCGAGTCGTTTAATTTATGCTAATTTATCATTGTACAGGTCTAAAAACGTATTCATAATGTCTTCGTACTCTTCGATGGCGATCTACTCGAACATGTTCTTCGTAAATGGGACGCCGTAGTGGTTCTCCGTGGACTATGCCCTCAATCGTCTCTCATGGAGTCGTCCGAGGGTTGCGTCTAAAGAATAAAGATTTTGGGGTTGATAGTGTCTGCAATCGGTGTCCAAGCCCGCGAAGTAAAGTGGGCGGAACCAGAATCGGCATATAAGTAGAGTCCAGCAGAAAGGGGCGGAGCTATGCATCGGTATATAAGTACAGCAGTGAATTTATTTTGAATATTCATATAGAGCTTTAAGCATGATTTCTAACAGGAACACATGGTCAACTAATCTTCCCTATTAAAATTCTTATAAATATTCCGAAATTCTGTTTATGTAGCGGTATTTGTAATCAATGTATTCAATCTTGGTATTCAAATATTTTCATTGTTTTTTCATGCAGAAACAGAAAGAATACATTCAAAAATCAGCGACGGTTGATAACGGCACCTTGTCAAACTGAAACATGTGAAAGGTGAAGCATGCGTGAGAAATATCGTCACAAAAGCACAAAAAAGAAAATAATTAAGTTGCTATCAAATGCACTGAAATAAAAATAGAGTAAATAGTCATATAGTGTTTCCATTTTGTCTAGAGAGCGAACAAACTATTTATCTCACAATACCCTGACTTTGCTTTAGTCTTCGTGATGGGCCGAACCTGCTTCTCCTTCGACAATTCTCTCATAACAAAAATATGAAGCAGTTTGCTTCAACCTTTTCACTCACTGGCAAACACCCTACAAAGACACCCATATATTGTGCGTATAAAATGTACTTGCATAAGAAAAAGACAAATGGTGCTAACGAACGGAAGTCACAATCGAGAGGCGAGCGAGATATAGCCTTCTACATCTCGCCCCGCCTCTCGATTGTCTCTCCGCTGCCTCTCTCTAACCCGGCTGACCTTCGCCGCGCGCTATATTATATATAGAAGAGATCGGCATAGTTTCTGAACCATGCAAAACAAGAAAGTCTCTTGTGGGAGTGATTGGCTACTCTCGTACCAAATAAACAAGTGTATTTTATACGGTCAATATAACCATCTATTCGATTTTATTAATTAGCGTTTCATCCAGTAATCCTATCACGACATCGATAAATGATTATTTTGTACATATTGCAACAATCTTTACAATTAAATAAGTTAAAAAGGTTTCGAACTTAGCAAATTAGTTGAGCCATTCATGGCCATTACAAGTATGATTATTAAAATCTTTTTTGTCGTAATAACGGTTTTCGACAGGTTTTCTTAGTTGTTGAATTTCATATGTTATTCTCCGTAATAAGAAGATAAATCACTTTTAAAATGCCGATTTTTTGTTTGAAAAATCGGAGGGGGGGATAACTTCACTGAAAAAAAAACTTAAAATAAAAAAAAATTAATTTTGATAAAATAAAGACTTTATTACTCAGATAATTTAATTGGCACAGATTTCGATATAAATGTAAAAATATATGCGAAAATAAAGAGTTTATTTACAGTCAGAAATTTATTTAATTGATAAAGCTGAATATGATGATCATACCAATAATTATGATGACCTGCTAATACACATTTTTATCGACATGCATTATCACAAAACACTGATATGATGAGATGCACTTAAATTTGTGGTAATTTTTGTAATAAATTCAATTCACGTCTACTAAAATCCATACAAGTCCTGCTCATCACTTCAACCTATAAACTACTGAAACGTGTGAGGGATGGTCCCAACAATGAGTCTCCGTGATCAATTATTCCTACGTTATATACGTGTACTGTTTCATGCTAAGCATGGCGATAAAAAGAGTCAAATCGATAATTATGATAACATGATAATGCATACAGTACCGCGCAAAAGTATGGACGCAAAATTCGAATCGTTATAACTTTCTACGTCCTTGGCCGATCGGCCTCGGTTTAATTTTATTATATAGTATAAACATTGCAGAAAATTTTGATAGTATCGATTATTACCTAAGGTGATGAAATGATTTCATCATACTTAAAATGCCGAGGTGTGATCCAAAAAATAGGTTTATTCTCAGGTAGATTTATTCTGGGAGTCCAATTTTTATCAGTGAACATTTTAAGCCATTAACCACGTTGATAGCATGCCGCAATAAGGAATGAGCTAATTTCGCCTGACCCATCAAAATTTCGTAAAAATGCCATAACTCAGTCAGTAGTTGAGCTACAGGCCTCTGATTCAACAAGTATTATCGCATAGTCATGGGGCAGCACCATGCCAATTTTGGAAGGTTTCCGGCTCTTGAAGAGAAAATTCGAAAAAAAATTTTAAACCATTTTTTGGACTTACGGTATTTCCCAGCCGGTTTTTATAAAAATCTAAAAAATTGCCATGACGTGCCTAAACATCTACCTAACACATCTACAAAGTGGCGAGATTGCAGCACATCAATTACGACTTTGCCAATAAAAATACCATTGGAAGTCAAAATGGAATTTTGCGAGAAAAGAGACAGATAAAAAAGGTGGAATGTCCAATAATGGAACTAAATTGAGGATACTTGTAGGAAATGTGCTTATTAAACACTTGGTTCAAAATCCGATCGAAATTTATATGAAATACTGTGTTATTGACCCGTATTAATTCTCCATAGCGAACGAAATTAGGTTCCGACCACTTTGACTGTCAATGGTATTTTTATGGGCAAAGTCGTAATTGAACTCCTGTAATCTCGCCACTTTGTACATGTGTTAGGTTTAGGCATGTCATGGCAAATTTTTAGATTTTTAGAAAAACCCGTCTTAGAAATACCATAAGCCTAAAATCTGGTTTGGGATTTTTTTCGAATATTCTCTTCAAGAGCCGGAAACCTTCCGAAATTGGCATGGTGCTGCCCCATGACTATGCGATAATACTTGTTGAATTGGAGGCCTGTAGCTCACCTACGGACTGAGTTATGGCATTTTTACGAAATTTTGATGGGTCGGGCGAAATTAGCTCATTCCTTATTGCGGTGTACAATCAACGTGGTTAATGGCTTAAAATGTTCACTGATAGTTGCTCATTCCTCACAAAAAAATGGACTCCCAGAAAAAATCTAAATGAGAATAAACCTATTTTTTGGATTTTTAAGTATGATGAAATCATTTCATCACCTTAGGTAATAATCGATAATATCAAAATTTTCTGCAATGTTTATACTATATAATAAAATTAAACCGAGGCCGATCGGCCAAGGACGTAAAAAGTTATAACGATTCGAATTTTGCGTCCATACTTTTGCGCGGTACTGTATGCATTATCATGTTATCATAATTATCGATTTGACTCTTTTTTATCGCCATGCTCAGCATGAAACAGTACACGTATATAACGTAGGAATAATTGATCACGGAGACTCATTGTTGGGACCATCCCTCGCACGTTTCAGTAGTTTATAGGTTGAAGTGATGAGTAGGACTTGTATGGATTTTAGTAGACGTGAATTGAATTTATTACAACAATTACCACAAATTTAAGTGCATCTCATCATATCAGTGTTTTGTGATAATGAGCATGTCGATAAAAATGTGTATTAAAAATCTTTCGACACTATTTTCTTTGATTATAAAAAGGCATTTGATTCTATAGATCATCGATTATTACTCTACAAACTTTCTCTCCTAGGTTTCCCTGATAACTTAATCTCCTGGTTTCATGCGTACCTGGATAACAGATTGCAATACATAGTTATTAATGACTGCCTCTCATCTCCCGCAGTAGTAACAACAGGTGTTCCCCAAGGCTCGTGCATAGGACCCCTTCTATTGATCTTGTATATCAATGATATGGCCAGTGTGATTCCCAATACTGTTCATTATGGAATTTATGCAGACGATCTAAAAATTTATGCTGAGGTTCCCACACACTCCAATGATTTGCAGCAGGCAATTAATAATATATCCGATTGGGCTGATGCTTGGAATCTTACTCTCTCGGAAACTAAGTGTGTTGTGATGCATTATGGTAATCTAAAAACCGTAGTAACTACTTCTTAAAAGGTTGTAAGCTTTCTTGTTCTGATGAGGTTAAGGATTTGGGTATATTAATGTCCCCTAATTTATGTTTCAAATCCCATGTCAATAAAGCTGTTCGTAAAGCCAGATCAAAAATTAATATTATATTTAGAACTTTCCGTAGTCGCGAAATTGAGGTCTACAAAACCGCTTATACGACTTTCATATTGCCTATTATTAGCTATGGTTCAGTTGTGTGGAATTCTAAAAGATCTGGATTAACAAAAGAAATTGAGTCTGTTCAAAGAGATTTTACTCGAAGACTATTCTGTCGTTGCTCTATTCCTTATGATACGTATCTCAATCGTGTTCACTTCCTAGATTTAATTACACTCGAACACAGACACGCGATAACAGATTTGCTTTTACTACATAATTTAATCCATCAAAATTATGAGTACAATTGCTCTTTTCTCTTTAAAGTTGTTCCCGCTATGCATCTGAGAAACGGCAGTTCGTTGAGAATTATTTTACCCTTCAAAATATTAACCACCTCCCATTCAACATTAGCCTCACGAACTATTGATATTTGGAATAATCTCCCTGATCCTATTGTGCAGGCATCACCAACAGTCTTTCGTAATCATGTTAAATATATCCCATATAATGTGATTGTCCCTGAGGCACATATTCACTCATGAAATGTTCTGAATTGGTAACATTCCTGCTGCCTCTTCCTCCACCCCCCCCCCCTCACATTTCACAGATTCGCCTTGGCGACGGACATCCTTCACAAGACTATCTAACAGATATTCCCGATCCCATCCCCGATGCGTTCATTTGAAGGAATAAAATATTATTATTATTATTATTAGCAGGTCATCATAATTATTGGTATGATCATCATATTCAGCTTTATAAACTAAGTATATTTCTGATACTAAATAAACTCTTTATTTTCGCATATATTTTTTACATTTATATCGAAATCTGTGCCAATTAAATTATCTGAGTAATTTAAAGTCTTTATTTGATCAAAATTAATATTTTTTAATTTTTTTTTTCAGTGAAGTTATCCAACAAAAAATCTGCATTTTAAAAGTGATTTATCTTCTTATTACGGAAAATAACTTATGAAATTCAACAAATAAGAAAAACTGTCGAAAACCGTTATTACGACAAAAAAAGATTACAATAATCATACTTGTAATGTCCATGAATGGCTCAACTAATTTGCTCAATTCGAAACCTTTTTAACTTATTTAATTGTAAAGATTGTTGTAATATATACAAAATAATAATATATCGATGTCATGATAGGATTACTGGATGAAACGCTAATTAATAAAATCGAATAGATGGTTATATATGGGTGTCTTTGTAGGGTGTTTGCCAGTGAGTGAAAAGGTTGAAGCAAACTACTTCATATTTTTGTTATGAGAGAATTGTCGAAGGAGAAACAGGTTCGGCCCATCACGAAGACTAAAGCAAAGTCAGTGTATTGTGAGATAAATAGTTATTCGCTCTCTAGACAAAATGGAAACACTATATGACTATTTACTCTATTTTTTTCACTACAATTGATAACAACTTAATTATTTTCTTTTACGTGCTTTTGTGACGATATTTCTCACGCATTCTTCACCTTTCACATGTTTCAGTTTGACAAGGTGCCGTAATCAACCGTCGCTGATTTTTGAATGTATTCTTTCTGTTTCTGCTTGAAAAAAAACAATGAAAATATTTGAATACCAAGATTGAATACATTGAATACAAATACCGCTATATTAACAGAATTTCGGAATATTTATAAGAATTTTAATAGGGAAGATTAGTTGACCATGTGTCCCTGCTAGTAATCATGTTAAAACTCTACATGCATATTCAAATTAAATTCACTGCTGTACTTATATACCGATGCATAGCTCCGCCCCTTTCTTCTGGACTCTACTTATATACCGATTCTGGTTCCGCCCACTTTACTTCGCGGGCTTGGACACCGATTGCAGACACTTTCAACCCCAAAATCTTTATTCTTTAGGACGACTCCATGCGAGGCGATTGAGGGCATAGTCCACGGAGAACCGCTACGGCGTCCCATTTCCGAAGAACATGTTCGAGTAGATCGCCATCAAAGAGTACGAAGACATTATGAATACGTTTTTAGACCTGTACAATGATAAATTAGCATAAATTAAACGACTCGAGCTTTGTCATCGATCTCTTCAACTTGAACAATGATTGGTTTCTGTCAACGAGAGAATATTGAAGAGGAAGTTGGTAAAATCAAAGATACACACAGAGAAAAAAGTGTTATCCTCGGAGCATAAGACCTGTGAAGTGCCCAAAAAATGTTGCATGTGACAGGCACTTCACAGGTCTTATGCTCACACTGGATAATGGATGGATGCTCGATTGTCAGTGGATAACTCTTTTTCTCTTTGGAGTTCAACAGAAGGTGTAACATATTCAACATAATGTTCTGTTAAAAAGTCATGACAATGGGAGAGGAACAACATCTTTTACATGGATCCTTTGCCATCTTTTCGCGGGTTTGGAACATCACATAACAGAAATGAGAATACAATGGAAGGTCGTACCTTGAAGATTCCATACCAACATTGGAGATGAGTTTATTCTGGATCCCGAATCCTTGTGTCATCAACTACGACGGTGATGATGGCCTTCTTGATGAACTTGCTCCTTCATGACAATGGGACGTCCTGACGAGTGAGAAATTAGCATACGTTCAATGACTTTAACGAGCGAAACATATTAAGTACGATACCTCATTGTCCGGCAATTGGCGTCGTAATGATCGATGAGATCCTAAGATACGAGGTCGTAGAGGAGAGGACGACATCTGATGAAATTCGAAGAAACGAGAGCTCGCCCTGAAATGGTTTCGAAATTATTTAAAGTATTACATAAATAACTATTGTCTCGCATGACAAAGAACAGTGACAGAAAATCATCGCAAGAGTGGTGAGACCACAATGATGGATAGGAATGGATACATTGTGCACATCTTCTGAGACCGTATGAACAACGTTAGGTTTAAGAGTTGCCATAATGAGTTTGTAAAGCTTCATGGATACGGCCTCTGAATTATCATAGACCGTGAAGAAGAGTATAAACGAAGTTGAGAGAAGGTTTGAAGAGAGAGATGCAACAAAAACAGTAAGATACAAAACAAAAAGTTGGATTAGGTCGGATGAGAACCGATGAATGAGAGCAAACTCGATTATAACTATTCGAATACATTTGTCTATTCATTACCTCTCATATGCATCTGTCGGTTTTGATACATCGGTTTTCATCCGGCCTAGTGCATAACAAGACATAAAGTAAAGTATAAGAGAGGAGTATAAGAGAAATAGAGAAAGATGGATAGAAGAAACAAAAGAAAAAAAAACGAATGATGCGGAATACATAAATCAAAGATTAATTTCGAACGGGGTAAAAGATGAGAGTGAGATACCACTAACGAAAACTGCTAGAGGGAAGACATGTAGTATATTATAGTGTATCATATGCAAATGCAATGCAATAGAAGCAACAACAGACAAAGCCAATGAACAAGGGACAAGTAGTGTAGAGAATGGAGAGGAGAAAAGCGAAATATGACTACTAAATGCAATCGTTACAGGTATGACTACGAGGAAAGATGTTACGTAATGAAGCTTTCGAGAGTGATTAGAAAAAAAGGAAAGAAAAACAAATATCGAGAAAGGTCTCTAAAACACAGATTTAGTAAAGTTATACTTTGGCTACAATCGATTACAGGATTGAGATAAGGGAAAGTTGAGAAACTTCTTGTAGGGAGATGAGACTACACGATAAGAATTAAGAAAATGATGATAAACGTGAAGAGAATGTTCTAGACTAGGAAAGGAAGTGAGAAATCGATAGGAGACAGATTGGTTCTTTGGTCAAGACATGGGAAGGGACTAACCTCACTCTTGTTATTGTTCATCTCTTGACCTCTCTTGACCTCACATGTTATTGATTGATGAAAGAAAGGAATAGACTGGGCACAGAGTATGAATGGCGAATGTTTCCTTTGTTGAAAGTGACAAGGTAAAGATCATAGATCAACTTTAATTAAAGAGGGGTAATTCGAACGAAGTGTGCTCCCACCCGATTTATGATCAGTTGCCGACATGGGCGTTGCCGCAACGGAAACCCCAATCCACTTGAAAATTGCATATCTTTATTCATTAATTGCCCATCTTGAACAAAGTTAAAATCGATCGTTTATCTCAAGCGGCGAAATGGTCTTGTGTATAGTGTAAATTGTACAAAATAAGAAGTTATGGTCTCTTAAAACTACACTATCAAACGTCCTTATTCTTCTTCCAAATGGCGCTTGGGGACAGCCTCAGAGTAGAAAACGTTTACTAGGGAATGGTTTCTTTGATGGTTGAAATTACGGGGAGTGACCACACGGCAATATTCAGCATGGTCGACTTAGTAAGAATCAACTTTTAAAAGTTGCCATTGATCGATTTTTTAAACGAAACCCGTCGCATATCCGCCGCACGAAAGACAGACAAAAAAGATTTTTTGGACTTGATTTCCACTGAAACAGCATTTTTTGCTTGAATTACCATGCAGACATGAAATTCTGTCGGGGGAATCGAACTCGTGCACAAAAAGTATAAAAAGAAAAAAAAATTTGGCTGTCTTTCGTGCGGCGGATATGGGACGGGTTTCGTTTAAAAAATCGAGAAATGTCAACTTTTAAAAGCTGATTCTTACTAAGTCGACCATGCTGAATATTGCTATGTAGGTCACTCCCCGTAATTTCAACCATCAAAGAAACCATTCCCTAGTTAGTTGCAATGTAAACTGTTTCTTTCATATTTTATGGAATGTGATCTATTTGTGAGCTTTCTTGGACCCTATTGTTATAGTCCACTTTTTTATTCCGCAATATTCCACTCTTCATCAGCTCATTCCAATTTTCATCATTTTACATTATATTTAATCACTTTATCAAGATCGAGTAAGCGCAGGGTAAACGGATCTGTAGTGACATGAGATGGTCCTACTGATCCTTGTTTCTTGCAACGTTAATAAAGGCTGGTCCGAATATCTTCACAAATTCTTCCTTCCATCTCAATTCGGGCCTTCATCTTGATTGCTTGGCCCTTGTGGGTGACATTCTATCACTCTTCTCTACCATCTGTCAGGATGAAGTGTAGATTTGCAAGCAGCCCATCGCCACCGTCTCAATCTGCAGCACTGGACGAATTCAGTTAGCTTTTCATCAGTGCGTTTCATCGTGACATCATTGTAACAAGAAAGCAATATTTACGATGTATTTTATCTATGAAAAAGTCTTAAACTTGAGCAATGACATCTAGTATTTTGAATTCATTTCAATTTATTTGACATACTCGCTTCACAATTTATTTTCTCTCATTTTAAACATTTAGAAGTAATGATGTTATAAATACTTCTATGGATTTGTGTTCATCTGGAACTATTAGAAAAAAGCGCCTGTAATCGCCATAGTTACTGATGTTTGTAGGTGATGTTTCGACCGTACATGGTCATGTTGCTCTGCTCGGGTGTGATAACTTTCTTTGTCCTTTTCTTCCTGCTCGACATAGATGGATTATCATATGAGGGTTACAGAACGTCCACGGGAAAACGAGCAACATTGTGAGTTTTCTCAAATGCCTCTCGACTTCCTCACACCTAACACGTCTAACCGTCGCCGCGTTGATTTGAAATTTAATAGAGATCGCCATAGTTTCTGAATTATGCGAAACTTGAAATAATCGTACGGACAACGAAAACAATGGTCAATAACAAGGATTCATTTCAGTGAAAATCTTCCTTTAAAGAAAACGCAAAAATGGATCGTAGTCACAAGTATACAGGAACCTACAGAGGATGTCAAGGTATCATTTTTATTGTAGCTTATTAGCCAGTCACTGATCTAAGGTCTGTGGCAATACGAAATGTGCCCAAAACACCATGAGCCAGCACACTAAAACTTCAATACGGTCTCTAATGCCGCTGAATTTCAGCACTTGGCCTTACTCCCAGAGTGGACTTTAGTGGTTGTGGGCGATAAGAAAACTCCAATTGATTGGAGTCTACCAGATGTACACTATCTATCGCCTGAGATGCAGATAATGATCACTTTATATTTTGTGCACCATTCATTATCAAAAATAATTACCATTAATTATCAATTATCAAGTTATCACAAACCTAGCTCTACCGAATCGTGTGCCTTGACAATGAGTAACGGGATGCATTAGATATCTTCATTAGATTTTCATTGGACCTTTGAATTTAAACCTATATATTTTTCAGGAAGCCCTCGGCTACAGTGTCCTCGAAAACGTTCCCTGGGGCTCTTACGGCAGAAAGAATATCGGGTAGGTGCTGACTAATATTTCGAATTTTGATTGTACGATTTTAAGCTACCTCTATGCAATTCAAAATGGAGCGCAATGGATCTACGATACCGACGATGATAATAAACCATTTGGTAAAATATTAAATATATACACAAATTCGCAAACAATCTATAAAGGCACACAACGAGCTAATTTGAATCTTTATGTACTGGCAATGTTCTCTCGCTTTATTTGTCTACGAAACAGAGTTACCAGAGTGAAGAATAAGAATAATAATGAGTGTAACTTTTTGTTTGTCTCATTATTATGTTTCTAATTTATCAGTTGCAAAGCGTTTGAGTTTCAATTTTTAAGTGACATTGTGTATGCCCACCTAATAAACCATTTGGTAATATATTAAATATCGTCAAAACGAAAAAAAGTTAAACATTTGTGACAAATTGTCACAAAAGTTCACAAAGTGCCTATTTTAGTGATTTTCACGCACTTGATGATTTTTTTCAGGTTTTTTTTTAGCGTGGGTGTGTTTGCCCAATGGAGTAATGTATGACAAAAGTGAAAAAACTTAATCGGGAGCGTCGCGGAGAAAAATTGGTATACTGTAGCATACTGTAGATTCCTACTGTAAAACTGCTAACATCGCGCTTTATTCGTCTAATCATGGATATATCTATCATTATATGACTCTTTACAGTGAATTTGCACTGTTTGAACCATGACATGGATCAGGTTGCAAAACTGGTATACGGTAGAAAATCCTAACGTATACCAGTTTCACCAAACAGCGTTCACAGTGAATTATTTAAATCGTTTTCTTTACATGTCAATTAGGCAAGCCCAGTGATGCTCAAATACCCTATTATCTAATAAAAAACTTGCAACCGCGTTTAGATATCATGATACAAAATTTTCAAAATCTTGTGAACTGTGAACAAATTGTCACAAATGTTTCACTTTTTTGTCGTTTTGACGGTTTATACACGCAAATTCACTAACAATCATTAAGGGCACACCCGAGTTAATTTGAAACTCTTCGTTCTGACCGCACTCTCTCACAAGGGATTCATCTCTGCTTGTTTTTTTTCAAACTGAGTAAAATTTTGCATAGGCATAGATGAACATATTGCAAGCAGGGTTGGGCGATAAATCAAAATTTAACGGATCCGTTAAATCTTTAAATTAACGGTTTCAAATTCCGTTAAATTCCGTTAAATCCGTTAAATTACAAAGAAATTCTGGAAACCGACTAATATCGATATTTAACCATTTTTATCATTCAATACTAGGAGTAGTAACATTTCCGAAAACAAACTAAAATAATCAATATAAGGCATTACGCGAAAAATGCGAAAACTACAGATGTAGAGCCGTTGACGAAAGCGAAGAGCTTTCGGTAATCAATTGGAATATAGTACTTATATAACGCTATAGTGAGAACGGAGTACTCGAAAAATAAATTTTAAAAGCATAGAACATATTGATATTGCATGTTTTCTACCTTTTTTTTACTTCAAAATAGGAAATTTGTTTTTAACGGATTTAACGGAAATATTTTAACGGATTCCGTTAAAAATTAATTTAACGGATGAATACCGTTAAATCCGTTAAATCCGTTAAAACCGTTAACGTTAAATCCCAACCCTGATTGCAAGATCAAAAGTGAAGTAAAAAAATCCTGGCGTGCAATAGCCGAGCCAGAAAATCGGTTCAAAGTTTTGTCCCATATTCTGTTAAGTTTCACAAACTCTATTTCACTCTATGCTCTCTGCGAATTCGATTTGTGTTCTGTGCCCTCTTCCCCCACTCCTAAAATAATCATATCATTATAATTATTTATGCATATACTCTTCAAAATGATGTAGATCATAAACAAGAATCCTACTATAAATTTAATTTGAATTCACTCTGTCTACATTGTGCACGTATTTCTCTGATCTGTAACAACGATAGAGCATTTCGTGTAGAAGAGACCATTGAAGGGAGCGTAACATCACTCAATGGTCTCTTCATTGCGCACACTATTTTTCTGTTCTCTAACAACGAGAGAATATTGCGCGTCGAAGAGACCATTGAGTGAGGTTACGCTCCCTTTGAGAGAGGCTACGTTCCCGTTCACGCCATGTACAATGTCCCGTTACAAAACGACATATCCAGACAGACGTACTCTTGGAACGAGTGACACAGACAGTGATGTAGTGTTGAAATCTTGGAAAAGTAGATAGAAAAGTGAAAAGTAGTGTGTTAATTTACAATTGTAAAAGTAGTTGGAAAAGTAGTAATCGAACACACATGCATTTCTTTTGATTGTCCAATTACGAAGTTATGATACTTTTCCAACTGCTTTTCCAATCACAAAAAACACTACTTTTCACTTTTCCATCTACTTTTCCAAGATTTTAACACTACATCACTGTCAGTGTCACTCGTTCCGAGAGTACGACTGTCTGGATATGTCGTTCTTCTTGTTTATGATGTGCATCTTTTTTGAAACAAACGACGATTCGAATTTGCAGAGAGCTTAGAGTGACTTAGAGTGTGTGAAACTTAACTGAATATGAAACCAAACTTTGAACCGATTTTCTGGCTCGGCTATTGCACGTCAGGATTTTTTACTTCACTTTTGATCTTACAATATGTTCAGCTATGCAAAATTTTACCGTGTTTGAAAAAAACAAGCTGAGATGATTCCCTTGTCAGTTTCTTTGTCTACGAGAGAGAGAGAGTTGCCAAAGCAAAGAGCTCGTGGTGTGCCTTTTTGTTTGCCTCCATTAGAAGTTTATGAGAATAAAAGGTACTGGTTATAATAAAAGTGAACAATAAATTACATGAAAAGGACTGGAGCAGTTCGATTACGATGAAGTAATCATGGGGCTTGTAAGGTTCACTGGAATTGAAAATAGTACGGAACTCAGGTAATCAATTGAGTGAATCCATTATTTTAATTTCAACTGTACTTTCTATTCATGTGGAGTCATTTATAATTACTACCGAAAAGCTTAATTTGTTTAAAAAAGCATTCTTTTTTTTGAAAAAAATATCTATGTATAATTTGTCTTGTATTTTTTTCCAGTTTCATAAACCCGACCATTATAGCGACCATCTTCTGAATCCATATCGACACTTTGGAGTGGAGTCTAGGTGGCCGAGAGGATTTCCGCTCGATTTGATCAAGGTATAACTTTTTTTGTTCGCGATACCTCAAATGAGCTCACAAAAAAAACTACGAGAAATTTTATGAAACGATATTGACAAAATCGACTCTCAACTATTCGAAATATCAAATTAGGCGTTACTCCACCATTATATAAAGTAAATATGAAAGCATTAAAAAATTTTAGATACATTTTTTAATACTTAAGTAATAGCGCACCAAATAACGTAATATCGTGTAATAGTCATTTTCATATCGTTTCCATGGATTCATTTCTATATGTTCTATTTGTCTACACCCGGTCAATCTCTTCACTACTATGGTGGAGGAAATGGAAATCGGCACAAGAACGATTAAATATTTAGAAAAGATTCAACCTCGAAAAAATAATTTGACTGTATCAGAAAAATCAAAAAATAAAGAATTTCAATCCGAAATTTTGGGAGCATTCGCACAAGGAGGGATCATATCGATTATGTAAAGCCATGAGAACTCCCGCTGTTCAACAAGGAATTGTTCAAAAGGTTACATGAATTATTCACACCTTCGAATTTTGACAAGAAATTAATTTTTCTTTAAAATTTTACTATTCGTGGGTCGCCAACATCAGGGATAGGCTGGAAATTTCCGACATTGTGGGGAAGTTCTCTGATCTCTGATCTTTGATCTTTGATCTTTCAAAAATTTTTACGGTTTCATTTCCCGTCCACCCCTGACCTCATGTAATTTTGTATTGAAATGTGTTTCCCACAAAGTCAGGGATATTCACAGACCAACACACAATACATCTTATTCCTACTACAGTGTACTGATTAACATCAAATGAAAGTTGCTCAAATTCGCAGGATCCTGATGTGGACGCAATATATCGACTTCTCCATGCATCACCCACAGATGGTCTACATGAGAGATTCAACAAGTTCGCACCACCAGTTGTGCTTGCACCAGGTACGCTGCGTTTTCTAATCAACTACATATACTAGTATATGTTGGGAAATTAAATAGTAAATAATTTAAAGGGGCTGACACCCCTCTCTTCAACGCTCTACGCTCTCTCGTTGTTAGATAACAGAGAAATAGTGTGCGCAATGAAAAGGCCATTGAGTGAGGTCACCCTCCCTTTAAGTCGTGTATTTATATATTTTTCTGTGTTTTCAGTAACATATTCTCCGATCAATTCGCAGAATACTCTATTCCGACGCGATGCCTTCTTCTCCCTTTTCCTTCCCTTGACTGTGTCATTTCGTGCTTGTGATATATGGAGAGGATATTATGCACAGGTGTTGCATAGTTCATTACTTAGAAAATTGCATCCACATAAAAAATACAAGTGTTATTGGTTAAAGATTCTAATGCACCTCATCGGGGAGACGATTTCTTTCGTTCATGCAAACGCTCGGCAACTGAGGAATGCCCATAATTACTTGAAAGACTTTGATCAGGAAATGTAAGATACTATCGTACATCGAAAAATCGTTGGATCATGAATCGCCAGAAGCACTCTGAGCCACTCTGGTGATTCAACGGCGATTTTGGCAGAATGAGGCATTTTGGTGCTTATTCTTTCTTTTCATTGTTTTTCTTTTCCTCTAATCTAGTTAGTCCGCGAGAATCATGCCAAAATATTGCGTTTTCACAAACTTAACCTGAAACATGATTCAAGGGAAACACAAAACCGAAGGCGAAACCGGGAAATTTTCCGATACACTACATCGGAATTTGAGATCATCGGAACGATTTATTCATTTACGAATCAGCATTATTTTATAAAAACGCAATATTTTAGCATGATTCTCGCGGACTAACTAGATTAGAGGAAAATAAAAACAATGAAAAGAAAGAATAAGCAACAAAATGCCTCATTCGGCCATAATCGCCATTGAATCACCAGAGTGGCTCAGAGTGCTTCTGGCGATTCATGATCGAAGGATTTTTCGATGAACGATAACTTATCTTCGTTATATGTAATCCATTTATTCAGCGATGTCTACGAGAAATCCGGCGACATTCTCTCGTTTGCCAGGGATTGGAAATGTCGTGCAGAGTCTACTGAAGGGTATAAGATTTTTCAAACCTTTCTTTTCTAATATTAGAAGTAGATACTAACCCTTCACTATTCTCTCAATTCCTAACAGTGACATAACGTAGTAACCGTCTAATTGTAAACTATTTGAACCAAAACTAAAATATAAATAACGAATCCATGAAAAATTAAAATTTAAAAAATGTATAAAAAACTAATTTCCCCTTATTGGAACGTCTTTCTCAGTTGTACGATCGAGTTGGCCGAGGAGTTCGCTGATAGAAAGTTCTGGGCAAAGGAAGAAGTAGTAACGATCACACAATGGGTTGGAGACCTGAAAAGGATAAGGTATTGTGAGTTCGATACGCTGAATAAAGATGTACGAATACCAGCATAGGAGCTCCTTTTGACGGTTTATAATTGCTCTATAGGAAGAGGCATAGTTACAGTTATATTAAAGATTCATTGGTTTTCAACTTACCACATTCAACCCCTTCCCTTTCTCTCACCCTCAACCCCCTCATATCCCTTGCGCGCTGCCGCGCACTTCCTATGTTCGTAAACAACCCGTTGAACGATCTGAAATATCACAGGGATGTTTAGGTTCTCTTAATTACACATGTTATTTCATCGTCGTCGCAAAATTGTAGCCCGAGCGCATGAAAAGAAGCGAAACGGCTTGAAAATACAGCATAACCGCAAAAAATACATTAAAAATTACAATTTACTCTAATTATTATGGTATGCATGAGCCAATATTCAAAAGATTGGCATTACAATTTCGATGTTAATTTTTTTAAACGATTACTCGTTCAGATATGAAATTCCTCCTTTGCATCCTAATTCTCGACTGGAATACCCTCTTTCTCCCGATCCTTCACTCGAGAAGAATTGTAGAAGGGCCCATTTTGATGCCACTCTAAATTGCCTGAAGATAATACTCAACCTGTAAGAGCATCTGCTACTTTCTGACGGTTTAATTGTAAGGTATTTGATTAATCGCAATCGATTCAGGCCATACAGAAAGCTGAGCAGTCCATCGACAATTTCGAAGACTTGAAGGTATTAATCTATAAGGATTGTAATCTATAAGTCACGGTTCGCGAGCGAATCGATCAACGGGTTATTGTTCTTTTCTCTCTGCGAGGGTGCGAGGGTTTCTTGGCTTAGCCAAAACATAACGAAATTTAAAAAAATCTACTTTCAGGAGTGGTGCATGGAGGCCAATTCGACAGCAGTAGAGCAATGGGAATTTCCTAATGCCGAAGATGAAGCTGAAAGGATTCTGAAGAATGAAACACTCACCTCTAATCATGATGTTGTAAGTGTTGTTGACAAAAATATATACATAGGCATAAAAATGGATTGCTCGTTTAATACTACTAACTCTCCCAATCAGTTATGTTTTTAAAGGCACATACCGAGATATTTTACTCTCCGCCCACTCTATCGTAAAAAGAAGCGAGAGAGTATTGTCGGAGCGGAGAAATTCAATTCTTGTCGGGGTGTGCCTTTAATTTAGACTAATATTAGTCAACCAATTGGGAAACTTTTTTTTGTTTGAAAAATGTGAAATAGTTGAAACCAACAACATAAATGCAGGTAGCCATTGTCACGAACAATTACATGTGGGAAATATCGATGGGCTTGCAGCAGCGAATGTATGAAGGTGAGATCAAAGATCAAAGATCAAAGATCAAACTACAATTGAATATGTTTAGGAGCATTTGGACATTTTATTTTCTGTGGGACAATTCCGCCTCCGACTGCTGATGGAAATGATGGAATGTCACCAATTGACAGTTAGTGATTTACCATAATTGATTGAAGATCAAAGATCAAAGATCAAAGATCAGAGATCAAAGATCATTTTCCATTCATGATTTTTTTATCATTGAACAATTCCAGAGTCGTTTCCGAAGTTACGCAAGCCGGTAACCTACGTCTATTTATCAAATCTAGAGGCGAGTAAAATTAATTAATTCTTGTAACAATAAATTTGACGCACTGAATAAAGGAAACAATGGAAATCGTTACTCCAATTTATCAACATGCTTATGAAGAACGAATTTTCACATGTCTTCCAAAGAAACCTTTGATTTTGAGTTGATTTTCAACTAACCTTCTTTCCTGCGAACCATATCACCAAGATAAATTGAAACATTTAGGTGAGAAATGGAATTTGGATGTACCTCTGCATGGTAAAAATTTGCCGAGCTGCGGCTGCAAAACGTGAAAGGTACGATATTTAATTTCTTTTTCTTTCTTTCTCCTCTATAATCATTGATCTTTGATAGTGAATTTTGATCTTTGATCTTTGATCTTTATCAGCTTACGTAATGTTCTCTAATGACATGATCTACAATGTGTGGCATCCACTGGATCAGAGCAAGGCGCATTCTGGAGGACGAGAGCCAGGTATAGGAATGTGGTATGGGCTTTCAGTGATTCAATACCAACGAGTTTCAGAAAATCGAAACTATTATATATGAGCTCAAATAAAGCAAATTACGCAAAAAAGGATTTTTGTTGTAATAGAATGTACTACAACAATCAGACATATTGACTGATAACTAACACTTCGTGAAATGCTATGCGACATGGCTCTTTGGCACCTTGCATTTCCCCAAATATATGTATCGACTAGCGTGAGCGCCTTCTATGTACACGCTTTTATGTGGCCGCAAACTTAAATTGTAGGTATAATTTCGCAAGATCTATTTTTCGTTGTTTGAATACATCTTGCTTTCAGGTGGGCCAACGAACTAGTTGGACAAAAGGCAGCCAATGATTCTATTGAACTCGTCAAGGGAAAATACTCAAAGAATAAGGAAGTGCTTTGGATGATTGAGGAATATAAACAATTGGTAGCATAACCCCTCACAATCAGTCTTTATTTCTAATATATTATTTATATTCCAATTATGTCGACATACACTGTGAAACTTGTGATTTTAATCGTGTTATATATTTAAAAATATATAACACGGTAAATATAACAGAGCAGTGGACTAATATAAATCGTCTCAATAGTTTTTTTTTCAAGCCAGCAAAACACATCAACGATTTCAAACAATTAGTTTAATCGTTATAGCTCGCTCCGAGCAATATCAGCAATGCCAATAAGAATTTGATCAGGGATCCGTTGCTTCACATGAATCATGTAACTGAATCGAACGTTTGAAAATAAATAACCTTAAATGCTTTAAAGATGGATGGATGGATCGTTTCCGATTGGATTTACATGCCTTCTCAGTTTATTGAACTGACAAGAGTACTCGGACAGGTAACAATGTCGATTTCCACCAACGTCGGCAAACCGTTAGGCGACAAATGCGTAGAATTAGACATTATCAAAAAACATCGTCCTACGATAGTGACGTTGCGTGTTTCCGATAAAATGTTTGCCACTCTTCATGCATGACCGCAGTTGTTAGATTTTCACATGAGTTAAAATGTTATTTGTGCAGGAAAATGTGATCCAATTTGAAGTTTATGAATAATAAAATCACAACAACGTGTTTCAGATATATTTCGGGTATATCTGAAACATTTTTAAGGTCGTTTCTTCCATGAACTATTCTTCAGCAAACTTCTCTGGCTCTTGCCGCACGAAATGTTGGTTTAATCGAAACTTCATTTTATATATAGAATGGCTTTTAATAAGGGATAAATCAAACTGAACCTTTTGCACATATTTTTGTAAACAAGATGATGGTCGTAAATGTGGCATAACATTATCAAATAAATTCTATAGTCGTATCCATAAACGGTAGCAAACAGTTTGCCACCATTCATGGATCTACTGATCCATAAATTCCTTCTAATCGCAGGCATCCAACAAATAGTTCGAATGGATTTAAATTACTTTGGGGAGCGGAGAGGGATATGTGGGATATTAACTACACCGAGTACAACGTAAACACTTCTTTATCCCTATCAGTAATTTAAACACTGCGTCGTACAATAGTATCCGTCTATGAAGGATGTATACTAGGCGCCTCGAATCTGTTCGTGATATGTGAAGATTTCTTTTAAATGAATTATAATAATTTAAATACATATTATACAGTAGTACTAAATATTATTTCCTATTAGGTCGGAATTCACCCCGTCAAGCCATCGATGTTCGTGAATCTTGAAAATCGGAGGCGGTAAGATTTGTTTCTTTAATTATCCACGTCTTAAGCTCACGCTCGGCGATATAATTTGAAATTTTAGTAAATCTCTATGTATTTCTGGAAAAAAAACACTCTAATAAGAACATAATCATTTTAGACTATTGAACAGTTTGATTACAGATTCTGCGACACTCATTTGAACGCATTCCACAGTAATCTTTTCGGAAAGGTAAACAAACTAGCAAACATCACTACTTGAAATTTCATATTCTGAAAGTTGACATTTTCTCATCCATAAAAAAATGTCCCGTTGTGTAAAACTATAATGATCCTTGTTAATTATAATTTTTAATTTTGGTACCATTCACTATTACGAGTTATCACTCATGGTTTATTGTTTGTCGTTTAATTTATTGTTGCATGTCCTTTCAAATCAAATTACGACAAGTTAAATTTTATTACATATCGTGTTCAATTGAGCGATAAAGTTTATTAAAATATCATTATAATTCAGAATTCACTGTATCTCAGATTGGCAAAGGTCTAATATACTGAGGAGAATTGACAATGAATGTGTAGCGCATAGACTATGCGACACAGTCAACTGCCATGGGGAATGAATAATCACATGTGCCGCGAGCCACTCATTACAGTCCACAGAAATGAATACTCTTGAGTCATTTTCGCCATACTATTGCATACAATGACATGTATGAAAGACGTTTACCATTTTCAGTTTCTGTTATGAATGTGAGAAGTGCTCGACAGAGCGAACGGGGATTGGTACATGGAGGGCTCATAGTGACAAAGATACCGAATTCTTTGGTATGCCTGTGACGAAATAATTATTTACTGAACCGCTAAAATCACAAAGTAATTACGGGAATAACATAGTCGTAGTTCTTTAGTCAGTGCGTCAAACTCATAATATAACTCTAAGAAGACCATTTATTTACAGAGATTCAAGGGGCACTTTGCAAATGAGTGAAATATTCTTGGAACTACATATAAGTTTGGAGATAAACCGATTAAAACAGGTGATGGCAATGATAAAGATGGCAATTCGAGCATAATAAAAACGACGAAACGAAACAAAAATATAAATATGAAATGAAACAATAAAAAATGTGATAAAACTAATAATCAAAGACCTTTAAACTCGGATTATGGTATGTGGGGGCTTACATAGCTAAAATTGATTGGTTGATTTTCCACATCAAAAGGTATGGAATGATCATCCGTAGAAAATGGAAAAGGGAATGGTACGTAATTCGAATATTGGTAAATGGGCTCGGAATTGTTAACGGTAGGCTCGATAAAACTATGAACTGGCGAGGGGATAACGTAGTTTGTGGGCGGAACAGATTTATTAACATAAAGATCGATAGATGGATCATAGACAGGATATGAATATGAGGGGAACTCTAGGTATTGATTAGTTGATGGAAAGATATAGCAATTTGCAAGGGTGTCTGGGAAATTATTAGGGGTCTGAGAAAAGTATGGCATCGATTCGGTTGCATTTAGGGATGTGGTCCAGTTACTGTGTGTAGTTGGAACTGATTCAATCTCAATTGATGATGCTGGTGGCTGCCAGTCTGTCGGGGACGAATAGACAGGCACTGAAAATGCATTTATTTTTTACGAAATATTTTAAAGCAACTAAAGAAAAGAAAAAAATGGTAATTTGTGCAAAACGAGGAGCTTTCTCGTTGATCATCGCGTAGCTCACTCTTTCTTCTGTTCTCATAAATGAATTTTAATTAGTAATATTTAAAATGTGGGTGAAGGAGGCCAACCTGATTCTATTATTGGTGACTCTGTGGCTATACTGGAGACAGAAGGAGGTAGGGAACACTCAGATTCATGAGATGATTCTGCAAGAGGGAATGATGAAAGGACGTCTAAAAACGTTCCCGTCGAGCTATGATTAGTATGATCAACCATAATGTGAGAGTTAACGAAACTTTGTAAAATTTTCTTCGTATTACTCGAGAAAAAAAAACAAGCTCCCCAGCAATAGAGATACTGTTGTAGCAGCAGACTACCCGATATCAATGAACAACCAGCTACAGAGAAGAATCATCAAAAGGGTGGATTAGTAACAGTGACAACCTGGTGAGTAAGTCAACGTGTCGTACTTCGTCAGATCTCTCTGAGCCTTCGGGAAAGTGGGCGGCATTAACGATTGATCCACAGTATCTTCGCGATTCATTCTCGATTGTGGCTGAAACGAAAGATTATGATACACCTTGAGCTGTGGTAGAAGCAAACAAATACCAATGCATGGGTTGTGATGTAGTCGCTGAGTTGTTGAATTGTCATGTTGAGATGATAGGAGGGCTGAAAACACAAATTATTTTGTTAATGGTACTTTGGAATGCTTAAAGTATTCAACATAGTACTTTGGAAAATAGCTTGCTAGAGAGTTGATATTAGTAATGACAGAGAGACTACGGCTACATGTGTCCTTGAATTTCTCATATCTGCTATCTGGCTGGCTAAGTCCTCTTTGGTACGATCTGGGATTCTATTATACTGTAGTGAAAAAATACGAAAAAATCGAAAAAATCGTAATTACGATCACTTAATACATTCAATCTCTACCTCAGTGATGAATTGATAGATATCCTTCAAGTTGCGTCGTTTGTTGCCCGGATCTGGTACTGCTCGCATCACATTATTCTTGTACATACGAATGAGTCGAATGATAGACTTGAACTTGACCTTAATGATAAGCCAGTTACCTAACGTTTAGTCAAGTGACTTAAAACAATAAGTCAAATTATTTAACAATAAGTCAAACTACTTAACGATCAAGCCTCAATTAAGTCTTACCTCCGTCCGTCCATTATGTTCGGCCCATAGTGCACATAATGCATCCCGATCAACGATTCTGATGTTGAAAAAAGGGAATAAAATAGTTAATTATAAGTTTGCCTAACCGAAACTCTCGTCCGACACTAGTCCACGATACGACGTTTCGTCTCTCTGGATCGCACAAGAGGTTCGCCATGAAGAACCAAAGAACTGATTTACCTTGAAAACTAGTGTATTTATTGCATATTGTACAGCAATTCATATCTCATTCAAAAATTCCACCGCATTCTGTAACAATATCTCAATGTGTTGTTATATGATCACTTTCTATCAGCATCAGACCAACTTAATTCAAATTGACAATGACCATTATGATTCAAAAACGAGTGCGCAATACAAACTAGAGTGGTGCAAATGACTCTCGGGCGAATCGCTTATGTAGGAGAAACATATCATCCACGTATTGCAAACCAACCTGTGGATTGATACTTGACGATATTGTGAACGATGGGAAGTCTTGAATGTTCTTTCTGTGATCGGCGAGCAGAGTGAGGTTCATCTGGAAAATAGTAAATGAAAAATCAAACATCAAACATCTGTTCACTCACTACTCTTCCATGGTCGAGCCTCTTCGTATAATGATACGCTCGATTCCTCTGTAACAGAGAATGGTAACTTTACAATTAGATACACTTTATAATATTTTGAATCTTTGTTATGCAAGAACGACCGCTCCTCTCAAAATTAATGCTCTCTCGAACTTCTTGCTCACCGAACTAAATGTTGAGATACAGAAGAATACTGTGGCTTTATACCTGTAGTGTCCGTACTTGTACTACAATGGGGAAGAAAGAATTCGCCGAGAATGTCATCTAAAAATAGGTCATTAATTACTTACAACTAAGTAGAAAGAAGGCAACAATCAATATGTAGTGTTCATCTCGGAAAGAAAATTAACGAAACGAAAAAGGCTCCACAGAGCATGCAGAACGTGGTGTTTTTCCAACATTTCTTTTTATCAATCCGTCTTTAGAGTAATCGTACCATAATTATGAGTCTCTCGTGGTGATAATGGAGAGTCGATGAGATCAAAGTCGAACATGTTTGTTTCGTCATTGTTGAGGCAAGGCCACTCCATCTTAAAGATCAAAGATCACAAATGGAAGAACATAGAACAATGATCAGAAGTGGAAGATCAACGATACAAACGATCAAGATCGAGATATAATGTAGAACACAACCAAAATAGGATCGTTAAAGACGATCGATAGCACATTGAACGATTATAAGAGAAAGAAACGGAAGAAGAAGAAGAGTCGAGGGATCGATGGATTGATTGTAGTAGATCAGTGGTGAAGGGGATACCATTGATGTATTGATTTGTGGGAAGAGACGAGGTTGCACCTTGAAAGAAAAGTATAGGAAAGTGGGGTAAAGATAAGTAAAGTTAAGTAAAGTAAGGAAAAGTTAAGTAAATTAAGTTGTAAGAATTCTATCTTGATTCTCTCGCGTTTGATCCAGTGTTGGTTTATTGACCTCTTGAACTCCACTCGCACCCTTTCCCATATGGGCATTGTCAGAGAGGGAAGAGAAATGAGAGACGCGAGACAACGAGAGAACGAGAGAATGGAGTGATAGCTAGGAAGAGACAACCGTGACAAAATAAGGGAGGGTCAATTTGTCGAATGCCCTCATCGCTCTTATAGTCCGGACATTCTCCGAAAGTTCTGTGACGTAGTTTGAAATAATAATATTTATTTATGTGGTGACAGTGGCGGAAAACAAATACAAATAGGGTGAAATCTATACAGTTTACAGTTTAAAACACATTTATCAAGAGTAGGGCTCTGATGTGCATGGGGAAAAGCTCATCTTACTTCCGACAGTCCCAGAACACTGACGTCGATCTTCATATGCGCGTCTTCGATTTCACAAATCCGAGAAGATCGACAGGCAGTTTGGAGTTGACCGAAGAAGTTGGCTTCCCATGTGAAATCTATAGTGCACATAAAATACAAATTGGACAGTTTTCACACTGTTTGAATACCGTTTTAATCAAGGAAATGCAACAGAAAACACATAGATAATGACATGGCATATTAGTTTTATTATTAGGTTGTGCCATAAGTCTTTTTGAATTTGATAGTGCTGTGTTTGCACTTTTGTTCCTCGCTTCGTTTTCAACAGAGCTCTCTGCACTGGTGCAAATCACTAGCTAGTGTCCCCCTCTACATAACCCTTATCACGTTCGTTTCAGACTCCCCTCTAAATATGAGTATGCCTCGCCCGATTGTCCAAAATAAAAATCTAGTTATGAAGTCCAGTTTGTTCCCGGCTCTCTCTCGCTTGAATTTTGCAAAAATCAATCAACAACTAGGTTATGTGTATCACACATATGTGCCTTCCTACCATACGCTGACCAATTGCTTACGTAAATTTAAAATCAGGAAATACATTATAGAATAGAGGAATGGTCACTTTGGAATTTTGAGTTGCGCAACAGGTCTTCGAGGAGAGCGAGCCATTTGATACCACCCGTTAAATGTTAGCCACACTTGGGTCATCCACGCCCACTATTTAGCTAGAATTAAGGATTCTTGAAAAAGTCAAAAAGTTGTTTAGACGAAAAGTGGTCATTTGGCGGGAATTTGAATAAAATCGCGGATTGAGACCGTTATCTATTTTATTTTTCTAAAAATAACAAGCGCCTGAATTGACAATCTGGTCACTTGATTTAAGAGATGGATCATTCTCAATAACAGTGCGCATTATAACCGGTGAATTTGGAAACGAGAGAATCCAGGACCGATCGCTAACACTGAAAATATCTGGAAATTTAGATACCCTAGGTTAAAAGAAGTGTGAAATTGGCCAATGTATTGCTTGCGTGTAGTTGAGGTCACTGATATAATCGGGGACCTCAATTGTAAATAAATACAAGATTTTAAGTCATAGCTCATATCGCCGCGTCCACAGCGCTGTCAAATGTTTCTTCTTCACGGCTCCGCTTGTACTGTCTAAGTAAAACACACTATACTAAGACAGCCAAATTTTTCTGGCTCATACTACCTGTGCCTCCTTACTCTCCGGACCTTACTCTCTCTGATCGCTGCTTTAGTTAAGGCCTCCAACTTGCTTTAGCAAATGAAAAGTTTAAGAACTAAGGAGATATCGAAACGTGGGTGGCCTCAAAGTTTGTACAATATCCCAGGTCCTTCTACAAGTAGTGAGCCCATTGTGTGGCTGGAATATAGCAAAGAGTCATCGACGATAACAGCGAATAAATTCCTCCTCAATGTCGTCGTTAAACCGAGATAATTCAATTTGAAATTGTGCCGCCAATTTCAAAAAGACTTATGGCACAACCTAATATTTGTTAAAATAACTGATAGATTTCGACAACTTTTTTGACTTGATACATCAATATTGGCGTATCTATGCTGTAAACAGTGAATTCTCAATTATAATATTTGTTATTAACTTTATCTTACAACTTTACTCGATATGTAATAAAAAACCGGGCGTAAATTGATTTGAAAGTGCATAGTATGCAATAAATTAAAGTGATAACTCGTAGTATTGAAAAGTACTTAATTATTGTTCATAACAATGGATTTTTTTGAAATATCTGAAATTGTGAAATTTCAGAATGTGAGATTCGCCAGTTTGTGTTCCTTTCCAAATAGAATACTGTGGAATGTGTTCAAAAGATTGTCGCAGAATCTGTAATCGAGGAATAAACGAAAATGATAATTTTCTTATTAGGATGTCACATATTTTTTTCAGAAATACATAACCCTGCTTTACTATATTTTCCAATTATATTATTTTAAATTGTCCGAATCCTTAGGCTTCTCATATCTCTCAAAATCGGTACTCTCTCGCTTGTCTGGTTTTCAAAGAAAAAATATCTTACACAATAACACTATGCATACGACAACACATCCTGGATATGACTTGTTGTGACCGTACTGTCAGAGAGGATAGTCAGCTTATATTGTAGATTCTTTTTTAAATAGATCTTACCGTCTCCGATTAGTAAGATTCACGAACTTCGATGCCTTGGCGGGATGAAGTCCGACCTAATAGAAAATAATAGTAAGTACAAAATTCATGGTATATACAGTCCCGCACGATCGCCCTGTCAAAAGGCGGGCCTCCGCGACAAGATTCTTGTCGCCTCATGTCGCATCTTTCTAAAAGATTTTTAAAACATTTCATCAGTTGTGATCATTGCATCATCAGATTATATTAAGATCACCGTTGAAACGAATAAAATTGGTTAACTCTGGACAAAGTTATTGAGGATCATAAATGACGGGGGTGCTACCGTAATCCCTTTAAATTTGAATTTCCCGCACTTTTCATTGACCCTGCGAAATTGATTTTCTCACGAACGTGTTTTAGAACGGTTTTTTCTCGTATTGGAAGTATTGTATTTATAAATACTGTAATTATTTTACAAAATACACGAGAAAATACAAAAGAAAATTAATAAAAAGCGTTCTAAAACACGTTCGTGAGAAAATCGATTTCGCAGGGTCAATGAAAAGTGCGGGAAATTCAAATTTGATGGGATTACGGTAGCACTCCCGTCAACCATGATTCTTCAATAACTTTGTCCAGAGTTAACCAATTTTATTCGTTTCAACGGTGATCTTAATATAATCTGATGATGCAATGATCACAACTAATGAAATGTTTTAAAAATCTTTTAGAAAGATGCGACATGAGGCGACAAGAATCTTGTCGCGGAGGCCCGCCTTTTGACAGGGCGATCGTGCGGGACTGTACTGTGCATTTAAATTACTCAAAGTAATTTACAAAAAAAATCTTCACATATCAGGTATAGATTTGAGACAGATACAGACAGATACTTTTGTACGACTAAATTACTGATAGGGATGAAAAAGTATTACATGGTACTCGGTGTAGTTAATATGCCACATATCCCTCTCCTTTCCCACAAGTAATTTGAATCCATTCGGACTATCAGTCGGATGCCTGCGATTAAAAGAAAGTTGTAGATCAGTACACTCTCGGTAAATTTTCTTACATTTAGAGATGGCTTACTGGACTAACCTAGAGAAAGGTCAGCTTACTCTCTCAATAAGACACTTTGTTAGCTTACACCGGTACCCATTACTATCTCTCCCGCTTGAGATAACAATGGGCACTGGAGTAAGCTAACAAACTAATCTCACATATGAGCGAAACTTTATCTAATTGACGCATATCAGATATCCTGCAGCTCAAATATGAGAGTATGTCGTCAGTGTATTCATGAACTTCAAGGGACGGTATCCCTTGGAGAATTACATGTTCAAATTCGCGGGAGATCCCCATACGGAAAAGTCGAACTAGAATATTTCATAGAAATCAGCAAAAATCACAAGGCAAAGTGGTGGTGGAACTCGTCAGCTACGGCCTTTGAGCGCGCCGTAGACCACTAGGCCATCAATAGACAAATGTTTGCTAGGGAAGTGCTATACCTATTCATGATCTCTTTGTATTCACTGGTTGTATTATGAGACAGCCTATTCCTTCCGCCAATCAGCTATCGATTTGCCAAAATCGATTGGATGGAAGACGGGTCCCTTCCTATCCAGTCTATCTTTTCTCTTCCACGATGCTTTTGTACTGCCCCCGGCGCAGATATCAATGGCGATTTTCAAACATACCGTATGATAGTTCGTCAATTCGTGGTGGGGCAAAATTTCACGTGCAAACATTTTCCACATTTCAATCAATATTTTTATGGGAAACTCTCCCTTTAATTCATTCATGTTCATTCATTCGTTCATTCATAAGTTCTTTCATGAAGTTCTTGAATTCATGAACGGTGTCAAATCGTTTGTCGAGAAATGTGACGTCGCAACGGTAGGTACATAAATACATTTGCCAAAAAAACCAACATTTCGTGAGGCAACAGCCAGAGAAGCTTGCTGAAGAATATTTCGTGGAATAAACCACCCTCGAAGTACAACTGAAATATAGCGTTTTGATTAGATTATTCATTGATCATATTTTTTTTGTAAAAAAAAACAAATTCTCTCTTGAAAATCTAACAAATGAGGGCGTGGAAGAAGCAACGGCGTCATATCGTAAAGCGATGTTTTTGATAGTCTTATCCTACGCTTTTGACTTCGCATTTGTCGCCTAACGGTTTGCCAACGCTATTAATATTGTTACCTGTCCGAGTACTCTGGTCAGATCGATAAACTGAGAAGGCATATAAATCCAATCGGAAACTACCCATCCGTCCATCTTTAAGCATATAAGGAGATTTATTTTCAAATATTTCGTTCACTTACATGATTCATGTGAAGTAACGGATCTTTTATTATATTCTTGTTGGCGTCGCTGATATTGGTCGGAGAGAGCTGTAACGATTAAGCTAATTGTTTGAGATCATCGATGTGTTTTGCTGTATTATTTATGAATCGTCAAAACTATTGAAAATGCATTGAATTACTTTACTGTTTTGCTATATTTGCTGTGTTTTCGCTGACTTATCACTGGCCTAGCACTGATCACCCGTGGGACTTCGTTTCCTTGAATAACGGGTTCTACCTTTACGTTTACCTTTTACATAGTTATATATTTTAATTTAAAATTCACAGCGTATGTCGAAACACTTGAAATATAGAATAAATACTAACCAATCGTTTATATTCTTCAAGCATCCAAAGGACTTCCTTATTCTTCGAGTATTTTCCCTTGACGAGTTCTATCGATTTATTTGCTGCCTTTTGCCCAAATTGTTGGTTGGCCCACATGAATGTAAACAATATTTCCAAACCACGAAAAATATTTTCGCGATTACGATTTAAGTTTCACTGCTACCTTTCACCGACAAAAATTGAAAGAAACAGCATGAAAGTGTGTACATAGACCACACTCTAGAAGTACACATGTTTTGGTGAATTCAAGGTAGGAAAGAGCCTACACATTTGATTGTTACGATGCATTCTATTAGAATATACTCAATTCTTTGATATTTATTATTGAATTTGAGCTCACATCTGTGAAAACCCCCAAAAGTTTCTGAAAGCCAGTTCGATTTGAATCACCGAAAGACCATACCACATGCCTACACCAGGTATTCGTCCTCCAGAATGCGCCTTACTCTGGTCCAGTGGATGCCAGAAATTGTAGATCATGTCATCAGAGAACATTACGTAAGCTGATAAAGATCAAAAATCAAAGATAAGAAATAGATATCGAACCTTTCACGTTTTGCAGTCGCATCTCGGCAACTTTAACCATACAGAGGTACATCCAAAATCCCCATTTCACCTGAATGTTTCAATTTTAATAAAAACTTTCATTTATATAGTAAACTTTCGGATCGTTGGGTTGTTTGTTTGCAGGGAGAGTTTGTGGCGAAGAGAAAAAGTGAGAGGCATAAGGGAAGAGGGTTCGTAGGGAAGGGGTTGGATGGTTGGATAAGATAGGAAATAAAGGTTTCTTTGGAACGCTCCTAACAAAATCGTTATCTATTTATGTTTATAATCATGGTAACGGGAGTAACGATTTCCTTTGTTTTCTTTATTCGGTGTTATTTACCAGAATTAATAAATTTTACTCGCCTCTTCATTTGATAAATAAATGTAGGTTACGGGCTTGCGCAACTTCGGAAACGACTCTGGAATTGTTCAAGGATACAAATCATTGATGGAAATTTATCTTTAATCTTTGATCTTCGGTCAATTATGATAAATCACTAACTGTCAATTGGTGACATTCCATCATTTCCATCAGCAGTCGGAGGCGCAATTGTCCCACAGAAAATAAAATGTCCAAAGGCTCCTAAACATACCCAATTATAGTTTGATCTTTGATCTTTAATCTGACCTTCATACATTCGCTGCTGCAAGCCCATCGATATTTCCCACATGTAATTGTTCGTAACAATGGCGACCTGCATTTGAGTGATTAGGCTTAATATTTCACATTTTTCAATTAAAAAAAGTTTTCCCAATTGTTTGGCTAATTGGTATCACATGTATTGTTAAAGGCACACCCCGAACTAATTCTAAACTCTCCGCTTTGTTAATGTTCTCTATCTTTCTTTGTTTACGATTGTGAGTTACCAGAGCGGAGAGGAAAATTTCTCGAGATGTGCTATATACAGCGATACCGGGATACCGGAGAGTTAGAAAAAGCAAATAAAAATTAAATACAGTATCGTCCAAAAGTAATGGGACACTTTTTCATGTTTTTATAACTTTTGAACCAGAAAAGCAATCAAGCTGATATTTTGAGTCAATGTAGAGAATTTATCAAGGAATATTACCATGATGTGTTGGTGTAATTAACTTTGTTAATTTTTGCGTAGTGATGAGGCTACCGAAGTACACTTTTTTGAAAATTCCCATTTCTTTAGTGAAAAGCCCTGTTCTTCGGGAACACTGTGAGAGTGGAGACCCCCACTAGAGCTGTACAGTCAAACAATCCGGAATGGCTCCGACTCCGATTTCAAGCTGTGGCAGGGTTGCAACTTTGACCTAAAAAATTTATAACTCGGCTTCTAGATGTGATAACGACCAGTTCTAAGCGCCAAAATGATGCTAGTGACGAGTAATGTTTATCCCCAGATTATGGTAGTCGTAGCTCGTCATTTGCCCTCAGGGCATAAACTAATTTTTTGTAGGGAGGACCGATTTTGAGACCCTACAGTTCAGAGGGCAGGTCTTTTAAAATTATGGTTCCTCCGCAGGTAGCTTTGCGATGTATCATATATGTGTTTCCCTTATTTTGATAAAGTTCTGATTTCTTTCAGACGCGCAGCAAACGTTATGCTGAGGTCTACTCGGTGCGCGCTCTTGCGCTGTCTCTCTTACTGCTCTCGCCCCTGGGCCTCTATTGATGAAATCTCTTAGTTTCAAAGTACCAATGCATGTTAGAGATATTCACAAAAGTTTTTACACTATTGCTAAACTTTGATCTTTGATCTCTGTATTTTGATCTTTACTCGCTACAACCGAGTTGACCTCAGCATAACGTTTGCTGCGGGTCTGAAAGGAATTGGAACTAAATCAAAATAAGGGAAATTAATATATGATATATTGCAAAGCTGCTTGCGCAGGAACCATAATTTTAGAACACCCGCCCTCTGAACGGTAGGGTCTCAAAATCGGTCCTCCCCAAAAAAAATTATTTTATGCCCTGAGGGCAAATGACGAGCTACGACTACCGTAATCTGAGGATAAACATTACTCGCTACTAGCATCATTTTGGCGCTTAGAACGGGTCGTTATCACATCTAGAAGCCGAGTTATAAATTTTTTAGGTCAAAGTTGCAACCCTGCCACAGCTTGAAATCGGAGTCGGAGTCATTCCGGATTGTTTGACTGTACAGCCCTAGTGGGGGTCTCCACTCTCACAGTGTTCCCGAAGAACAGGGCTTTTCACTAAAGAAATGGGAATTTTCAAAAAAGTGTACTTCAGTAGTCTCATCACTACGCAAAAATTAACTAAGTTAATTACACCAACACATCATCGTAATATTCCTTGATAAATTCTCTACATTGACTCAAAAGATCAGCTTGATTGCTTTTCTGGTTCAAAAGTTATAAATACATGAAAAAGTGTCCCATTACTTTTGGACGATACTGTAGGTAATAGAATTTCATTTTCATTTATTTATGCCAACAGCAAATATGCCAGGATAGCTTATTTCCACAACACTTACAACATCATGATTAGCAGTGAGTGTTTCATTATTGAGAATCCTTTCAGCTTCCTCTTCAGCATTAGGAAATGCCCATTGCTCTGCTACTGTCGAATTGGCCTCCATGCACCATTCCTGAAATTATATATATTTAAAATTTTCAGTTATGTTTTGGCTAATCCGATAAACCCTAGAACCCTCGCAAATAGAAAAGTGTAATAATAATTGATCGATTCGTTCGCGAACCTTGTCTTATTGATTATAGTTACCTTTAGGTCTTCGAAATTTGCGATGGTCTGCTCAGCTTTCTGTACGGCCTGAAACGATTCATGATTAATCAGATACCTGAAACCGACGATAAAAGTAACTTATGCTCTTACAGGTTGAGTATTATCTTCAGGTAAGTTTAGAGTGGCATCAAAATGTGCTCTTCTACAATTTTTTTCGAGTGAAGGATCGGGTGAAAGAGGGTATTCCAGTCGAGCATTAGGATGCAAAGGAGGAAATTCATATCTTAAGGAATATTCGTTATTTTTAAAATTATCTTGTTTTACTAATAATCGAGAGAATGTCAATATTTCAATATTGATTCATGCATATTATCAGTTCATCGGAAAGGGAAGGCGGTGAATTAGGTAAGTTGAAAATCAAGGAATCTTTAATATATCTGCAACTGTGCCTCTTCCTATTGAGCCAATATAAATCGTCGAGAAAAATGAGCTACTAGACTCGTATTTATTCGCACATCTTTATTCAGCGTATCGAACACACAAACCTTATCCTTTTCAGGTCTGAAACCCATTGTGTGATCGTTACTACTTCTTCCTTTGCCCAGAACTTTCTATCAGCGAACTCCTCGGCCAACTCGATCACACACCTATGTAAATTAAATTGATGGTAGGGAAAAAGTTTAGATGATTGCAACGTAAAGGGGGCGTAACCTCTCTCAATAGTCGCGCAATGCTCTCTCGTTGTTAGAGAACAAAGTAATAGCGTGCACAATCAAGATATCATTGAGAGACGTAACGCTCCTTTTAATGCCACAAAACGGTGTAGGGTTAGGATCTATTTCCAATTTTATAATAGAAGGGTTTGAAAATACCCTTCAGTGGACTCTGCACGACATTTCCAATCCCTAGCAAACGCGAGAATGTCGCCGGATTTTTCGTAGACGTCGCTGAACAAATGAATTACATTTAATGAGGATAACTTAGTAACTTACATTTCCTGATCAAAGTCTTTCAAGTAATTATGGACATTTCTCAGTTGTCGAGCGTTTGCAGGAACGAATGAAATGGTCTCCCCGATGAGGTGCAGTAGAATCTTTAAAAAAACACCACACGTTTTTCTTAAAGATGAAGGTCTTCGAATGTCTATACAAATGCATAATATATCAAATTTGCAAGGGATAAGTGATGTGCAAGAAATTGCCATAACTATTCATCAATAACTAGGAACAGTAGAACAAGTGCGGAAGAGTACACTCACAGCGAAATGACTTAGATAGTGAATGTCTCACTAGATTGTCTCGGAAAAAATTTGCTCATCATTGCGGTGTGTCTCCCATGTGAGACAGTTGATGACTCAAAGCAGTTATGAGGCAATCAGTGTCTCACGGTGTCTGGCTAATGAGACAAGAGTTGCGAGCCTCCCTCTCGTATAGACATTGAGTTCTGTTCTGTGTGACTTCATGTCCAGGTAGCGCGGTGGGTAGATTGCTTGACTAGAGTGCGGTAGCATGTTCTATACCCACTCCGAGCAAAATCTTTTGCCAATATACGTTTACTCTTACTCTAGTTAAAAGAGTAGGTGAGTCTCTCAAATATGAGACACCAATTGTCTCATTGCTCTCTACCCTCGCTCACGGCCTTAGCCACTCCAATTATCTCATATATGAGTCACTCAGTCGCGAATCAAGCTTACTTCGCGACTGATGTCTCGTATATGAGACAGTTCGCTGTGAGAAAGCGTAATGCCGCAGGTTCGAAGTCTATTGCCAAACCTTACAATTTCAAAATTTGCCTGTACTTTCGAGGTACACCACCTTTAAACACATACCATGTTTAGACTGAAGTTATCGAAAGTAATGTCGATATCCCAAACCTGTGCATAAAATCCTCTCCATATATCACAAGCACGAAATGATACAGTCAAGGGAAGAAAGAGTGAGAAGAACGCATCCCGTCTAAATAGAGTATTCTGCGAATTGATCGGTGAATATGTCCCTGAAGAAAAATTAATAAATCAATGACTTAAAGAGACAGTGACCTCTCTCAATGGTCTCTTCATGTCGCACATTATTTCTCTGTTCTCTAACAAATAGAGAGTATTGCGCGTCAAAGAGACCATTGACAGAGGTTACGCTCCCTTTAAACTATAAACTATCTCCATTCCCAACTTATAGTATAGTTGATTAGAAAACATAGAGTACCTGGTGCAAGCACAACGGGTGGTACGAACTTGTTGAATCTCTCCTGTAGACCATCTGTGGGTGATGCATGGAGAAGTCGATATATGGCATCGACATCAGGATCCTGCGAATTAAAGCAACTTTCATTGGATGTTAATCATTACACACATAGGAGTAGGGTGTAGTGTGTGTTGGTCTGTGAATATCCCTGACTTTGTGCGTGCACACATTTCAATACAAAATTGAGGTATGGGAGGGGTGGAAAATGAACCTCAAACTTTCAAGAAAACTTTTCATAGATGTTGGGAAATTTCCAGGCCATCCCTGGTGTGGATGACCGAAGAATAATGAAATTTCTAAGAAAATCGTTAAGTTACTGCCAAAAAAACGCATAAATAATTCAATTGACCTTTTGAACAACTCCTTGTTGGATAGCGGGAGTTCTCATGGCCTTACATAATCGATATGATCCCTCCTTGTGCGAATGTTCCTAAAACTTTGGATTGAAATTCTCTATATTTACATTTTGCTGATACAATCATATTATTTTTCGAGGCGGAATCTTTCCAAAAAAATTCTATTATTTAATCATTTTCATTTAATGGTTCTTGTGCCGATTTCCTTGAGGGGAGATGTAAGGGGAGTAGGGTGGGTGAGGGATGTTGTCGAAGCCCAACTTCTGTAGCTTGGCCGAGGAAACTTTCGCCACATGGGGTCTGGCGTTGTCAAAGAGAAGTTGCTTCTGGAGGCGGGGCGGTGGGACCAGAAGGAGTCTCCTGTCCACCTCCTCCAGTTCGTTGCAGAGGTCCCTCGCGGTCACCATGTAGCCCTTATCCAGGACACTCCAGTATACGGGGCCGTGGGAGCAATACCAGAAGCTGATCATCAAAAGCTTATTTCCGTGCACATCGTGACGAACAAAAGTCAGCACTGGGTCCCCAGGCGAGACCCAGACGGGGGTCTTGGCAGGGTTCTTGTAGAGGCAGTACTTCTCGTCTTGGGAGACTATGGAGTCCAGACTCCTGTCTTTTCACCAGTTCCTCTTGGGCAGCCTTGCTCTTGACACCCGTACGGAAGAGGTCACGAATAGACTCGCGGATCTGAGTGGGTTTTGGAAACAGAGCCATGCTGCAAGTAGAATGAATGTTATACAATGGGGCAACAACAAAAACATAGCAAAGTGTATTCAATGAGGGTGAGAACCCGATACGCGAAAAACACGTAAATGAGAAAACTTTATTCGTAGAAAAAATTTACCGAACTTATGACACACCCTAATATGATATTTAGTACACTTTTTCTAAAGTATCGAAACAAAATTTTAATGCTTTAGCATTTACCACATCAAAAAATGGAAGAAATGGACACACAATTTGATATTTTGAAAAGCTGTGAGTCGAATTTTTTCAAGCACCTGTTTTCCAAATCTGTCTCATATTGCTAGTTCCTTCACAAAATTAACTGATTTTGAGGTATAGCGAACAAAAAAAGTCAACCTTGATTAACTCGAGCGGAAATCCTCTCGGCCACATAGACTCCACTCCAAAGTGTCGATATGGATTTAGAAGATGATCACTATAAAGGAAGGGTTTATGAAGCTGCTTATAAATTACAGGACAAAATAAAAATAAAGGATGCGAGATCATAGATATATTGATTGCCGATATGCCCAACCTTACTAAGCATTTGGGTTGTGAATACAAGACATTTCATAATGGTTCGCAAGAACCGTTCAACTCTTTCATTAACCAAAAAATGGTTGCATTTGCTGCTTGTTTACCTAAGTTCCGTACTATTTTCGATTCCAGTGAACCTTAGTCCCATGATGACTTCATCGTAATCGAACTGTTCCAGTCCTTTTCCTGTAATTGATTGTACACTTTTTATTAGATCAGGAAACTACTATTAAGTTAAGTGAATTTGAGTGTATTTATATATTTTAGGTTACACCCCTAGCTAATTTGAAACTCTCCGCTCTGGCCAAACTCTCTCGCTTTCTTTGTTTGCGATAGAGCATTACCAATGCGGAGAGTAGCATTACCTTGGGGTGTGCCTTTCATATTTTACCAAATGGTTTATTATCATCGTCGGTATCGTAAATCCATTGAGCTCCATTTTGAATTGCATAGAGGTAGCTGAAAATTGTGCAATCAATATTCGAAATATTAGTCAGCACCTACCCGATATTCTTTCGACCGTAAGAGCCCCAGGGATCATTTTCGAGGATACTGTAGCCGAGGGCTTCCTGAGAAATATAGTAATTGTGCGAAGACAAGGTAAGTCGCGTTATTCTATGCATGAAGTCCTGCGGGAGATCACTGGTAGGCCAGTGATAATTGATAATTAATGATAACAGTGATGATTTATAGATTACAAAATATTAATGGTCTGCATAACCTGCATCTCGGGTGACAGATAGTGTACATCTGGTAGACTCCAATCAATTGGAGTTTTCTTATCGCCAACCACTACTAAAGTCCACTCTGGGAGAAGGGCCAAGCGCTGAAATTCAATGGCCTTAGAACCCGGATTCAGATTTTAGCGTGTTGCTTCATGATGTTTTGTGCAAATATTGTTTTGGCACAGCCAATTGATCAGTGACTGGTCAATAAGTTACAATAAAAATTCCACCTTGACATCCTCTGTAGGTTCTTGTATACTTGTGACTACGATCCATTTATGTGTTTTCTTTGCAGGAAGATTTTCACTGAAATGAAGCCTTGTTATTAAGCATATAAAGATCAATTGTTTGCTTTGTCCGTACGATTATTTCTTGTTTTGCATAGTTCACAAACAATCTATGCCGATCTCTATTAAATATCAATACAGCGTGGCGACGGTCAGACGGGTTAGATGTGAAGAAGTCTAGAGGCAATTGAGAGTTTGGCGAGAGAATGCCGGCGCGCGTTGTCTCGGTATTTAAATAGTGTTTGTTATTTTCCTTATGCAAGCACATTTTATACGGACAATAAATCAATATACCCATTTGAAGCTTTGGACGCAAGTGCATTTCAAATGAAATGTTGTTCTTTCGCTCCCTACACAGCAATAAACACCATTTTATGTGTTCTGAGGCAGTGAGCGTAGACGTTGACAAATAAAGTTGTCTATTCGGGGCCCCGCAATGGCCCGCAACGCATTGCAAGCCCGCATTTATGCCACGCCGCCCGCAATCGCTCCCACTCTCCTCTCTATGAGGTTGAGTGCCCACAATGATTTTACGAGCCATTGTGGGCCGCAACCCCCCATTTGCCACCAACCCTATTGACAAACGTTTATTTATACGGCCTCAGATCTATTGGACTATCAAGTAACAGTAAAGGAAAAAGATCATAATTTTGATACTTCACATATTTTCTTGCACTCAAACATTTTGTATATGACGAAACACCCTTGCGGTGTACGATAAATAAAATAAATAATAAAAAATAAAAAGAATTAAGTCGAATATAAGTGGAAAACTCACAATGTTGATCGTTTTCCCGTGGACATTCTATACCCCTCGTATGTTAATCCATTTATGTCGATCAATAAGAAAAGGACACAGAAAGTCATCACACCCGAGCAGAGTAATATGACCATGTGCGTTCGAAACATCACCTAAAGACATCATTACTTCTAAATGTATTTAGAGTAGAGGCGCTTTTCCTAAACAGTTACAGATAAACACAAATCTATAGAAGTATTTGTGCCATCGGGTTACTGAACTCTTTTGATATGCACTTCCCTTCAACGAGAAATGAAACAGGTTAAGCGAATAAATTAATATTCATTGATATAATCGGATCGCGCTCTAGTACAGAGCAAGTGAAATTTGAAGATCAAGGCCATTGAAGTGGGCATCATCGTGGATGAGAAATGATCGGCACATTAGAGCTACTTCTACTCTCCGCCCTGGCAACACTTTCTCGTAGACAAAGAAAACGAGAGCGTTCTACTCGAGATGATATTTTCAACTTTGCAAAGGGTGTGCCTTTAAAAGTAAGTGGATCCTAAAGACTGATCTTCTTTTCGTTAAAGGGAGCCAAGTAAGACAAGATAATGTGTCTTACGAAGAGTCGTTAATAATGAACACAAAGTTCAATGCACTGTTCAAAAGTCTAGATAACAACAAAAATAGGCGATAGAATGTGTCAAACGAGAAGAGTTTCATCCGATTTTCTTTGTTTTTATGTTACAAGGGGATGCTCCCAACATAAAGGGGGGCATATGAGATGGGAATTACTGTCCTGAATCAATTTTCGATGTTGATTACGAATCCGTTTTCAAACGTTGAACAATCGAGCTGAGATTCGAGAAAATCGATATTGAAAAAGTTGATTCGTGTAGCTTCCTATATAAACCATCCTAATGCGTTCATAAACTCATCTATCGACTATCCAAACGCCTGCTGATGTTTTTTTAAAGGTGGGTAAGTTTTAAATTTTCGAATTAAATAGTCGAATTTCAATATCCATTTTATCGAAGCTCAACTCGATTGGACAGCGTTTGAAAACGGATTCGTAATAAGCATCGAAAACTGATTCAGGTCAGATATTCCCATCTCTTAAGTTGGGAGCATCCCCTCGTTAGCAAATTTTTAATACGGCCTAATAAGGGCGAACAGATACATCACATCGTATGCGTTATGGAAGGAACAGTTTATGGCAACTAACAATAAACGTTTTCTACGCTGAGGCCTTTTCTACGTTTGATAGTGTATTTTTAAGAGGCCATAACTTCTTATTCTGTCTTTTTGTGCACTATACACCAGATCATTTCGCTTCTTGAGATATACGATCGATTTGAGATTTGTACAAGATAGGCAAATAATGAATAAAGATATGATATTTTTTAACAGAAGAGATCAGTGATATATATGTTGAACATTCTTTTCAGAATGACACAACGATTCAAGCATAAGGGCGTTGCGGACATTCGATGCAATAGCCATCCTTATTTTGTCTTGATAGTCACTTCCTAGCAATCGATCCATTCTCTCGTACTCTAGTTGTCTCTCGTCTCTCATATCTCTTCCCTCTCTGACAATGCCCATATGGGAAAGGGTGTGAGTGGAGTGCAAGAGGTCATTTTCATTTCCATCACTTTTCCCATTATGAAACAATAGCAGCAACTTTTCTTTTCTTAAATATTTCTCATTCAAGATACCTTTCAAATTGGAGACCCGCGAATGTTCATGTAAATCTCTCATATAAAGAACACCACTTATAGAGAGCCTCTACTAGAGAATACCAAAAAAAATCAATTGGGAGCATTGTTTAGGCAAAATCAAGGAGGATCATTGTATAAAATGTTCTGCGACGTGTCTTTGCACAATTTTTACACGACGATATTCGCACTGAAGGAAATGCCCTAAAGGACCGCTCTACATAAGAAAAATGATATAAAAACCACATCGTTAATCATATGCTTCAGTAATTATATTTCTTGTTTAAATGTCAGTTTAGATAGATTTCAGCGAGTATTTTGACTTGATAATTTGGCATATTCATCAATATTGGTGAATCTATACAATTCTTATTTTTAATAAACTTTATCGTTCATTTGCACTCGATATGTAATAAAATTTAACTGGTCGTAAATTGATTTGAAAGTACATTGTATGCAATAAATTAAACAGCAAACAATAAAGCATGAGTGATAACTCGTAATATTGAATGGTATGATAATAAATATCTTTTCATATTCAACAAGGATCAATGTAGTTTTAACAACGGAAAAATTCCCGAAAACATGAGAAAAATTTCAAAATGTCATATTGGCCAGTTTTTGTTCCCTTCCGAATAGATTATTGTGGAATATATTCAATTGATTGTCGCAGAATCTGAAATCAAACTGTTATATAATCTAAAATTATTATTTTCTTATTAAAATGTTTAATGTTTTTCAGAAATACATAATGGAAATTTAATAAAATATTACAATTTCTAATTATTTTATATAGACAAGCTTATTTTGAATTGCATGTTTTTTTTTGAATTTTGAAAGCTATCCATGAAGGAAATGGATCATATTTTTGAAAGACCACTCTACATAAGAACTCTCCCAAAATCAGTGCTTTCTGTCTGATTTTGTAAGAAAAATGGCTTATACCAGAACACTAAGTATACGACAACACCTCCTGGCTAAGTTTAGTTGTGATCGTACGGTCAGAGTGGTCAGTTTTTTAAACAAATCTTACCGTCTCCGATTAGTAAGATTCACGAACATCGATGCCTTGACGGGATGAATTCCGACCTAATAGGAAATAATTGTTAGCACAAAGTTCGGCACTTTCCTGGTTTCCTGGCCCGGGGAGAATTTGCATTAAACTCGCTATCATTCACCTCTCGTAATTTCTTAATTAGTTTCTATTTATCCATTGAGCGGTCTAAATGTGATGTAAAATGTGTAAATACCGACCCTGCCTTTACGGAATGTGAAGCAAAATGAAGAATTGCTCTCTCTATTTTCGCACTCTCTCGTTCAAATCCTAATAAAATTTAATATAATTACAACTATCTATAAAAGCCGTCTTCCTCCTTCTTCGTTTCAGTCCAGCGCTCTCCCATTTCGAGGAGAGGGCGGGGAGCACGGGCCCCCACTAGCAGGGGAGCAGTTCTGCAAATGCAGAACTTATGCAAATTACCCCCGGCCAGAAAAACAGGAAAGTTCCCAAAGTTCATGGTATATAACATGCATTTAAAATATTCTAAAGTAATATACAAAAAATCTTCACACATCAGGCATAGATTAGAGACACGTTATAATGTTTTAATGAACAAAAAACATAAGCAGATACGTTTGTACGATTGAATTATTGATAGGGATGAAAAAGTGTTACATGGATCTCGGTGTAGTTAATATCCCACATATCCCTCTCCGCTCCCCAAAGTAATTTGAATCCGTTCGGACTGTCGGTTGGATGCCTATGATTAGAAGGAATTTATAGATCAGTAGATCCATGAATGGTGGTTGAAAGTTTGCCGAGAAACGTTACGTCACGACGGTAGGCGCAAACATTTGCCAAAGATTTTTTTGCGCCATTTTTGAGACGTCACGTTTTTCGATAAGCTGTTTGCCACCGTTCATGGGTCTCCGAGTGTAGTTCATTAAATTATGGCAAATATATGAATTATTCCTCATTTTAACCCATTTCTTCTGTAAAATGAGATTACGATTTTAGTGAGGTCAACAAACATTTCGTGCGGTAAGAGCCAGAGCAGCTTGCTGAAGAATATTTCGTGGAACAAACCACCCTCGAAGAATACCTGCAACATAGTCCTCTGATTTTATTGTTCATAAGGTTCAATCTACATTGATCAACTTTTTTTTCAAAAAAAATCCTAAATCATATGAAAAGTTTAACAATCCCGTGCATGAAGCCTGACAAACTTCAAATGTGAAGTCACTATAGTGGGACGATGTTTTTTTAAACATCTCATCCTACACATTAGTCACGGTTTGCTGACGTTTGTGGAAACCGATATTGTTACCTGTCCGAGTACTCTGGTTAGTTCGATAAACTGAGAAGGCATATAAATCCAATCGGACACTATCCATCCGTCCATCTTTAAGCATTTATGGTTATTTATTTTCAAGTGTTCGGTTCACTTACAAGATTCATGTGAAGCAACGGATCTTTGATCAAATTCTTGTTGGCATCGCTAATATTGGTCGGAGCGAGCTGTAACGATTTTCGAAAAAAAAAATGAAATGGTTAGTGTGTTTTACTGTTAGTTTCACTGCTACCCTTAACAATGTATTCTCTGTATTCGTCGTCAAAACTAGTGAAAAAACCTTGTATTAGTTTACTGTTTATATATATTTTAATGTAACTTCACATTGTTTGAATATACTAACCAATCTTTTATATTCCTCAAGCATCCAAAGCACTTCCTTATTCTTTGAATATTTTCCCTTGACGAGTTCTATCGAATTATTCGCTGCCTTTTGCCCAAATTGTGGGCTGGCCCACCTGAAAGCAAGCTATATTCAAAACACGAAAAAATGCCTCGGGAAATCGCGGCTACTATTTAACTCTCACTGCTACCCTTAAATATCCGATAAAAATTGAAAGTGATCGCATAAAAGCGTGTGTATAGACTTTCGATATAAGTCCACACGTTATTGTCATGAGAACAATCTGCGAAACAGCCATACAGATGGATTGTATTATAATTGATAATATAATCGCGTAAATAGTTGTTTTTTTCAAATAGTTTGGTGGCTCATACATATAGTTTCTGAAGGCCTGTTCGAGTTTGAACTATTTTGAAAGCCCATACCACATTCCTACGCCAGGCGCTCGTATTCCAGAATGCGCCTTACTCTGGTCCAGTGGATGCCACACATTGTAGATCATGTCATCAGAGAACATTACGTAAGCTGATAAAGATCAAAGATCAATAATTAGAGAGGAGAAAAAAAGAAAAAAAGAAATTAGATATCGTACCTTTTACGTTTTGCAGTCGCATCTCAGCAACTTTTACCATGCAGAGGTACATCCAAAATCCCCACTTCACCTAAACATTTCAATTTAGAAACAATCTGTGTCATTGTAAACTTTCCGACCGTTCGGGTAATTTGTTTACAAAGAGAGTGCTTTTTTGGGTTTGTAAGAAAGGGGGGTGGTTGAAAATTGAAAACAAATGCTTCTTTGTAACGCCTTTGGAAGTTCGAACTCCATAAACATCTTGATCAACGGGAGAAATGTTGTATGTATTTCTTTTTTTAAATTCAGTGTGTTAAATTTACGAGAATTAATTAATTTTACTCGCCTCTTCATTTGATAAATAAACGTAGGTTACGGGCTTGCGTAACTTCGGAAACGACTCTGTAATTGTTCAAGGATAAAAAATCATGGATGGAAATTTATCTTTGATCTCTGATCTTTGATCTTTGATCTTTCATCTTCAATCAATTATGATAAATCACTAACTGTCAATTGGTGACATTCCATCATTTCCATCAGCAGTCGGCGGTGGAATTGTCCCACAGAAAATAAAATGTCCAAAGGCTCCTAAACATACCTAATTATAGTTTGATCTTTGATCTTTGATCTCACCTTCATACATTCGCTGCTGCAAGCCCATCGATATTTGCCACATGTAATTGTTTGTAACAATGGCTACCTGAATTAATGTTATTAGGCTTACTATTGTACATTTCCAATTATTTAATATTTTTTACAGATACTTTTCCCAATTGTCAACTAATTTGAAACTATACGCTCTGGAAATGCTCTCTCGTCTTATTTGTTCGCAATAGAGAGCGCAGTAAAATTAAATCGGGGAGTACCTTTAAAAATATATCTAAGAGTTACAACAAAAACAAAAATATTAAAGGTGCAATCCATTTTAATTTGTATATGACAACAACACTTACAAGCACTAGGTCGGATGAGAATTTATGAATTACATCTGTCTGGATGACAACCATTGTATATATGTCTATTCATTATCGACTGTCTCTCATATAAAAATGGATATCATCCAGTCGGTTCTTATTCGAACTAGTGACTTACAACATCATGATTAGCAGTGAGTGTTTCATTCTTTAGAATCCTTTCAGCTTCTTCTTCAGCATCAGGAAATGCCCATTGCTCTGCTACAGTCGAATTGGCCTCCATGCACCATTCCTGAAATTAGATATATTTTAAAATCATTTGACTATGGTGATTTACTATGTTAAGCAAAGAAAAAGAAAAGAATTATTACGCAGTTGGCGAGAGATACGACCAGGGAGTTATCACATCTTGGTTGAAGTTGGTAGATACACTCGCGAACCGCGACTTTTAAATAAAAATAAATAAAAATTACCTGCAACTCTTCAAAATTTGCGATGGACTGCTCAGCTTTCAGTACGGCCTGAATCGATTTTATGAATATTCAGATACCTTAAGCCGGTACAGTTATTTTAATCATAAGAGACTATGTAGTATGGCTGAGAAAACGTTCTAAAAACTAATCTCTATCTTTCAACCCTCATTGTACGCTCTGAACTAACGTGAGGAAAAAATTAACCAATGCACTTACAGGTTGAGTATTTTCCTCAGGCAAGTTTAGAGTGGCATCAAAATGGGCTCTTCTACAGTTCTTCTCAAGTGAAGGATCGGGTGAAAGAGGGTATTCCAGTCGAGCATTAGGATGCAAAGGAGGAAATTCATATCTGAACGAATATTCGATCACAACTAAATTAGGTCATTTATAAAGTATGCTACTGAAAGAAATAACGTATGGTCCTTTTTTGAGCAATTTAAGCCTAAAATCAACGAAAATGCAGCGAAAAATCAACCTAACGAGTCAATATTTAAAATTATCACTTATCATCAATAAAATTCGTCTACAACACTGTTTGCGACCCATAAACGTCTATATTAAACAAAAATACCATTAAAATTTGCTTGAAATCCTCGAAAATGAGCATTTTCAGAGCATTTTCCGGCTGAACTTCTGAACAGCATTTTCCGCATTTTCGTGCATTTTCCAAGTTTTGAACACTGCATAACTCGCACTACCTTATCCTTTTTAGGTCTTCAACCCATTGTGTGATCGTTACTACTTCTTCCTTGGACCAGAACTTTCTATCCGCAAACTCCTCGGCCAACTCGATCATACAACTGAGAAAGACGATCACATTAAGGGAAATTTATTTTTTTAAATATTTTGATTTCAATTTTTCATGGATTAGTGATTCATATTTTATTGTGGTTTAAAACAGTTTAGACTGTTACTAGATTATGCCATTGTTAGGAATTAAGAGATATCAGGAAGGGTTAGGACCTATTTCCAACTTTAGAAATAAAAGTTTTAAAAACTGGATACCCTTCAGTAGACTCTGCACGACATTTCCAATCCCTAGCGAACGCGAGAATTTCGCCAGATTTCTCGTAGACATCGCTGAATAAATGGATTAGATATAACAAAGATAACTTAGTAACTTACATTTCCTGATCAAAGTCTTTTAGGTAATTATGGGCATTTCTCAGTTGTCGAGCATTTGCAGGAACGAATGAAATCGCCTCCCCGATGAGGTGCATTAGAATCTTAAAAAACAGCACACTTTCTATTTTTTAAAGTTTATACTATATTTAGTGATCGAAAGTAATGAACTATCGATATCCCTAACCTGTGCATAATATCCTCTCCATATGTCACAAGCACGGAAAGATACAGTCAAAGGTAGAAAAAGGGAGAAGAAGGCATCACGTCGAAATAGAGTATTCTGCGAATTGATTGGAGAATATGTACCTGAATGTATGAAGAAAAATAACTAAACCAATAAATCAATAACTCTATTAATTATTGCCTTCCTAAAATATGACAGTATAGTAGCTTGATTATAAATGTTTACAATTATTTTGATGATTAGAAAACGCAGCGTACCTGGTGCGAGGACAACGGGTGGTGCGAACTTATTGAATCTCTCCTGTAGACCATCTGTGGGTGATGCATGGAGAAGTCGATATATTGCGTCGACATCAGGATCCTGCGAATTGGTAGAACTTTCATTTCATGATTGACAAATCGTATTGCCCATATTGGAATAATCTTGACAATAGTGTTCTTTGTACCCATTGTGCCAATGTATTTAAGATTGTTATTCGTAACTCATAAGTACTGTATGCTACGGTCAAGTAATTGCAGCCTTCTTTCTTACCTCCTGACTTTATCATATTTTTTCGAACATTTAATTATGAATCTCAAAATATCCTCCGGATAAATTTATTATTATTATAATCAACAATGCAATAGGCAAATGCGAGGTATAGTATCTATCAATTCATTCAATCTTTTCTTATCATTTCATACAATAATACTAGATGAGAATGGGACGAAAAGCATCATAGGGTGTATTTAGTGTATATTGGTCGATGAATATCACCAATTGCGCGAGTGTACCCTTGTTTTAATACAAAATTGCATTTATTCAGGGATGGCGGGAAATGATCTCGAAATTTCCTGTCTATCACTGTTTTGGGAGACCAAAGCATGGTGAAATCGAAAATCGAAGGAATGAATAATTCAATAGACCTTTTGAACAATTCCTTGTTGAACAGCGGGAGTTCTCATGGCCTTACATAATCGATATGATCCCTCCTTGTGCGAATGCTCCTAAATTTATAATTAAAAAGAATTTTTATATAAATTTTTCATAATATTTTTGTGTGATGATGAATCTTTTCTAATTTTTTTTAAAAATCATTCTTGTTCCATTTTCCATTGAGTCCACTGGGTATACTAGTGGAGAGATTGAGCGAGTGCACAAAAAGGGAAGAGATAGGGATGGAAATGCATCCATAGAAACGAAATGTGCATACACAGCACTGTTACACTTTTCCTAAAGCATCGAAACAAATGTTTAATGTTGTCTCATTTGATACATCAAACGATGGAGCAAAAGAACAAATACTTTGATTGTAGAATAAGGTCCATCTCTTCCTCATGATCTCTATCGTAATCCCTATCAGAGTGGGCTCATTTTGAGGTAGAAATGACGAAAAAATTAACCTTGATTAAATCCAGCGGAAATCCTCTCGGCCACATAGACTCCACTCCAAAATGTCGGTATGGATTTAGAAGATGATCGCTATAAATAACGGTTTTAAGAAGCTGATGAAAAATTACAGGACAGTATACAAGGGTAAATACGAGTGGACATTTTCAGTGATTGTCTAGTGGTCGTATGTACAGTCGCGTTTCCCGGAAAACACGTTTCCCATGGAATTCATTTTACGTGGAAAATGCAGTTTTCCAGATAAAACATTTTACTGGCCGTATGCACAGACAACTGTGGCCGTATGCAAGAACCGTTTTCCGGGAAAATGTGACGTCATTAGCGTAGGCGGAGGAGTTTTCCAAAAATCCTCCGCCTACGCTAATGACGTCACATTTTCCCGGAAAACAGTTTTCCGTTGTTCATGCATACGGCCACTGGGGAAAAATGAATTCCATAGAAAACGCGCAAAACAAATCCCATGGAAAACTAATTTTCCGGGAAAACGAGACTGTGCCTACAGCATAAAACCTGCAATATTACAAAAAAAGCAAAATTTCCCAAATATGGGTAACAATGTGTATCGGGGTATCAATTTCCCCATATTCGGGTTATTCTGATTAGCCATGCATTGTGAAGCCAGATGGCCAATTATTATGTTAAATCGATAAAGAGATAACAGGCGAATACTAGGCAGATCAGTACATCACGTCACCCTAGATTCGATGTAGTCTTTACACCTTTATTTTCATCTAATTCGTTCCTACTATGAAGGCTAACAAGGCTTGTAAGGAAAGGCTGAATTCAACTTTTAGGGTAATCGTTAGCCAGGGCAATGGGGGTGGGCTATGATTTGCCAGATAACTTTATCATTGTAATGTTTTGGGTAGTGATTATGAGAGATTCATTATGAAACCGTTGAACATTAATCGGGAATGGTTGCATTCGCTTGATTACCTGAGTTCTGTGCTATTTTCTATTCCAGTGAACCTTAGTCCCATGATGACTTCATCGTAATCGAACTGCTCCAGTCCTTTGCCTGTAATTGATTGTTCACTTTTCATTAGACCCAGAAACATTTGCACTCTTCAAATTCTTACTGAGAGAGCAAAAGTGTTTCGATTAATGAATATGATTATATATTGATTAAATCACCAAAGGGTTTGTTGTCATCGTCAGTATCGTAAATCCATTGAGCTCCATTTTGAATTGCATAGAGGTAGCTGAAATTCGTGCGATCAATATTCGAAATATTAGTCACCACCTACCCGATATTCTTTCTGCCGTAAGAGCCCCAGGGAACGTTTTCGAGGATACTGTAGCCGAGGGCTTCCTGGAAAATATATTAACGTTGTAAAGGTACATATTCAAGATACAATAGGTCCTGTGGGAGATCGCTGCTAGGCCATTGATAATTGATAACTAATTCTAATTAGTGGTGACAATTAATGATAACTGTGATGGTTAAAGGTAAAAATGGTCATTACCTGCATCTCGGGAGATAGATAGTGTACATCTGGTAGACTCCAATCAATTGGAGTTTTCTTATCGCCCACAACTACTAAAGTCCACTCTGGGAGTAGGGCCAAGCGCTGAAACTCAGTGGCCTTAGAGACCGGATTCAGGTTTTAGCGTGCTTGTTCATGATATTCTGGACAAATTTTGTTTTGGTACATACAATCATTACAATGAGATCAGTGAACCCTTTTTAAATTCGCTATTTATATCTTTTTGATATATCTTTCATGACTATCAAATAAACTTATTTGATAAAATTCTGATTATTATGTAACAATAAAAATATCACCTTGACATCCTCTGTAGGTTCTTGTATACTTGTGACTACTATCCATTTATGCGTTTTCTTTGCAGGAAGATTTTCACTGAAATGAAGTAAAGTTGAAGAATGTATATACCCATTTGAAGCTATGGAGGAAAGTGAATTTCAAATGAAATGTTGTTTTTTCGATCACTGAAGTGCAATAAACACTATTTTATGTATTCTGACAATGAGGCCGTTGACAATTCGTTTGAAAGGAAACGAAACGTCATGCCACTACCGTATAGGAGGTTTTTTGTTGGCATACGGTTGTGACTACACGTTTCATTGCCAATTAGTTATAAATGTGTATGCACATCTTGGACAATCAAGTATGAAAATAGGTAAACGATAGAACAAAGTTGATTAAAAGGGTAAAACTCACAATGTTGCTCGTTTTCCCGTTGACGTTCTATACCCCTCGTATGATAATCCGTCTATGTCTAGCAAGAAGAAAAGGACAAAGAAAGTTATCACGCCCGAGCAGAGCAACATGACCATGTACGGTCGAAACATCACCTAAAAATATCGTTATTTCTAAATTTTTAGCTAGTAAAGGGACTTATTCTGAAAAGTTTCAGAGGAACGAAAATAAATTGTGAAAAGAGTAATATCAAATACAGTAATATCAATTGAAAATACTATATGTCATTGCTCTTTCGTCTAAGTTTAAGACTTTTTATAGATGAACTACTTCATACATATTGCTTTCTTGTGATAAGGGAGGTATAGTGAATAATTTAAATGAGCAGATCCGTGCATAGTGGAATTGTGGGAAAGAAAAAGTGAAGGAAGACAGTAGGGAAGAAGAATAGTTTCCGCAGCAACGATGCTTCTCTCGCAGACAAAGACTTTTACTCCATCAATTGAAATGTCCCAGATCTTTGTTTTAGGATGACATCTTTCTTTCACGATCATAAAGATACCAAAAATTTCTTTTAACAATTTTCAAAGCCCTCATGAATGACAAACATTGAAAGAAAGATAGTCAGTAGTTCGGCATGAATTTTTTTAAATCGTAGATTTGGAATTTTTCAAATGAAGACAAGCTGGAACAATCATTGAAAAGGGCCGAGTGAGGGCACATTGAATCGTATTCAATAGCGCAATCCAACAATGTAATGGAGGATGCAATGTAAAAGCCATAAAACAATCTGTGGTTTTATATGGATTTTTTTTCGAAATGCGTTTGATTTTAATTTTCCGTTCATATAGGTATAGGGTAGAGATAAAGGGTAAAGGTATTCAAGGCATACGAAAAGATGTGTGTGATCACTGCAAAGCCAGTGACAATTGATTTAGTGATAATCCAGTGATAACATTATCACGGGTAGGATATTGTATAAACATTCTAGCTATCAAAAGAGACTAACTACATATCCATAAATTAGAGTGATTGAACTCTCAAGAGTCGCTCGTAAGTGGTCAAAAGTGGCTAATCGGAAGGTCAAGAAGGTGCGCATGTAAAACGGAAGTTGAAGATCGAATTAATATATGTCACAACGATACAGCCAATCGAATGTTCAAAACCCCGACGGAGTTTTTGAAAGATATAATTATCATAACTTGGAGTTATTCAAGAATTATCCTTCAAAAGGGCAATATCGATCTGTAGCTCAAGAGAAGTCTATGTGTTACCGGTTTAATGAACTCTTTGGATATGCTCAAAGAGAAATGAAACAGGTTAAGTGAATAAATTAATATCCATTGATATAATCTGACAGCGGTCTAACACAGAGAATGTGAAATTTAAAGATCAGGGACATTGAAATGAAGTTCATCTTTGATCGACGATCATCGTTACTAGTTACTGGATCCTAACGTATGATCTTCTGTTCCTTATATATAAATGAAACTATGCAACTTGTGAATATAATACAATGGATTACAAACAGTTAAACGGCTTCCACAATATGCTCTCTGTCTTTCTCCCTCCACATCTCTGTATTTCTCTTTCTATCTATCTTTGTGGACGAGAAATTCTGGCTAGGAACGCGAACTTTATCCTAGGAGATTTTATATAAATATTGATTGAATAGTTAAGACTTGCACAGAGGGAACAGGGCCTTTGCATGCTTTCTCTTCTACGCGCAACGCTCTCTCGTTGGGACAGAGTAAATAAATAATGGGTGCTGAGAAGAATCCGTTGACAATGGACACTATACAGTACAGCCCGGTCGTGTTTTGTACACATTCTGCGCTGCGCTCCGCAGCGGGGCGCATTTGGACGCATCACTTATTTCCTTTGCGTATGAATATTTTTGAATTCTCAAAGTCTTAATCATGAGTTTTCGTGGTGAAAAGTTCTTTTAATGACTCAAGAAACTGAAACAAAATTTTTATTAATGAGAAAAAACAATTAAAAGGCAAATCACACTGGTCCGAAAATGATGGGTACTGTAAATTTTAAATTAGGTCTTACGGCGATCGTGCGATCGATACGCAATATTACAGTATACCTTTCCAGTAAATTAATAGTGATCAATTTTTTTTCCTGCGGGTGATCACTGCTAGGCCAGCGATGTTCTAGATAACAACAGAAAAAAATAGATGATAGAATGTGTAAAACGAGGAGAGTTTCATCCGATTTTCCTTTCTTTTAGCAGATTTTCTACAGAGACTAAGAAAGCGCACAATAAGGGCGCATCCTATACATTATGGATGGAACAGTTTATGGCAACTAAACGTCCTCTACTCTGCGTCTGTTCAACAAGCGCCATTTGAAAGAATATTGACGTTTGATAGTTTAGTTTTAAGAGGCCATAACTTCTTATTCTGTATCATTGACACTATACACAACGATCATTTCGCTTCTTGAGATGTACCATCAATTTATTTTTGTTCAACATAGGCAAAGAATGAATAAAGATATGTTTTAACATAAAACTTTGATAGGCATCCGTGATATATAGGTTTCAGACGGGCATTCTTTGCTGAATGGTTCAGCATTTCAAGTATATAAGCGATGCGAGCTTTCGACACAATAGTCCCCCCTTAATTTGTCGTGGTTGTCTCTTCATAACAATCACTCCATTATATCGTGCTCATAGTCAGCGTTCCAAGTATAAGAGAGATGCGGGCATTCGTTACAATTATCCTTATTGTGTCACGGTTGTCTCTTCCTAGCAATCGTTCTATTCTCTCGTTCTCTAGTTGTCTCGCGTCTCTCATATCTCTTCCCTCTTTGGCAAATTCCCACATCTTTTCCTAGACTACTCTTCCCAATCACATCCTAGTCTTCTCTTTCTGGAACGATGGAAGCAACTTTGTTCTTAAATATTACGCTTCCAAGAGGCTTTGTTACGATCTCATGAGGGAGAGTATTTCAAAAAAATTTCACGCGCTGCGGTAGTAAAGCCGCCAATGGCAGGCCACACGGGGGCGGCTGCACCGACCCACATGTCCAAAAAATGGCGAAAAAGCAAAAATAAATACAGGAAGTCTATTTGGACACGAGATCAGCCAGCTATTTTGAGCGTAATATCAGGGGAAAACATATCGAAATCAGGGAAAAACTTGAAAATCAGGGAAAATTTAAATCCCTGAATCACTAACTTTCCCTGAATCACTAACTCCGCCTGAATCAGTAAAAAATTTACTTTTGTAAGTTAAATAGTCCAACTCTCTGGCACTTTGCCAAATTTTGTCGGAACGAACAAATATAATTTCCGACTTGTACTTTTTAGTTATTCAAATTATGAGCACTAAACCTAGTAAGTCAGTCCAAAAAATAGCCACCCTCTCGTAGTTATACGGTCGGCTTTCCGGCCCCCGTGAGGCCAAATGCAAATAAACACAATTACGAATATGCGCTAAACATAGGAATATTAAAAAATCACTGGGGCGGGCCAGTTATTTGTTCCACTAAACGGCGTAAGTTACTGAAAAGTTTTTCTGCGTCATTGATGCGGTTTTCCATTTTTTCTTCGCATTTCGTAATCAGAATGGTGGCAAGTAGTGTAAGGTTTTATAAACTGCTCTGAAAAGAATAAATAATAATCAATTATTGATAAAAATAGCGATAAACATTAAAACTGCGTTAACGGAAAATATTATTTTTAAAATCGAAAATTTATTTCGTAGAGGCTCCTACCTCGAAAACACTTACGTCGCAATTTCTAGTTTTGAGTTTTCTGTAATTCTTTAGAATCGGCCTTTTCATGCGTTTGCCCCCTCCGTGTTTGTGGAGAGACTATGTTCATTCGTTGTACGAATGCCTAGATATACGCAATGTTAGAGACAGAAAAACTCATCGATCCCGTAGCGCGGATGTACACGGTCCGACCTCTTATTATTAGCCCTATATCGCATGCTCGAACAAAAATATACGAGGTGCTCAACCTTAAAAGATCACTACTCGTTACTAACACACTCAACGAGAGACCACTGTTGTTTGATGAGCCCTTTTACCTCCCCACCCTCTGACCTTGCAGCTTCCTTTACATACAAAACCATTATCATCACCATATCGTTATTTGAGCTTAATGGTTATCACAGATATGGGATACAATAGATATTCAAATGATAAGGATCATAGTCATGATCACAAGTAAGGACATAAATTGAGCGGAATGAGCGTCGATCGTTTTCATGAATATAGTTTTTTCAACCATTGTATGGGAAAGTTCAGATTTTTTTAAAAAGATATCTCTGATAATCTTCTTTTTTTCACGACTTTTGAACAACACATAGAGCAACGGTCTAATACTATCCCATCATTCCAATAAGACAATCAGAAGCATTGATTCAATTTTATAATTTGGGTACGTGCTTCCACTTGGTTTATTATGGCGTTGGCTACGATGGCGTTGAAAAATTATTAATAAATGAACTATGTCAGGCTGCAACATATTACAAGAAGCAGATAACGAGACGAATCCATTCATTTAGTTTGCACAATCACAGGTTGGATGCTTACCATGCATGACATCTCAAGAATGTATTGTACACTTGTATGTTACCAACCCTGTATCCAACTTAGTTCTGAATCATTGTCCGACACAACGCGGTAACTTATTGTCAACTGACTCATTGTCAGCTATGACTATGGTATCTGTTATGTTCCAACCCTTACCAATATATAATTGGATACGTATAAAACTTCTAAATTCTTTGTAAACGACTACAAATGATTTGATTAATTAAATTCATTCTATGCCGTCACGCGTCTGACCAATGATAAACCGCTCTCATCGCCTTCCCGTTTCCCACTTGTCTAATAAAGCTGTATAACCTACCACATCTCTTAGCCAATGCCTCACAAGCGCAATACACAACTACATCAATACAATACTAATAGAATACTAATCATAAAATACAATACAACATTACGACATATATACAATCGATATTAACTCGGAAATAAGATCCTAACAATTCCGACAAAAAACTTTTTTTTAGATAAATGAGGCGTAATATTTGAATAATATCGGACATCCAAATATCCAAGTAAGTAAGTAATATTTGAAAATGAGAGAAGGCAGTTGAACTAAAATAATAGTATGTTCATGATACAGTCATTGCATCAACGCAAGATGGTAGGATCTATAGAAGGCTGAAACATACATGAAGCGGATAACGAGACGATTCCATTCAATTGTTTGTTTGTATAGATGCAGATGGATGCGCTTCATGAACATAATGATATTGCATGGATATGTAGTACATGCTAGTCCATGGTGATTGATGTCTGTGTAAGCACAAAATCTATCATCGATGATTATTTGCCCGTATTTGGACCATAGCCCTGAATTATCAATGGCGTGATCTATCACAGGACTTGAGTTATGAATAACGACAAAACTGTACTTTTTATAGACCAAAACTGTCATTCATTACGTACTTTATGTATCATAATATAGCCAGAATACAGTGCGGGACATAATGATATGACACCCATAAAATTGGGGGATTCTGGCCGAATTTTGAATGGAAATCAAAAGAGATATATACCATTTGTATCCACTCCTTGGATAACTGAGGTAGCCCACGTATGAGGAAATTCAATTTCCAGGTCAACGAGAAAATAATGATTTTTCGAAATTTTAACGGGACATAATGATATGGCACCCTGATTTTTTCATGAGATATTATTATTTTCAAACTTCTGCATAAAAACAATGGATCAACAACAGGTTAGTAATCAATGTTGTGGCCCCTCCTCGAGACTGGACCGAAGATCCGATTGGGCATGCTTCCATAGAGGGCAGAAATCACTTGAGGCTCGATGCCGTCCCACTCCTTTTTTATGACATCCATCAACTCGGCAACAGATGTATACTGTTTGTTGTTCTTGTACACACGACTAACCAGTAAGCCCCTCATGTTCTATATGGGATTAGCATCGAGGTTGCCTGTAGGGCATGGAAGAATTGGGATATTCTTGACTGTGAACAATGGTTATGATTGGTGTTTGTGGCGATAGAGGCGCCGTTTTTCTGTGAGATCAGATGGCGGGCACGGCTCTTCCTCATTAACGGAACAAGGGTAGTATGGAGCATCACCCGATACTTCCCATAGTCCATCCTGCTGGAGCGGAAGGAGATGGGCGGCATGTCGAATTTTAAGAACGCGCCCCAGTACGGTACATGATATTTTTTCACATAAATATTGAAATTATCGGTTGCTGATCGCATTCACCTATGAGAAGAAGATCAACCCCTATAGTCCGGACGGCTATAACTGCTTCTGACATGAGATCCTCAAGGAATCACGTTATTTCAGCAGGAGGAACTTCGGTCATGTTTTGGGTCACGTTTTTAAAATTCGACATGCCGCCCATCTCCTTCCGCTCCAGCAGGATGGACTATGGGAAGTATCGGGTGATGCTCCATACTACCCTCGTTTCGTTCATGAGGAAGAGCCGTGCCCGCCATCTGATCTCCCAGAAAAACGGCACCTCTATCGCCACAAACACCCCTCAAAACCATTGTTCACAGTCAAGAATATCCCAATTCTTCCATGCCCTACGGGCAACCTCGATGCAAACCCCATGTAGAACATGAGGGGCTTATTGGTTAGTCGTGTGTACAACAACAACAAACAGAATGCATCCGTTGCCGATTTGATGGATGTCATAAAAATTAGTGGGACGGCATCGAGCCTCAAGTGATTTCTGCCCTCTATGGAAGCATGCTCATTCGGATCTTCGGTCCAATCTCGAGGAAGGACCATAAGATTGATCACTATCCCGTTGTTGATCTATTGCTGTTATGCAGAAGTTTGAAAAAAATAATATCTCATGAAAAAAAATCAGGGTGTCATATCATTATGTCCTGTTAAAATTTCGAAAAATCATTATTTTTTCGTTGACCGGGAAATTGAATTTCCTCATACGTGGGCTACCTCAGTTATCCAAGGAGCGGATACAAATGGTATATATCTATTTTGATTTCCATTCAAAATTCGGCCAGAATGCCAAAATTTTAGGGGTGTCATATCATTATGTCCCGCACTGTATGATCAAATGATTGGCTCAATTATACATCACTTCTTCATTTATTTAAAATACAACAATTATATATGTTTTTTCTTATCCTGCTTTGCACTTGATATGCGAAACAGTGATGGACACTAAAGAAAAATTACGCGTAAAATATTAAATAAAATGTTTCTGGCAAAAATTATGTAATATTTGTTATCGACAAAGTAGTCATTCGAGACTACTACCATTCGATGTGTCATCGTCTCTTTTTGTATACCCTTCAAGTTTCACACAAATCAACCCATCACGCCTAACCAAGATTGAACGATAGTCGAAAATTTTCAATCATTGAGTGTCCACTAACCCGCTAACCGGGGTGACCCATAAAGTTTCACATTGCTGACTGATTAATCTATCATATGTTAGGTCTTCAGTCATAACTTTCTTCATAGTCAACCAATTCTCTTCATTTTTGTATGTTTGTTTTGGTACTGAGATGTACTAGTCCAAGTTTTATCGATATTCGACCACAACGAAAAATGACAATTTTCAGCGAATTGTGTTCCTGTATCGGCCATTGAAGTCACCGGTTCCGGTTGGTTTCAGTACTTCGTGGGGATGGCCTCGGACCCAGGCCATCCGAGCTTTGCTTTTGTTATTCTTAGACGTAGCGGCCGAAACATCATGAAGCACACTACTACTGACTAATTTAGTCTAAATAAATTATTGAAAATTCAAAGTGCATGCTCGCTTGATGTGAAATATTGATTTTTTTTATTTGTTGTAAATGTTACAAGAAAACAACACATTTTCTTAAATAGTCCAGCCACTGTTTACTTTGTAAGCCATACTTCATGTTATTGTTATTATTGTCAATATTAATCTCTTAATGTTTGCCATCAATAGATCAATCTTAATGGTAAACTGCCGTTTTACACTTTGAATAATCAACATTGTGTGCTATATCATCAATATAATATTAGCGGTCCGTCTCGTTGCCTACCGAGACCTCCTGCAGAGAAGCAATTGATTGGTTATTATGAAACATATTCTCAACATTACAAGCCTTGCAATACATTCTCTGCTCTGTCCCTTCTTCGTTTCATAAAGAGCATCCATTTTGTCTAATTCTCTTCACAACACACGATATTTCTTTGTTCTCCTATAACACGAATGACTGGAGAGATCTTGTGCTGATGCGACGATCCCTTCAAATATAATTGTCAATCATGCAACGCAAATTCTACTTCCGTTTATTTTCAATCGGGCTTTTAACGATTGCTATCATATTCTTCTGTGCTGATTTCAATCGAATCTTCAATAAAAAGCAGCGAGCTGTCACGTACGTTTTAAATTATCTAAAAAATGACTTTTAAAATGCATGTAAACATATACTTGTACAGTATTATTTTAATTGAACGTTTTGCATGTTGATAATGTACATTTAATAGATCATAATGAGTTAGAAATTCATTCAAAATTTTCAATTTATGATTATATTATATGATTGTCAGGGCGATATCAACAAAGAAAACAGAAAAGTGGATAGTTGCGACGAGTATACAGAAGCCGACTGAAGACATTAAGGTTCAATCGATAATTATATTTCTTCATTCAAATTGAATTATAATATCATAGGAATGACCGGAATCTCACTCAATAAATATATCCGCGAGAGAATATAATCAGAGCGACGAGTTTAACTTTGTCTACGAGAGAGCGTTACCAGAGTAGAGAGTAAAATTAGTTTGGAGTGTGATATAGTGTTACTTCAACGTTCAGCGGTTAGCCTCTCTTCCTGGATGGACATTGGTCGTTGTTGGAGACAAGAGAACGCCTACAGACTGGAACCTACCTGGCGTTCATTATATTTCTCCAAATATACAAGCAAGCATTTTTACTAATTTATAAATGATTAAAACGTATTATAATAATGATTATATTTTAATTATTGTACACTTTACCAGGAGGAACTCGGGTACTCTATATTTCAAAGCGTTCCATGGGGAAGCTACGGCAGGAAAAACATCGGGTATTATTATGAATTTGAAATTGAAAATTACAAAAAAACTTGATTATAGATATCTCTATGCAATTTCCAATGGAGCGAAGTGGATCTACGATACCGATGATGACAATAAACCCTTCGGTCTGCTAATTGCTAAAAAAAGTTTTGGCATATTTCGCTAATAATAAGAAAGAAATTTTTTTTGAAACATTTTTCAGATCTCCCAAGTCCATATTACTAAAATAAGTTAATATAATATTATAGCTTGCACGCGTGACAAAGTTGTCAGTGTTGTTAAATAGGAAACATCACGATTTAGTCTGTTGTCAGGAAAAGGACTTGAACAGTTTGACTACGAAGAGGAATTAATGGGCTTATGTTTCTCAGGAATTGAGAATAGCTCGGATCTCAGGTAATAAATAATACATTTACATTTTTGCGTGATTTATTTTAATGGTTTGTGTTTGGTCTTACTTATGGTTAGCAGTATCATCCTCAACACAAATACTGTGCATTTAGTGATCGTCTATTTAATCCGTATCGTCATTTTGGAGTGGAAACAATGTGGCCGAGAGGATTTCCACTGGAATTAATCAAGGTTCGAATAATTACAAATTTTTGTAACGAATTTGAGAATTTAAAAAGTTCTTTTTGTTTTAAAATGACATAAGACTGGCAGTGTAAATGAAAGTGATCAGAAATGATCTAAACAGGAAAAAACGACGGCATTTTATATAAAATCAAACAGAATCTAATAATGTTTCAAAAAATCACTAAAAAAGTCCCAGAGAACGTTTCAGGAGCACACTCACAAGGACGGCTCATATCGTTTGTGTAAGACCATGAAGACATCCTCGATTCAACAAGGAATTGTTCACAAAGTATAAATCATTTCGATATCATCTAAAATATGTGACAAAATAATATAAAATAACCAGCAATCAATTTTACCGCATTTCTTTCCTTATAATCAAAGGACCCCGACGTCGATGCTATCTATCGTCTTCTTCACGCATCATCCACTGGTGGATTACGAGAGAGATTCAACAAGTTCGCGCCCACCGTAACCCTCGCACCGGGTATTCAGGATTCTAAACATAAATAATATAAATAGTTGTTCCAGGAACATATTCACCGATCAATTCTCAGAATACTCTATTTCGACGGGATGCCTTCTTCTCACTCTTTCTTCCCTTGACTGTATCTTTCCGTGTTTGTGATATATGGAGAGGATATTATGCACAGGTCAACTAAATCTATTCTATAAAAAGCCGTTAAAGCAGAGATTCAGATAAAGAACACTTAATAGTGATATGGAAAAATAGAAATATTTCATTTACAATTCATTTCATTTTTGTTAGATCCTGCTGCATATTATTGGAGAGACTATTGCTTTCGTTCCGCCAAATGCCCGACAACTTCGAAATGCTCATAACTATCTGAAAGATTTCGATCAGGAAATGTTAGTGCAATAGTCATGTTTATTTGAAATAGCGATCTTGTTCTGCTAATAATTATAACAATAATACTTCATCATCTCATTGTCAGTTTATTATGTGTAGAGGGATGGACAAACGGGGGGAGTGTTAATTTTCTTATCCACAATATCCATCATACCATCTCGGAGAGACTCTTGTCTGTATCTCTTCTTTGATCATTTCTATTATTTCCAGAGATGTCTATGAGAAGTCTGGCGAGATTTTAAAGTTCGCTAGTAAATGGAAATGCTCCTCTGATTCGATTGATAAGTGTGTTGTTATTTTCCATTAAAATACAACACAATAAATTTATCTTATCATCACAAAGTGCAGTTCCATTAAAAACTCTATATTTATTGAAACAACAATATTCGTTCACAGAACATTTTAAATATATTTATTGAACATTCAAATTCAGATGCATGATTGATCTCGCTGAAGAGTTTGCGGCCCGAAAGTTTTGGGCGAAGGAAGAAGTGAAAACTATCGTTTTATGGATCAACGACCTGAAATCGATAGGGTACGAATATGGGCTAATCACAATGACCATGTTACACAATATTTCTTCTCCATTCTGGGAATGGAGAGACCATTCACACCTGAAGATATCGTAAACTTAATTCATAAAGTTTCCTTTAGATATGATTTTCCTCCGCTACGACGAGATGTTCGATCAGTTTATGTACTGTCTGAGGAATCTTCATTGAATAAAAACTGCAGAAGAGCACATTTCAATGCGAAACTCGATCTTCCAGAAAACAAAACGGATTTGGTAAGTGCATTTCATATTTATTGAGATAATTCTCAGAGCAGTAAAATCTGACTAGAACATTTCTACTATGGCCAATAGTAAACAAAACAGTTATAGAGTCTGTCTTAAAAGGGAGCGCAACCTTTCTCAATGGTCTCTTCGACGCGCAATACTCTCTCGTTGCTAGAGAATAGAGAAATAGTGTGCACATTGAAGAGACCATTGAGAGAGGTAACGCTACTTTAAGCTTAGAGCCTCAATGTGCCCAATTAATTTATTTAATTATTCAATGAATTTAAAATATTTTTCAGGCATTGGGCAAAGTTGGGCAATCGATAGAAAATTTCCAAGAGTTAAAGGTTGGCATTCATTCTACGGATTGCTGACACAGAAACAAAAGATATATTATTCAAAATGATAGATATAAAAAGTATATATACCGTCGACTTGGTCTGAAAGAAATATTCTTATCGTTATCATATAATATTCTAGGATTGGTGTAGCACCGCTAACTCAACAAAAGCGGATCACTGGTCGTTTCCCACAACAGAGAAAGCGGCTGAAAGGTTTTTGAAGAACGGAACACTCAGTGCTAATTATGATATTGTAAGTGTGTAAGTGTTCTTAACCATTCAATATATAATAGATGTTATGGTAAGGAGTTTCCTCTATTGACAATCCGATAATCATTCTCTTCATATTCAAACTTCTTCAAATAAGACACTGTTGAATTTGAGGTCGCCATAATAACAAACAACTACCGATGGAAAATTTCGATGGGCTTGCTGCAGCGAATGTATCAAGGTTTTTTTGCAATTCCATACCTTAAGATCAAAAATTAAACAATAGCAAAATTTAGGAGCATTTGGTCATCTAATTTTCTGTGGTTCCATTCCCGAAGTAGGTGAAGATGGCAATGATGGAATGGATCCTGCGGACAGTCAGTAAAAAATAATAATAATAGCTTTTTAAGCATTTGATAAAAAAGTCAATTTGACCAGAAAGCAACTCAACACACCATTCTCAAAGTAGATAGAGTTGTGTAGTGAAGATATCGCTGTTCTCTCATGTTTCAAAATGTTGTTTCAGATCATTTCCCTAAACTACGCAATCCCATAACATATATTCATTTTTCGAAAGAAGAGGTTTTTGCTCTTTATTTATGCTACAAGAGCCATTCAACAGATAGTGAAAATTTTTCGAATATCACAGGTAAACCAAGGTTATTGGATGTATTATTGCATGGCGAAAGTTGTTGAGATGCAACTACAGAATGTCAGAGGTGATCGTTGATATTTAATATTCTGTGTCTAATCTTTTATCTTTAATCTTCTGTACATAATCTTTCATCTTTGATGATTTCGGAGATTGATTTGAACCAATTAGTTGCCGTGCAATGAAGGATAAGAACAATGTCAATGTTTAAAATCTTTGCAAGAATATTCACTATGATGTAGTGGGCATAGAACTCTGACCTCATACAGCTGCTAATTATCTCCAGTTTAATTTTTAAAAAACTGTTTCAGGATACGTGATGTTCTCGGATGATGTTGTGTACAACTTTTGGCATCCACTGAACTACAGTTTAGCACATTCGGGAGGACGAATGGCCGGTGATGCAGCGTGGTAACCTTCTTCTACATATCCTGTTGAATTGTTGATCTTGCCATTTTGTTGATATTGATCGTTCTGAACAATTTTCTGTCAGAGATCGAGAAACGATCTACCTAATTTAGAAAATGATCATCCCTAAAATCTTTTTTTTTAATATTGCATTGCTGAACAAGTAATATAATTAAGGGCCGCGAATAGTTACGGCCAGAAGGCAGCTAATCGATCGATAGAGATTGTCAAGAATAAATATGCCAATAACAAGGAGATTTTATGGATGCTAGAGGAATATAAGAGATTGGTAACAATAAAATAATACTCTTAGTACTACGAAATGATTAGAAAATCATGAAAACAAAGAAAAGATTGGATCAGTTCCGCCAGAACAATTCATTTTCATTTTAAAAACATTTATCATGAGCAGGCTCTGATATGCATGGATGGCCACTCAAGACTTCTTGCTTATCTAAAAATCGGTCAATGTAGATGCCCCATTTCTAGTACTAGTCATGGTTCTCTAAAGCAATGATTGATTATTCATTATTTTAGTTGATTGAAAGAAACCTCATTGACAAAAACGGAATCGCCATCAAGGATCCCTTGAAGCACATGAATTTGGTAATTTTAGAAACAAAATAACACAAATTGAACTACTTTTAAATTTTTAGATGGATGGGTGGATTGTGTCGGATTGGATTTACATGCCGTCTGAATATATCGAATTCACCAGAATACTTGGCGAGGTCTAATTTTTTCAACAACAATTAATGTTTTTGTGGTTCAATTTGTTTTTTGGTTTATTATTAATTCAATTTTGTTTATTTAGATCTTTTTCGAAGGCGGCCTATTCCATGAAATATTCTTCAGCAAGTTAATGTGGCTGCTGCCACACGAACAGTAAGTGTGATATCCTTCCTTCCCAATCTTACCATAAATGTTCTACAATTTGTCCCTGATCCGCATCCTTATATCAATGAACAAAAACCGATTTCGCAAATATGCCACGCTGATTACAGCTTACCATCTATCCCAATATCAACGAAATGGTTTTACTTATGAAGTACAAGATAAATTTAAAAAATATGTCGTAAATCTATTTTTCTTCTCACAGCCCAATGTTTGTCGTGAACTGATAGTCGTCAACTATAACAACTGGTGAAACCTTTAATGACGCCGGCCAACTCCTTCCTTTACTTTGTTCCTTGTACGATCTATTGTAGGCATCCATCAACTCATGCCGACGGGTTCCGTTTACTCTACGGCAAGCAACTTGATTTGTGGAAGAACAACTACACCGAGCATTTGGTGAGTCCTCAATAACATTAAAGGCATGAGATTTCAAATCAGCTGGGGGGGGGATTTAATAAAGAGTGACTACTTCAAAATTCGATTTTCAGGTTGCTATTCACCCGCTCAAACCGTCGATATTGGTAGATATTGAGAACAGAAGAAGGTGAGTAATCCATTGAACAAGGAAAATTAGTTGATATAACCATAAGAAACGAAAAGAAAATAGCCTCATAGGCCGGAATGTATGAACGTTGACAAACCGTTTTGTCGTCAAATGCGACTTCACAAGTACCGTTTGCCATAGATCCCCCTGCGCTTGTGAAGTCACGTTTATCGACAAACCTTTTAGGTTTACGTTGTCAAAGTTCATGCATACGGCCTCAGAAGAAGGATATTCGCAGATCAATTTTTTTTAAATTTGAGTTTGTTATTTGCAGATTCTGTGATGCTCATTTGGATACGTTTCATCGTAATCTTTTCGGAGAACCCCGCAACTTAGGAAATTTTCGATTTTGAAATGTTTTACGTTCTATATTTTAGAAAATCTGCTTGAATCTTTTTAATGCACTTATATATCTAACTATTTATCAGAATCATGTTCAGTGGCCATTCTGTTAATTACTTGGTTTGAATACAACAACATTTTAAAACATATATGAGGCCGTTTGCGTAAGACTCGACTAAGTGCCGGCACAGTCAAAAAATCAAAATTTGTTGTTTGGGGTTCTCAAGGGTACTGATGACGATGCTCATGTTCAAATTGCACCTAGAGCCACCGCTGAGGCTAGACGACGTCGCGTTGAAATAGCGTTTTTAGTCATTTCTCGTCACACGATGATGCTAAAATTTGGTGACTATCCCCTCCGGGGCAGAATTCGATGGCGATCACACCTGTCTAATTCATTTTTCGTGAAAAAATTTCAGAAATTTTGAAAAATGGAATTTCTCTTAAAAGGCAAAAGTGTATTTTGCTTGATACACAGATCGGACCGGAATGACTTCAGGACCACATAGAAAAAATTTCAGCCAATTTGCTCCCGCGAAATTCGAGAAAATCAACTTTAAGTGTCGTCATTTTGCCGTTGAAATAAAAGGCAAGAGGCGAGAGAGTGTGGTGGTGTGAGAGAGCAGAGAAAGTTGAAGGGAAGCAACCACTTCCACCCCCCCCTTCCTTCCCATGTCGCCTCACCTGCCTCTCTGCTCTCTCGCACCAACACACTCTCTCGCTTCTTGCCTCCACTTCAACGACAAAATGACTACGCTTAAAGTTGATTTTCTCGATTTTCGCGGGAGCAAATTGGCTGAAATTTTTTCTACGGGGTCCTGAAGTCATTCCGGTCCGATCTGTGTATCAAGCAAAATACACTTTTGTTTTTAAGAGAAATTTCATTTTTCAAAATTTCTGAAACTTTTTCACGAAAAATGAATTAGACAGGCGTGATCGCCATCGAATTCTGCCCCGGAGGGTATAGTCTGGAAATTTTAGTATCATCGTGTGAAGAGAAATGACTAAAAGTGCTATTTCAACGCGACGTCGTCTGGCCTCAACGGTGGATATAGGTGCAAAATGAACATGAGCATCGTCATCAGCACCCTTGAGAACCCCAATCAACAAATTTTGATTTTTTGACTGTGCCAGATTTCACTGATATTAGTCGATTCTTACGCAAACGGCCTCATATTAACATATATCTATGTGTTCACACATCGCACAATAAATCGTTATTCATTGTGCAATTGCGAAACAGCTGATCATTTGAGTACAGTGATGACTCAGATTACAATGTCTGGCGTTTTATCAGTGAAATCATTTGATAGTAATCATTTGATAGTCATTTATCACTCTATTTATTCACTTCGTATGTGACCCTATTTATATTTTTACTTGCTCTCTTGGTTCAATTCTACCTATTTTTTTATTAAAGTTGTGATTTATTTTTATAATAGAGTATAGATCAAGCGTATGGGCAGTTGTTTCCCGCTTTCATATCTTACGAACTACCTTCCATTTTTCAAGAGACATGGCTTTACAAAGTTGGAAAGATCAACGCTACGAAGGGTTTGCAAACTGTCACGGCATGATTACGAGATCATTGATTTCTCTTTCAGAAAGAATTTCGTACTGGCAACGAAATTTCGTTCCATGACTCAGGAGAAATCAATTCTTTGCGAATGCTTAGAGTGGGTACAATTCAATTATTTCAAATAACTCAAACTGTTAACTATCCGCAAAGTCTACAACGCGACCATCGAATCAGTTTTAAATGTTTAAAAATTTTCATTGTGTACAAAAGCCACGAGAGGTAACCAGAAGCAGTAAAACTTACCAGTTTTTTTTTAATTCTCTAACACCATTTATTGTATTTTCATTTCTATTGCATAGAACATCTTGACGGTTTCCGCATCTTATAATTCAGATGTGAATCATTAAAACAATTTCAATCCTTCGCCATCATGCTCAGCATCAATAGAATTGTGTTATAACTATAAATAGAGTTGGCTATTCGGGGGTTGCGGGCCCGCAATGACTCGTAAAATCATTGCGGGCCCGCATCCTCGGATGGAGGCGAGGGGAGCGATTGCGGGCCCGCAATGGGATGCATCCCGAATAGCCAACTCTATTGTGTAATATTATATAATTGTACTCTATTATATTATCATCTCAGAGAGACGAATCAACGAGTCTCTTTTTCCACGCCAATTGCACACATTACTTCACCGAGCGAGTGGAACATACGAAGAAGACATTCGCGATAGCCATCGATCAAGATCATAAAATCGTTCGTGGACTTCAATTTGATATCCCACTCGATGAAATACGTCGTGCATGGAACTTGATTGTCCATAAGTGCATAATATATCATTTTTTATTAGTATATCGTACTTTGTTCTTTATTTTTTTTGCGTTCTGATGAAGGCCTTTTATTTTAAAATCAATATTGTGTAATTTAAGGGACATGTTGTTCATCTTCACTCCAAATTCAATTACTCGACTATTAGCCGACGAAGATAATGGACTAATCAGAAAGATATCCATACTCCAAATGGAGTGGCAACCACTATTAGCAAGGGACGATCACATCTACTACATATCGACTACGTCGAATATTGTCGCCATAGACATACATGAAATGACATTTGAAGCTTGGAAGACCGAGTTAGTTGCGGGTCGCGAGGCCGAAAATAAAGCGAGAGTGTGTGGGCAGAGCGGAAACTTTCAAATAAGCTCGGGTGTCGCTATAGTGTGAGTAAACTTAATAATATTTTTTTTGTTGTGACAGTTTCGGAAAACAAATACAAATTGGGTGAAATACTATAGTGCACATAAAATACTATGTTTTGTTTTTAACTTGTTTTTTTTTCGTTTCCGGATCCATTTGAATTAATATTCGGTCTGTCCGAAGGAACGATAAATGTCTTTCTCTTGCAGTTTATCTCCCGATATCCATCTCGTCGACGTACTAGAAGATGGAGAAATTCTAGTGCAGACTGACACGCAATTTCAGCCACCTCGACTATTCACATTGGATTCACCCCATGATATCGATTGATTATTAATTATTATTTATCTTGATTATAATAAACGGAAAACATACTGATTTTAATACCTATCAGCAAGCCCTAAATACACAGCATTTCATGGGTGAACATGACCAGAAAACTTGGCAAAAATGGGATACATGGAGTTATTCGAACTCGCAACATTCGAACTGCAGCCGAGAAACTTACCGCTGAGCCACGGAAGAGTTTGACATCGTTATCGGACTAACTTCGACCGCGTTATTGCGATTTCACGCGTTGCGGTCGCTGTCTAGACATCAGAACTATTTTGAAATGCTTTCCCCCTACTCTGCTATTTCGAAACATAAAAACTTACTTGAAGTAGACTTATAAGTCTACTTCGTTTGGTTTACTGTAATGCATTTCGTCAAATGTTCTTTCAATTGAAGTAAACTCTAAGTCTGTGACGTAGTTTAAGTAGGCTTTAAGTTTAGAAATACCAGAGCATAACCGGAATCCCCCGTAATTGAACACTCACTCTATGCTACTGTATTTATACGAATAGTTGGATAATAAATCGTACGATAAATTCTTTAATTTCACATAATAACTATCACAATGCCCCTAAAAGAGGGACTAGAGTAGTCCTCAATGATCATGTGATCGTTCTTTGAGTATGGCAGAAATAGTGTAAGAGAGGGAAGACATAGCCTAGACGGAGAGTGAGAGAGTGTGGATATGTGAGAGAGTACAGAGAACGAAATACGTCTCGTGGGAAGTGGTCTACCATCTATATTGTTTATCACTCATTGGTTGTGTCTATCATGATGCCTTTCCTGCCAGTTTTATTGAAACAACATATCGTTAAGCCTTCCTTTGCGATGTTTCGTTCGATTCTGACAGCATCTCTCCAACTCTCTCCCTCTCTCCCTCTCTTCTCCCTCTGTCTCTCTCTCCCTCTCTCCTTCTAAATCTGGCATTTCTCTAGATCTTTCCACTGACCTCTCTCCTTGTCTCTTCACTTCTCTTCCTCTCCTTCTTTCTTTGTGTTTGAATATGTGCAACTTCTAAAACATTTGTTCTACAAATATCAATTGACTACTTTTTTCTTCAATCTTAATTGGATTTGTATTGTCGATTTGCATTTTCTATCACTGTTATTATCTAGTTCTCGTTTATTCTACTCCAATTTGCATATGATAATCATACAGTACGTGTTCTTCTTCTCATTCCATTCGTTACAAATTTTCGGTCGTTTGCCTTCCTCTCCTCCTTTCGCTTCCTTGTTTGTACTTTAAAAAAGTTGATCTTTGATCTTTATTTGTTCATATTCTCATTCTATTCATTTGTAGCTTCCGATTCGTCAATGTGTTCTTCGGCTTCGAGTTCGTCGTCTTCTATACCTTCATCTACCGATCAAGGAAGATGACGACCAATCAACTGCTCTTGCTGCTCTTTAAGGTATGAACCACCATTGGCATATATAGCTCATTCTCAGGCAACTCGATTTGAGTGTGATTAGAAAATGCGAATCTAATTAGAAAATGCGAATCTAATTAGGAGATTTTTGAGTCTAATTAGAAGTAAGAATCTAATTATGAGATATTTGAATCTAATTAGAAAATTCGAATCTAATTACGAGATTTTTGAGTGTAATTAGCTAATTTTTGAGTCTAATTAGCTGATTTTCGAATCTAATTCGGTCACGTCAGGAGCTAATCGCGCTAGAATTACACTCGACTCGAGTTGCCTAAGTTTCTATTGAAATTGACTTTCCTACTTCAAGTCTTAAATGCGATCGCGTTCGTTTGCGTTCGTTCATGTTAGATGCGTTAGATGTAATGTTAGATGTTGGATGCGTTTACGCTCACGTTTGGCCTATAGCTCATGAACGTTTGACGTTTGGTCAGGCGGAGTATCCGCGTAAGACTAATACGAAGGTGTGGAACATCGGTTCGTCGGCCTCGGTCTTCGTAGAATGTCGCGTCCCATGTGGAAAGCATGAAGGTGCATAGTGTTATTTTATCAAGTTAATGTACGTTACAGTAGCTATTTAAAGTGCTCAGTGGTTTCCACTTGGGATCCAATATCCAACTAACGCTGACGCATACCTTTTGATGTTCCATTTTTGCTTTCGTTGTTTCGTGGAAGTCATGCAAATATTACGCGCGTAAGAACGCATTGTCTTATGTAGTGTACAAAAGTTGTAAAGGGCGCGTTGTTTGCAGACATTGTGATTCGTCTCTTTCCTTTTATTTCTCTACTTTTGGATACAACATCGTTTTACTTTTGTAACTTAATGTTGACGTGAAAACCATTGCGGGTGTCCTGATCACCGTTCAGTATACTTTCATTCTCAATCCCGAAAAGCGAATATGAAAATATTTCTGGAAGATGTGAAGTAGTTGAATTCTATTATTATTTACCATTCTTCAGGACAACATTTCGCTTCTTCGTCACCTTCGATCAAGAAAGTCTGATGATCATCGGCAACGTTGTTGCTGATTACTCGTTAGACTGTTCTACAGGTATCCATGAATATTGCCAAACGGGTCGACCAGCGTGACGTCTCACCGTAGCCTTTGATACAATTATTCATGCGCATGTGACGTCACGTTCGTTGACAAACGGTTTGTCAAACTTCATGTGTATGACCTCTACAAGTTTTCATCGGTAAGGACTTCAACCATATTGCCGCTCTTAAAGGTACGACTCTTCATTTCTTGTATGCTCTTTTTATGCTCTGTTCAATCGTTTAATTTATAGCAAGCTCCTAGTCTACACGAATACTCTGGATTTCACCTTAATCGTCGATGATGACGTCAGAAGGTCGTCGTTACTGCCGACTTCTCGGGGACTTTCTCCAGCAGGAGAAGAAGGGTTCCACTCGGATGCATCATTCTGATTGAGAATGCTGCTTCTAGAAAGAATACAGATATTTGGGTGTGCTAGTGTTTGTACCTGGTGTCCAAGCCCGCGAAGTTAAATGGGTGGAGCCAAAATCGCAATATAAGAGGGGCCCTCTCAAAAACAATGGGCGAGTATATCTAGATCATTTGATATGTCTTCTCATAGGGACCCGTGGTCTAGTACGGTCAATCCGAGCCGTTGGTCGGCAAAAAAGTTCGAATCCCCGAGAAGTATTATCAAAAGAAAGACGATTTCCAATTGTGATCAACACTTTTTGTTGTTTTTCCTTTGCGTTTTTTTCGCTTTCTCAAGGCTAACATCTAGAGTGTGAAAGAGGTCCTTTAGAATGACGATGAATCGTAATCAAATTTTTCTTTCATAAAATTATTATAAATATTTCTTTCGAAGTTCTATGTTCGCAGTGAGATATGTGCTCAATCTACTTCCAATGGATTGTAATGTATATTTAATCGGGCAAACAAATAAAACAATAATTTTATAATGAATGGAAAAAGAATGGGCGTGTATCTCTAGGTCATTTGATATGTCTTCTCATAGGGATCCGTCGTCTAGTGGATAAGTGGTCGGACGATCCATCCGAGCGGTTGGTAAACTATGAATGATTTGATTGATTTCGTAATGACATATAATAAATATTTTACGTCAATAAACTTCTTTTATCTAGCAAAATATGACATTTCGCGTATGTATAGTATGCGATTGAGTATTTTATTTGTATAGGTATTCTCATAGTTATTAGACGAGTTATACTATATTATGTCATTGTGATTGTTATGTTATGTCAGAGTTATTAGACGGGGACAGCGAGAGCGAAATCTCATTGGTATTTATTTAAAGATGGAGACCCACGAGTTTTTTCGTAATAAGACTGTTCGGATAGAATGATAGAGATTCATCACACGAATCGAAAGACATATCTGATATTGATTTCCGATATGTTTAAAGCTCACTATGCGCATTGAAAGTGCAACTTTTAAGGCATGTAGAGAGTGCCCATCCGATTTGCATACTTGACTCTCTGATTTTCTCATTGTCCCTTACGTCAATTACCATATAATACAAACAATAGCCAACATGCTTATCGTGGCGGGAGTCAGTCATGCCAACTCATGGGTCCCCTTCTTTAAGGAAAGAAGCGATTTCTTCTCATTGCTAGATCAGTGACAGAGCGGCTAGACGGCAGAGTAGGTCGATAGTCAGAGACGCAGAGAGTCATCGCGCGCCCTCAACCTCTATTACCACCACTATTGAGACGGGTGGCGGGAGGGAATAACTAAACGAAATGAGAAAAAAATGAAAAATTTAATTTTTGGTTATTTTAATAATTTTATTAATACGGTACTTTGATATCACAAATACAATGAATTTAAAATTTACCAATATATTTACAAAATATATTTTACAGTAAAAAATGAGAATCAGTGCATCAAACTATTCTGGAGAACTAGACCTATATGTTGAGTAAAGGAACTACAGTCTATTACAGTAAACTGCTGTAAACCAAAGTATTGTAGATTTACAAAGATACACTATGCTACAGTATACAATATTGATTAAGCAGTTTGATATCACAGACCGCACATTATATCTCCGTAAAATTATTATCAATATACTGAAATAATGTTTATACTGTATCTTTGTACAATGTACAAAACTGTGTTTTACTGTGGTTTACTGTAGTTTACTGTAACATACTGTAGTTGCTTTATTCCACATAAGAGTCTAGTTCTCCAAAATAGCTTGATGCACTAATGCTCCATTTTACTGTGAAATATATTTTGTAAATGTATTTGTAAACTTGGCATTCATTGTTACTGCTTTCAAACTGTTTAATCAATATTATATATCGTAAATATTTTTCATAAATACTCTTTAGCAGGCCAAATTGTTGTTTTTTTTTTGCAAATACAATACATGAAGGAATAGACTCAGCATTTAAAGTAATTAGAAGGGAGATGGAGTGCAGCGAAGTCCTCAATTCGAATTAAAATTAACTTTAGAAAACAATGAATATAGATGAAATTGGCTTCCCATGCAAACTTGAACTTTCATTATGACCAATTTTTCGGATTCGTTGTCCGAGCACTTACCAACTAGGATATGGGACTCCATCTTATGAAACTTCAAATGATTTACATATACTCCCTGAACAACTACATATAAACCGATGTATAGCTCCGCCCCTTTCTGTTAGACTACCACATATATGTACCGATTTTGACTCCGCCCATTTAACTTCGCGGGCTTGGACACTACATGACAGTCATGAACACACCCCAAAATCTTTATTATTTCTACGAAGAAGACCGGCAGAATCCGCATCTTCAACGACGATCATCTCCCTTCTTTTGACGTCCGAGTAGATTATACCCAGTGACGCCGATCTTCTTCTGATGTGAAGGCTGCGACAACCTTCTGATGACGTCGTAGACGACGATTGAGAAAAGAAGATTCGACCTGCTAAGTATGATGTTAGAATGGATTCAACTATTAGGACTTTCTACTAAGATCACTAAGTACCTTGAAGAGTAGCAGCACATTGAGTATTGGTAGAAGTCATCTTTGACGATACTTCGAAGACGTACGATAACTGGATCTGAAATAATTTTGAAATTAAGTTAATGAATATCCAATCTACTATCAAACTCTCCTTCTGAGTCCATATCGTTTCTTCAGAGTCCCATCAACGACGACGTTGATGATCTTCTTAAGAGGACGTTGGTTCATCATAGCACGATGACACTACAAAACGAGTAAGAGATTAGAATAGATTCAATGATTAGACCTTTGCCAATGCTCTCATCACTTTGTATATTTTTGATATTTGCGGAAGGGGAATATTGAAGAGTGAAGAGAACGTTGTCAAAGGATTCTGTTCCATTCTTTCAGAAGTCCTATAGGAAATATTCAAGCAGCGTTCAAACAAAGGAAAGGAAAAGTTACGACTCTTCACTGATTACACTCTCGCTTCTCCTCGCTTCTTTTTGCAACTTTAGACCACGACATAAATCGATAAAGCATCGCAAGAGTCACAAAACAGGACTAGTCGTCATGTAAACTTGCTCAAAAATAATGCAATAAGATGTCACGTTTATTGTTTGTATTGCATCCCAAGTGAAAAACATTAAATGTCAGAGATACTACTTCTTACAGTAGCCCTATGGGCCCTGAGGATTTTCCACTTGGGATCCAACACACTATGAACATCGACGTTGTATTTCACAAGTTACGACGCGGGAAAATCAAATGTAACGATGTATAAACAAAGATAAAGGTAAGAAGTACCGGTCAGAGAAAGTGATTCCGAGATCATCGTAGTCCAAGTCCATGAGTGTTGTCTATGTCGCCTCGTCCGTGTTCGTGTCGTCAGTGTCCGATCGAATGTCCGACGTCCACTTCATCTGACTTTATCGATGCTTCACCTTAGAGGGGCTGCTGGTTCTGTAAAGGATTCGAATGATTTCGTGAGGAAATGGGAGGAAGATGGGGTAGAGTTCAAAGATCAACTTGAAAAAAATGAATGCGTAGGTGGGCAAGACAAGTGAAAACTGCAAGTGAATTGAACAATAGGAACACGTAGCCTTCATATAATGAATCATATTCAAATTGGTAAAGAATAGATGAGTGGAACTGTGATAATATTTGCAAATAAAAAAGAGGAGATCGATTGATAGAGACAGCTAGGGAAAGACAGAGGGAAAATGATAAAGCAGAGATAGAGAGGGGGAGTCAGTACAACAGTGGGGAACGTTCGAACGAGAACACTGACGTTCTGGTACAGAATGTTTGAGAAGGCGGAATTCTCGAGCATGGACGATATTTATGGTTTCAGATGGAGAACATATCGAGATTAAAGGACTGTTCTAGAGAAAGAGAGGAAGATAAAGGGAATGACAATGAGATGTAGAGGAATCAATAAATGAAAAACGAAGAAAAGCAATAAGTACTATTGAAAACGACGCTAAATTATCCAAGACTGAAGAAACAGTAATGTATAATATGATGATGATAGAGAGGTAGAGGTCGAAAGAGAATGAGAGAATGAGAGTGATGGATATAGCCAAATTATGAAAACAAGAATGGCAACGCGTATTCGCAATGAAATTGGCGGGAGAAATGGAGGGGGACAGCGATTCATAAACAATATCATGTTCACGTCCTGTCGTCCCTTCCTTGTACTCTCTCAATTATCCATACTCTCTCACTCTGTCTCTATCTCTATCTGCACTCTCTTAGTCTGGACACTCTCTCCTCAGATCAAACAACCATCACATAACAATAGGATGATAGTTTGATCAGAGTCGATAGGCATTGATTCCCTTCTCACACTCTCATTTCCCGGACAATTTCAACAGAGGCACGAGTTCTTTCTTGTTATTTCGATCGGTATTGGTTCAATCGTTTTTCCTTTATCTCTCTTTCTCACTCTACCTCTACCTATTTCTCCCTCATCCTCTCTCTCTACCTCTTTCTCGCTCTACCTCTCTCCCTCTCCCTCTACCTCTCTCCTCCTCTTCCTTTTCTCTCTTTTACTTGCATATATTACCACAATTGTTGACTATGCACTCATCTATTCTTTACCAATTTGAATATGATTCATTACATGAAGACTACGTGTTCCTATTGTTCACTTGCAGTTTTCACTTGTTTTTTCCCACCTTCGCGTCTTTTTTTCAAGTTGATCTTTGAAGAAATAGTATGCCAATGTGAGAGAGGGAAGACATAGCCTAGACAGAGTGTGAGAGTGTGTGGATATGTGAGAGAGTACAGAGAAAGAAATACGTCTCGTGGGAAATGGTCTACCATCGACATTGTTTATCACTCATTGGTTGTGACTATCATGATACCTTTCCCGCCACTTTTATTGAAACAACTTAACGTTATGCCTTCCTTTGCGATGTTCCGTTCGATTCTGACTTCATCTCTCCAACTCTCTCACTCCCTCTCGGGCCTTTCTCTACATCTTTCTCCTGACCTCTATCCGGGTTCCATTATGTCTCTCCACCTCCTCCTCTCTTCACTTCTCTTCCTCTCCATCTTTCTTTGTATTTGATTATGTAAAACTTCTAAAACACTATCACTTTGTCTAGACAGATTCCAATTTGCATATGATAATCATACAATACGTGTTCATATTCTCATTCCATTCGTTTGCAATTTTCGGTCGTCCTCCTTCCTCACCTCCTCTCGTTTCCATGTTTCTCGTTTTCTTAAAAGTTGATCTTTGATCGTTATTTGATTATATTCTCATTCTATTCGTTTGCAGCTTTCGGGTCGTCAATGTGTCCTTCGTGTTCGTATTCGTCGTCTTCTAGAATTTCGTCTACCTCATCTACGAAGACGACGACCAATCAACGGCTCTTGCTGCTCTTTAAGGTATAAACCATTCGCACCATTGACACCAACCACCATTGGCATATCTAGCTCTTTTTCTGTTGAAGGGGGCCTCGGCCTTCGTAGAATCTCGGGTCCCAAATGGAAAGCACTGAAGGCGCATAGTGTTACTTTACAAAGTTATTGTAGGTTACAGTAGATATCTTAAGCGCTTAGTGTTTTCCACTTGGGATCCAATATCCAACTAACGCTGACGCATACGCTTTGATGTTCTATTTATGCGTTCGTTGTTGCGTGGGCGTTATTCAAATGTAACGCGCTTAACAAAGCATAAGTCTTATCTGCTATACAAAAGTTGTGAAGGGCGCGTAGTGTTTAGACATGGTGATTCGCGTCTTTCCTTTTATTTCTATACTTTCGATCACAACATCGTTTCACTTTTGTAGCTTAAACTTGACGTGAAACACTGTGCCAGCGAGTATAATTATAAGCGAAATATGAAATAGTTAAACATGCAAATGTACTCATAAAATTAGATATTAATGAATCTAAAGTAGTTATTAGTAGAGGCGAGATTCACTGTTTCGGCCATTAGGTTCTAGACAGTGAACCTCTACCCAATGGGGTTGGCCATCTTCAGTAGAACCCCCATTGAGTTAGTTTACATAAAAGTTTATTATGATAGTTCTATAGCAAAATCATGCAAAATCTCATTTCTAATGTTAATAATAATACAATAACGTGAACGTATACATGAAATCAATACACATCAAAACTGTATGAAAAATATTAGTCTAATATTACCAAAATTCATGCATATATCTTTTAGCGAAAGTGACACTAATATGTATATTGTAATCCATACTTACGTATCCTTGAGCCGAATCGATTGAATCCTTATTCCCTGGGTAGTTGTCCCTCTCATATCGATTGATGCGAGTCGACAGGGATAGAATGAGAGAAGAATGGATAGAGTGAGAGAGGCGCATGTGTGTCTCTGTTCAGGTAGATCACTAGGTTGCGCTGTCATTATCGATCGTCTGGGAAGTGGTCTGTCTACTTCTACCTCTTATTTGAAACATTGACTATACCAAAGCACGTTTATCATAGACAACGCATGCAAATATCGCTATTACTAGTTGCATATTTAATGGATATTGATGGATTAGTATTCAATGTTCTGAATATTCTTTTATGCACTAAGTATATAGGGTAGTCAATCGATACAAAGTATTTTGTCAATGATTTCATTCTGTTAACGAAATCTTTATATTCAGAACAATTCCTGTATATGCGAATAGTTTCACCATGCAGTGTATTTAGACCAATATTAACAGGAGAATTTGATTGATAATGGGGATATCGAATTACGTTGAATTGATAATCATCTGTTTTATTATAAAGTGATGTTTTAACTTGACCGCTATTAATTATATCTATTTGTAGATCAAGAAAAGCGCAGTTATTATCCTGATTGTTAGTTCGTTCTAAAGATAAAGATTTGTGGTACATTTTACTAGTTAATTTTATGAAATCCTTGCATTTACTGGATATATGGAATAAATCATCAATATAAGAATATATTTTTGGAAGATTTGAAATAGTTGAATTCTATGATATTTTTCCATTCTTCAGGACACCACTTCGTTTCTACGTCACCGTCGATCAAGACTATCATCGACAACGTCGTTGCTGAGTGTTCGGCAAGCTGTTGTAGAGGTATCCATGAATCTTGTCAAACTGGTCGACATTCGTGACGTCACAAAAGCAGTCTTTGATAAAATTATTGATGCGCATGTGACGTCACGTTCGTTGACAAACAGTTTGTCAAACTTCATGTGAATGACCTATGGAAGTTTTCATCGGTAAGGAGGTCAACCATATTGCGGCTCTTAAAGGTACGACTTTTCATTTTATTGTATGCTTGTATTTATGCTATTTTCACTCGTTTAATTTATAGCAATCGCCTATTCTACACGTGTACTCTTGATTTCACCTTCATCGTAGATGACGTCATGAGAAGGTCTTCAACGTTGTTACTGCCGACTTCTCGGGGATGTGCCGGAGAAGAAGGATTCGACTTGGATTCAACACTCTGCTTCTCGTCTAGAGAGTGCTGCTTCTAGAAAGAATAAAGAACTTTGGGTGTGCTAGTATTTGTACCTGGTGTCCAAGCCCGCGAAGTTAAATGGGTGGAGCCAAAATCGCAATATAAGAGGGGCTCTCACAAAAAGAATGGGCGAGTATATCTAGATCATTTGATATGTCTTCTAATAGGGACCCGTGGTCTAGTGGATAAGAGGTCGGACGATCCATCCCAGCGGTTGGTCGGCAAGAAAGTTCGATTCCCCGAAGAGGTTCAGCAAAAGATAGAACCTCCCAATTGTGTTCAACTCCTTTTGCTCTTTTTTCTTTCGTATATTCTCGTTTTCCCAAGGATAACATCTAGAGTATGAAACAGCTTCCATAAAATGACCATGAATCGTGAACTAACTTTCTTTCTTAAAATTACTATAAATGGATTTTGGAGTTCTATGTTCGTAGTGTGATTTGTGCTCAATCTGCTTTCAAGCGATTCCTTCTCATTGATAGATCAGTGAGACGGGTTTCGGGCGGGGATAACTACACGAAATGAGAAAAAATGAAAATTTTAATTGTAGTTATTTTAATAATTTTATTAATACGATATTGAGTAAGCAGTTTGATATTACGAATACAATCAATTAAAGTTTACCAATACATTTACAAAATATATTTCACAGTAAAAAATGAGAATCAGCGCAACTATTCTGGAGAACTAGACCTATATGTTGAGTAAAGCAACTAAAATATGTTACAGTAAACTACTGCAAACCAAAGTTTTGTAAATTTACAAAGATACAGTCTGCTACTGTATACAATATTGATTTTGATATCACAGACCGTGCATTATATCTAAGTAAAATTATTATCAATATTCTGAAATTATGTTTATACTGTATTTTTGTACTGTACAATACTGCGTTTTTCTGTAGTTTAATATTTGGACGTTTTCTTGAATGGAGAAGAATTCTCTCAGAGATTTATTTATTTATTTATCATACATCATAAAGATGTTTCAACAAGTAAAATTAACGAATTAAAATTAAGAGATCTGCACAGGGAGAATAAACGGGGACAATGGATAAAGGGAAATGGGGGAAGGTGAAGAAGGTCAGGGATGTCTCAATAACGTTTTCTCAAATGCCAAGATCAAAGATCAGAGTGGGATCAATGATTTAGGGTGGATGAGGCCCTAGCGGGAAGAGGACCGCATAAGTCAGTGTGAACGGAAACTGACATGGCAATGAGGATCGTGTATCACGGATCTCCTGTAAAAGTGTATGAAAATAAAAACCTTTTTGCACAGAAAAAAAAAATTTTCCACTTTTTTTATTGATAGTTGTTAGACTGGCCTAACTGAGTTCGAAAACAACATTTTTAAATTTTGTTTTTCGTAATTTGCATAATTATGCAATTTTTTTACCGTCAACTTCAAATGAATGTAACTCGCTTCGTTTTTGAGCAACCGTGTAAAATTGTTTTTCATTCGGTTCCTAATGACCTCCTCTACAAATAACTCAACTAAGGATATGGTCGGAAATGTTGTTCTTCATGTGTTATTGTATGAAAACTGTTTTTTTGCATACAAAATGCGATGTTTCTCGAAATTTTTCTCTAAAGGATAAGAGTTTTATTGCAGATTCGGATTCCCCGTCCTCGAATTGGGGTATCCTGCTATATCATTTAACCCAACTATGTCCGCCCAATATGGATACTGCATATCATCGTCCTGGACTTAGTGCAATTTTCTCTCAAATCACATTTTTGGTTGTAAATCAGCTCAAACTTATGTTAATGTACTCATTAGCATATTTAAACCCTGTATCTCGACCAACCAGAACAAATTGTCTTTGTGGTTCGAATTCTCAACAACAACCATTTTTGAGATATGAATCGAAAATTGATTTTTTAACTATTTTTCGCCTTTCTGACTTGATGCAACTTAAGAACACCAGCTTTTTCGTTTTGTTTTATGCTGTTTTACATGTGAATGCTTGAGGAAGTGCAGAAGGGAGTAGGAATTGCCACACTCGCTGAATCATTTCATGAATTCCAACAGGCTCTAGTTCATCCGAAGTCCATGGGATGGGCATTGCGTATTACGAAGAAGGGAGCGAGACACGATCCAAAGGCTAGACAGTTGGCCTCAAGATGTTGCTTATTATCTCCGTCGTTTAAGTTCATCTTGCTCCCTCCCATCTGATTTAATACCCTCTATCATTTTTAAACGTTGTCATTCCTCTCTTGCTTATCCTTTGTCTATAATCTTTAATATTTCTATCAGTCTAGGCGAAATACCAACAAATTGGAAATCTTCTATAGTCATTCCTATTCCTAAAGTCTCTAGCCCAACCAATGTCTCTCATTTTCGCCCTATATCGATCTCCCCTGTTCCTTCTAAGATTCTCGAGCGCATTTTGAAACCATCTTTGCACTGATGTTATCTATGTTGATTTATCTCGTGCCTTTGATTCTGTCTCTCATAGTAAACTCTTGTACAAATTAGAATCTCTTGGTATTAGAAATAATCTACTGTCGTGGTTTACTTCGTTTTTAGATGATCGTCGATTTTCAGTGAGAATAGGTGATACTCTATCATCTGATAGAGTGGTCACTTCTGGTGTTCCACAAGGTACAGTTTTGGGTCCATTACTCTTTTTGATATATGTTTCGGATCTCCCAAGGGTATTCAGTCATCTCCCTCAAATAGGTATTCAAATGTCAAACTTTTCTCTACATTTTCACATATTTCTCCAGATGAATCTCACTCTCAACTTTCTCAAGGGTTAACTTCTCTTTTAGAATACTGCGAAAACTGGCAGTTATCGGTTGCACAAAAGAAGTGCTCCGTTCTACATATAGGCAAAACAAATCCTGCTTTACCCTACTCTATTCTCTCTCACAGTCTCCCTTCATCTTCTTCTACCCGTGACTTAGGTGTTCATATCGATCCTCTATTGAACTTTAAGTCGCATATTGCCATTATTTGTAAAAAGTCCTTGTCACTTGTTTATCATATTTTTAGATCCATCTCTTGTACTCGATCTGATGTATATATTAGAGCTTTCAAATCATACGTACTCCCCATTATTGAATATGCCTCACCAGTTTGGTCACCCTTGTCAAAGGGGTTAGTTCGCCAATTAGAAAATGTCCAACATGTATTTACTAGATTACTGTATCATCGTTATTCTCTTTCGTATTCCCTCCCTCCACCCTACCCTCAACGTTTGACCCTATTCTCGCTTAATTCGCTTTATCATAGAAGAATTGTTATTAATATCATTTTTGCCAATAAGATTTTGAGATGTGAAGTTGATATTCCTTGTAGTTGTTTCTATATTTTCAAGCCTTCATTTGGTCGTATATCCTCGTTTGCTTTCCATATCCCACGAGCCAAAAGAGAAAACCTTCGCTCTTCATTCTCTAATAGAACTTCCCGATTTCTGACGAAACTTCCTTCTATCTTAGACCCACATCTGAGCACCAATTCCATTAAATCTAAATTATTATTATCTTGTGATTTAATTAATAATTTATGTATTGATATTTCGCCCCTTTAAATGATGTCTCATATACCACGGATCTCCTGTAAAAGTGTATGAAAATAAAAACCTTTTTGCACAGAAAAAAATAATTTTCCACTTTTTTTATTGATAGTTGTTAGACTGGCCTAACTGAGTTCGAAAACAACATTTTTAAATTTTGTTTTTCGTAATTTGCATTATTATGCAATTTTTTACCGTCAACTTCAAATGAGTGTAACTCGCCTCGTTTTTGAGCAACCGTGTAAAATTGTTTTTTCATTCGGTTCCTAATGACCTCCTCTACAAATAACTCAACTAAGGATATGGCCGGAAATGTTGTTCTTCATGTGTTATTGTATGAAAACTGTTTTTTTGCATACAAAATGCGATGTTTCTCGAAATTTTTCTCTAAAGGATAAGAGTTTTATTGCAGATTCGGATTCCCCGTCCTCGAATTGGGGTATCCTGCTATATCATTTAACCCAACTCTGTCCGCCCAATATGGATACTGCATATCATCGTCCTGGACTTAGTGCAATTTTCTCTCAAATCACATTTTTGGTTGTAAATCAGCTCAAACTTATGTTAATGTACTCATTAGCATATTTAAACCCTGTATCTCGACCAACCAGAACAAATTGTCTTTGTGGTTCGAATTCTCAACAACAACCATTTTTGAGATATGAATCGAAAATTGATTTTTTAACTATTTTTCGCCTTTCTGACTTGATGCAACTTAAGAACACCAGCTTTTTCGTTTTGTTTTATGCTGTTTTACATGTGAATGCTTGAGGAAGTGCAGAAGGGAGTAGGAATTGCCACACTCGCTGAATCATTTCATGAATTCCAACAGGCTCTAGTTCATCCGAAGTCCATGGGATGGGCATTGCGTATTACGAAGAAGGGAGCGAGACACGATCCAAAGGCTAGACAGTTGGCCGCTGATCTCTTCGAGGATTACTTCACTCATTCGAAGAAACTTCGAGCGGAAGAGATATAACGAAGAATGAAGGATAGAACTGATATCCTTCCTTCTGAACGAATGTCCCATGAACAGATTAAGAATTGCATTCGATCTCTCGTTGCTGCTAAGAAGAAGGAAATGGAGGCTAAAGGAATCCATAGTAGAAGAAGACTAGCGCTTCTGGATGATATGGAGAAGGATTTCGAAGAAGAAGATCTGCCCGTTTAGGAGGAAGTGGATGTGGCCGAGGATGAGAGAGTGATAACTTCGGATGCCATCTATGATATGGTCTACAGTGATTTCTCAGAGTTTTTTCGATGGCTCCATGGATATTCTTAATTCAAACAGTGTCTTCAACTTTAACGATTAATAAACTAATATCAATAAATGATAAATAAGAACAGTGAAAATGAAATTGCAGAATTTAAAAAAAAAAGATTTTCCACGAAAGAATTAAAAAATCGTTAAAAAAATCAGTTTTCGATTCATATCTCAAAAATGGTTGTTGTTGAGAATTCGAACCACTAAGACAATTTGTTCTGGTTGGTCGAGATACAGGGTTTAAATATGCTAATGAGTACATTAACATAAATTTGAGCTGATTTACAACCAAAAATGTGATTTGAGAGAAAATTGCACTAAGTCCAGGACGATGATATGCAGTATCCATATTGGGCGGACAGAGTTGGGTTAAATGATATAGCAGGATACCCCAATTCGAGGACGGGGAATCCGAATCTGCAATAAAACTCTTATCCTTTAGAGAAAAATTTCGAGAAACATCGCATTTTGTATGCAAAAAAAACAGTTTTCATACAATAACACATGAAGAACAACATTTCCGACCATATCCTTAGTTGAGTTATTTGTAGAGGAGGTCATTAGGAACCGAATGAAAAACAATTTTACACGGTTGCTCAAAAACGAGGCGAGTTACACTCATTTGAAGTTGACGGTAAAAAATTGCATAATAATGCAAATTACGAAAAACAAAATTTAAAAATGTTGTTTTCGAACTCAGTTAGGCCAGTCTAACAACTATCAATAAAAAAAGTGGAAAATTATTTTTTTCTGTGCAAAAAGGTTTTTATTTTCATACACTTTTACAGGAGATCCGTGGTATATGAGACATCATTTAAAGGGGCGAAATATCAATACATAAATTATTAATTAAATCACAAGATAATAATAATTTAGATTTAATGGAATTGGTGCTCAGATGTGGGTCTAAGATAGAAGGAAGTTTCGTCAGAAATCGGGAAGTTCTATTAGAGAATGAAGAGCGAAGGTTTTCTCTTTTGGCTCGTGGGATATGGAAAGCAAACGAGGATATACGACCAAATGAAGGCTTGAAAATATAGAAACAACTACAAGGAATATCAACTTCACATCTCAAAATCTTATTGGCAAAAATGATATCAATAACAATTCTTCTATGATAAAGCGAATTAAGCGAGAATAGGGTCAAACGTTGAGGGTAGGGTGGAGGGAGGGAATACGAAAGAGAACAACGATGATACAGTAATCTAGTAAATACATGTTGGACCTTTTCTAATTGGCGAACTAACCCCTTTGACAAGGGTGACCAAACTGGTGAGGCATATTCAATAATGGGGAGTACGTATGATTTGAAAGCTCTAATATATACATCAGATCGAGTACAAGAGATGGATCTAAAAATATGATAAACAAGTGACAAGGACTTTTTACAAATAATGGCAATATGCGACTTAAAGTTCAATAGAGGATCGATATGAACACCTAAGTCACGGGTAGAAGAAGATGAAGGGAGACTGTGAGAGAGAATAGAGTAGGGTAAAGCAGGATTTGTTTTGCCTATATGTAGAACGGAGCACTTCTTTTGTGCAACCGATAACTGCCAGTTTTCGCAGTATTCTAAAAGAGAAGTTAACCCTTGAGAAAGTTGAGAGTGAGATTCATGTGGAGAAATATGTGAAAATGTAGAGAAAAGTTTGACATTTGAATACCTATTTGAGGGAGATGACTGAATACCCTTGGGAGATCCGAAACATATATCAAAAAGAGTAATGGACCCAAAACTGTACCTTGTGGAACACCAGAAGTGACCACTCTATCAGATGATAGAGTATCACCTATTCTCACTGAAAATCGACGATCATCTAAAAACGAAGTAAACCACGACAGTAGATTATTTCTAATACCAAGAGATTCTAATTTGTACAAGAGTTTACTATGAGAGACAGAATCAAAGGCACGAGATAAATCAACATAGATAACATCAGTGCAAAGATGGTTTCAAAATGCGCTCGAGAATCTTAGAAGGAACAGGGGAGATCGATATAGGGCGAAAATGAGAGACATTGGTTGGGCTAGAGACTTTAGGAATAGGAATGACTATAGAAGATTTCCAATTTGTTGGTATTTCGCCTAGACTGATAGAAATATTAAAGATTATAGACAAAGGATAAGCAAGAGAGGAATGACAACGTTTAAAAATGATAGAGGGTATTAAATCAGATGGGAGGGAGCAAGATGAACTTAAACGACGGAGATAATAAGCAACATCTTGAGGCATAATAATTGGAATGGAAAGAGAATGAGGAATGGATGAGGAAAGCGGAGGAAGAGTCATATCATCAGCAATATACATAGTTTCAAAATAAGATGCAAGTGAATCTGCCTTGTCACTATCAGAGATAAGAGAGTTTCCAGAGAGATCACATATGGCTCCAATACTTGCTTTAGTTTTAAGACGGTTACTAAAATACTTATAGAAAGTTTTACAATTGAAAGATGAGAAAAATTTATTTTCACGATTACGAACAAATTTGCGAATCTCCTTTTGGAGCTTTGCAGAGACAGACATATATTGGAGACGAACAGGATGGAGATGAATTTTGTCAAAAAGGGCACGTTTGTGAGAGATAAGAGCTCGAATATGACCAGGGTACTTGTCAAAAGGAAGTAAATGCTTGCGAATTGGAATATATTTAGGGAATAGAGATAGAATGTGAGAGGAGAAACGGCTATATAAGTCATCAATGGATGTATAATCATTCAATATTGTGTCCCAATCGGATAAAAATAGACAGTGATCAAGGAAATCAAAGTTAGCCTTACTAAAATCAAAAGTTGGAACAGAGAGATCGAAGTATATTACTTGTGAATATGAAGATACCCGCTCTGCATACTCATTTCGTGTAGTTATCCCCGCCCCCCATCCGTCTCAATAGTGGTGGCAATAGAGGTTGAGCGCGCGCGATGACTCTCTGCGTCTCTGACTATCGACCTACTCTGCCGTGTGGCCGCTCTGTCACTGATCCAGCAATGGGAAGGATTCTTTCCTTCAATAAATACCATAGAGATTTCGCACCAACGATTCCCGTATAATAACTCTGGCATAACATAACAATCACAATGACATATTTTTTTTTAATTTTAGAAATTTTAATAATTTTATTAATACAATATTGATTAAGCAGTTTGATATCACGAATACAATCAATTAAAGTTTACCGATACATTTACAAAATATATTTCACAGTAAAAAATGAGAATCAGCGCATCAAACTATTCTGGAGAACTAGACCTATTTGTTGAGTATAGCAACTACAGTATTTTACAGTAAACTACTGTAAACCAAAGTATTGTAGATTTACAAAGATACAGTCTGCTATTGTATACAATATTGATTAAGCAGTTTGATATCACAGACCGCACATTATATCTCCGTAAAATTATTATCAATATACTGAAATAATGTTTATACTGTATCTTTGTACAATGTACAAAACTGTGTTTTACTGTGGTTTACTGTAGTTTACTGTAACATACTGTAGTTGCTTTACTCCACATATGGGTCTAGTTCTCTAGAATAGTTTGATGTACTAATACTTCATTTTACTGTGAAATATATTTTGTTAATGTATTTGTAAACTTGGTATTCATTGTTACTGATTTCAAACTGTTTAATCAATATTATACATCGTGCGTTTTTATAAATACTCTTTAGCAGACCAATTTGTTGTTTTTTGTTTGCAAATACAATACATGGAGTAATTAGAAGGGAGATGGAGAGCAGCGAAGTCCCCAATTCGAATTAACATTAACGTTAGAAAACAATGCTCTTGCATATCGTTGAAGTTGCCTTTGCAAACTTGAACTTTCATTATGACCAATTTTTCGGTTTCTTTGTCAGAACACTTACCAACTAGGCCATGGAACCCCATTTTATGAAACTTCAAATGATCTGTATATACTCCCTGAACATCTAAATATTTACCGATGTGTGGCTCCGCCCCTTTCTGTTTGACTACCACATATGTACCGATTTTGACTCCGCCCATTTAACTTCGCGGGCTTGAACACTACATGACCGACATGAACACACCCCAAAATCTTTATTATTTCTACGAAGAAGACCGGCAGAGTCCGCATCTTCAACAAAACGACGATCATCTCGCGCCTTTTGACGTCCGAGTAGATTACACACAGTGACGCCGATCTTCTTCTGATGTGAAGGCTGCGACAACCTTCTGATGACATCGTAGACGACGATTGAGAAAAGACGATTCGACCTGCTAAGTATGATGTTAGAATGGATTCAACTATTCGGAGTTTCTACTAAGATCACTAAGTACCTTGAAGAGTAGCAGTACATTGATGATTGGTAGACGTCATCTTTGACGATACTTCGAAGACGTACGATAACTGGATCTGAAATAATTTTGAATTTAAGTTAATGAGTATCCAATCTACTATCAAACTCTCCTTCTGAGTCCATATCGTTTCTTCAGAGTCCGAACAACGACGACGCTGGCGATCTTCTTAAGAGGACGTTGGTTGATCATAACGAGGCGACCTATAAAACGAATAAGAGATTAGAATAGAATCAATGATTAGACCTTTGCCAATGCTCTCAACACTTTGTATACTTTTTTATCTCAGTGGAAGGGGAACATTGAAGCGTGAAGAGAACGTTGTCAAAGGTTTATGTTCCATTCTTTCAGAAGTTCTATAGGAAATAGTCAATCTGAAGCAGTGTTCAAACAAAGGAAAAGAAAAGGTACGACTCTTCACTGATTAAACTCTCGCTTCGCCCTCGCTTCTTTTTGCAACTTTAGAACACCGCATAAGTCGATAAAGCATCGCAATAGTCACAAAACAGGTCTAGTCGTCATGTAAACTTGCTCAAAAATTATGATATGAGATGTCACGCTTGTTGTTTGTATTGCACCCCAAGTGAAAAACATTAAACGACAGAGATACTACTTATGGACCCTAAGGACTTTCCAGTTGAGATCCAACACCATATGAACATCGACGCCACACGTGCGTATTTCACAAGTTACGAGGCGGGAAAATCAAATGTAACGATGGATAAACAAAGATAAAGGTAATCAGTACCGGTCAGAGAAAGTGACTCCGTGATCATCGTAGTCCATGAGTGTTGTCTAGATCACCTCGTCCGTGTTCGTGTAGTCAGCGTCCGATTGATTGCCCGACGTCCACTTCATCTAACTTTATCGATGCTTCACCTCAGAGGGGCTGCTGGTTCTGTAAAGGATTCGAATGATTTCGAGAGGAAATGGGAGGAAGACGGGGTAGAGATCAAAGATCAACTTGAAAAAAGGAAGCGAAGTTGGGCAAGACAAGTGAAAACCGCAAGTGAATTGAACAATAGGAACACGTAGCCTTCATATAATGAATCATATTCAAATTGGTAAAGAATAGATGAGTGAAACTGTGATAATATTTGCAAATAAAAAAGAGGAGATCGATTGATAGAGACAGCTAGGGAAAGACAGAGGGAAAATGATAAAGCAGAGATAGAGAGGGGGAGTCAGTACAACAGTGGGGAACGTTCGAACGAGAACACTGACGTTCTGGTACAGAATGTTTGAGAAGGCGGAATTCTCGAGCATGGACGATATTTATGGTTTCAGATGGAGAACATATCGAGATTAAAGGACTGTTCTAGAGAAAGAGATTTAGATAAAGGGAATGACAATGAGATGTAGAGGAATCAATAAATGAAAAACGAAGAAAAGCAATAAGTACTATTGAAAACGACGCTAAATTATCCAAGACTGAAGAAACAGTAATGTATAATATGATGATGATAGAGAGGTAGAGGTCGAAAGAGAATGAGAGAATGAGAGTGATGGATATAGCCAAATTATGAAAACAAGAATGGCAACGCGTATTCGCAATGAAATTGGCGGGAGAAATGGAGGGGGACAGCGATTCATAAACAATATCATGTTCACGTCCTGTCGTCCCTTCCTTGTACTCTCTCAATTATCCATACTCTCTCACTCTGTCTCTATCTCTATCTGCACTCTCTTAGTCTGGACACTCTCTCCTCAGATCAAACAACCATCACATAACAATAGGATGATCCTTTGATCAGAGTGATCTACCATCGAGACGCATTGATTCCCTCTTCCTCTCTGTCATTTCCCGGTCAATTTCAACAGAGGCACGAGTTCTTCTTTGTTATTCCGATCAGAATTGGTTCAAACATTTTTCCTTTATCCCTCCTTCTCGCTCTCTCTACCTTTTTCTCCCTCTTCCCCTCTCTCTCTATCTCTTTCTCGCTCTACATCTCTCTCCCTCTCCCTCTACCTCTTTCTCTCTCTTCCTCTCCCTTCCTTTACCTTTTCTCCCCCTACCTTTCTCCCCCTCTTCCTTTTCTCCTCTTTAATTTGCATATATTATCACAGTTGTTCTCTATCCACTCATGTATTCTATACCAATTTGAATATGATTCATTATCATATTTAGGCTACGTGTTCCTGTTGTTCATTTCACTTTCAGTTTTCACTTGTTTTGCCCACCTTCGCGTCCTTTTTTCACATTGATCTTTGAAGAAATAGTGTGTCAATGTGAGAGAGGGAAGACATAGCCTAGACGGAGAGTGAGAGAGTGTGGATATGTGAGAGAGTACAGAGAACGAAATACGTCTCGTGGGAAGTGGTCTACCATCTATATTGTTTATCACTCATTGGTTGTGTCTATCATGATGCCTTTCCTGCCAGTTTTATTGAAACAACATATCGTTAAGCCTTCCTTTGCGATGTTTCGTTCGATTCTGCCTGCATCTCTCTAATTCGCTCCCTATCTCCCTCTCTTCCCCTCTGTCCCTCTCTCCCTCTCTTTCTTCCTCTCCATCCTTCTTTGTATTTGATTATGTAAAACTTCGAAAACACTATCACTGTGTCTAGACAGACTCCAATTTGCATATGATAATCATATAATACGTATTCATATTCTTATTCCATTCGTTTGCAACTTTCGGTCGTTTCCCTTCCTCTTCTCCTCTCACTTCCCTGTTTGTACTTTAACTAAAAGTTGATCTTTGATCTTTATTTGTTCATATTCTCATACTACTCGTTTGCAGCTTTCGATTCGTCAATGTGTCCTTCGTCTTAGTGTTCGTCGTGTTCTACACCTTCGTCTACCGATCAAGGAAAAGGACGACCAATCAACGTCTCTTGCTTCTCTTTAAGGTATGAACCATTGGGATATCTAGATCTTTTCTGTTGTAAATAACTTTTGTACCTCGTTGACGTTCATGTATGGATTATGGCTCTTGAATGTTTGACCACTAAAGGCGCATAGTGTTACTAAACCAAGTTTCTGTAAGTTACAATATAGTGCTCAGTATTTTCCACTTACAAGGGAATGACCAACCATCCCCGTCGAGTTACGACTAGTGACATATACCATTCGAATCGCCATGTGATTCTGATAATACATCGTTAATGACTCGACTCAAACGTTTATGATCTTCGGGAAAATCGATATTGAAATTCGGTCAAATTCGTGTGGTTTCCTACACAACGCATGCGGATGGGTTGGTGAACTCTACTATCTTCTTTCGAAACATCGGCTCGTGTAGTGTAGTTGATAAGATGCCTGCGTTTACTTTTGACTGTCAAGGGTTCGACCCCCCTTGCCGCACTCTTCTTTTGCTGATTTTGTTGCTGTAGAAAGTTTGAAATGTTTTGCTGTGATTATGAAAGCTAAAAAAAGAACACAATCAGCAAGTTTTCTTGATGGAAAAACACTTCTCAAGGAAAATTGAACTTTGATCTTTTTGTTTACGGCATTATTTTTTGAAATCTCCATCTCCCTCTCCCTCACCCGAGGTCGATGTCATGCAATGAATGACCTGAAAAACAGCAATGAGAGTTCAAAGATCAAAGATCATGCGAGTACGGTAAGCGCTTCCATTTCTTCTTGGACTGTCTTCCAAAGACTTGATGTCATTGTTCTTCCTGTTCATTCATTATGTGCCCCAGATGTGAAAACTGTAATTTCTTTACTTCACTCATTTTGTTGTTCAAACTTGTTGGGTGTGTTCTTTTTTCTATAATCACAGCAAAACATTTCAAACATTCTACAGCAACAAAATCAGCAAAAGAAGAGTGCGGCAAGGGGGGTCGAACCCTTGACAGTCAAAAATAAACGCAGGCATCTTATCCACTACACTACACGAGTCGATGTTTCGAAAGAAGATAGTAGAGTTCACCAACCCATCCGCATGCGTTGTGTAGGAAACCACACGAATTTGACCGAATTTCAATATCGATTTTCTCGAAGATCATAAACGTTTGAATCGAGTCATTAACGATGTATTATCAGAATCACATGGCGAGTCGAATGGTATATGTCACTAGTCATAACTCGACGGGGATGGTTGGTCATTCCCTTGTTAGGATCCAATATCCAACTAACGCTGACGCATACTTATTTATTTATTTATTTATCGTACACCGCAAAGGTGTTTCAACAAGTACAAAGAAACAGCAACAAAACAATATGTGAAAGAATAAAACGCATTACGTTTAGATGTTCCATTTTTGCTTTCGTTGTTTCGTGGAAGTCATGAAAATATTACGCGCGTAAGAACGCATTGTCTTATGTAGTGTACAAAAGTTGTAAAGGGCGCGTTGTTTGCAGACATTGTGATTCGTCTCTTTCCTTTTATTTCTCTACTTTTGGATACAACATCGTTTTACTTTTGTAACTTTATGTTGACGTGAAAACCTTTGCCGGCGTCATCATAACCATTCAGTAAACTTTTATTGTCAATCCCGAAAATTGAATATGAAAACATTTTGGAAGATGTGAAGTAGTTGAATTCGATGATAATTTACCATTCTTTAGGCGGAAGTATCGCTTCTTCGTCATCATTGATCAAGAAAGTCTGAAGATATTCGTCAACGTCGTGGCTGAGTGCTTAGGAAGCTGATGTATCCATGAGTTTTGTCAAACTGGTCGTTGACAAACGGTTTGCCAAAATTCATGTTTATAAGTTTTCACCGGTAAGGACTTCAACGATAATGCCGCTCTTAAAGGTACGATTCGTCATTTTCTTGTATGCTTGTATTTGTGTTATTTTCAATAGTTTAATTTCTAGCAATCTCCTATTCTACACGAATACTCTGGATTTCACCTTCATCGTCGATGGCGTCATCAGAAGGTCTTCGACGTCGTTACTACCGACTTCTCGGGGATGTGCTGGAGAAGAAGAATTCGACTCGGATGCATCACTCTTCTGCTCGTCAAGAGAATTCTGCTTCTAGAAAGAATAAAGATATTTGGGGGTGTTACTATTCGAACCTGGTGTCCAAGCCCGCGAGGTTAAATGGGTGGAGCCAAAATCGCAATATAAAAAGAAGAATCACAAAAAGAATGGGCGTGTATATCTAGATCATTTGACATATCTTCTAATAGGGACCCGTGGTCTAGTCGATAAGAGCTCGGACTATCCATCCGAGCGGTTGGTCGGCAAGAAAGTTCGAATCCCGAGGAGGATTGGCAAAAGACAAATTTCCCTATTGTGATCATCTATTTTTGCTTTTTTTTCCTTGACATATTCTCGCTTTCTCAAGGCTAACATCTAGAGTGTGAAAGAGATCCTATAGAATGACCATGAATTGTGAACTAACTTTTCTTTCATAAAAATATTATAAATATTTTTTCGAAGTTCTATGTTCGCAGTGAGATATGCGCTCAATCTACTTCCAATGGATTGTAATGTATATTTAATCGGGCAAACAAATAAAACAATAATTGTATAATGAATGGAAAAAGAATGGGCGTGTATCTCTAGGTCATTTGATATGTCATCTCATAGGGTTCCGTCGTCTAGTGGATAAGTGGTCGGACGATCCATCCGAGCGGTTGGTCGGCAAGAAAGTTCGAATACCATATACAGTAGCAGCCAAAAGTCTTCGTCAAAAACTTTGCATTGTCATAACTTTTGACTCAGATGAGCGATCGGGCTCATGTTTTGGCAGGATACTATAGTACAAGTGTGCATCATATCCTACTCCCCCCTCAGCAGTGATTATTTCCTCAGCGGGATTTTTCTGAGACTTGTTGTTGACAGTGTGTGAATAACATTTACTGAGGAGTAGAATCCGCTATACCATCCATTCGAGCTAATTCATTCCTGTGAGAAAATCGAAATTTTCGACACCCCTGAAAATGAGTTAAAATGTCATAACTCTGTGATCAGTGAAGCTACAGGGTCCAAACTTGGCAGAGGTCATACCCCATGAGTGATACAAAACTTGGTCGAGTATGAGCCCGATCGGTTGAATTTTGAGAATTTTCAAAATTTTATTTTTCTCATTTTTCGAGATGCAGGAAGTACCTGCTCAGGTCAATTTCTATTCTACTTAACAGCTATATGTCTTCTATATATAGTAGACGACATTTTACTAGTGTTTGATAAAATTTCGAGTTCTTCGAGAGAAGTTGTAATTGGAGAAATGATGTCGAAATTAGTTAGGACACTATTTTTTCAGGATGTTTAAAAAAAATGAAAACAAGTTTTTATGGGACTAAAAGAGCATCGATAGCCATTATATTATAGGTATCATCTTCTATCATAATGATGATTGTCATGGCAAAGTCCGAGCCTTATCGGACAAATTCTGCGAATTTTGAAAAAAAATGTTGAAAAAATCCAACCGATTTTCTACCTTATTTCTCCAATTATAACTTCTCTCGAAAAACTCTAAATTTCATGAAACGCTAGTAAAATGTCGTCTACTATACATAGAAGACATCTAACTGTTAAGTAGAATAGAAATTGACCTGAGCAGGTACTTCCTGAATCTCGAAAAATGAGAAAAATAAAATTTTGAAATTTCGTAAAATTCAACCGATCGGGCTCATACTCGGTCAAGTTTTGTATCACTCATGGGGTATGACCTCTGCCAAGTTTGGACCCTGCAGCTTCACTGATCACAGAGTTATGACATTTTAACTCATTTTCAGGGGTGTCGAAAATTTCGATTTTCTCACAGGAATGAATTAGCTCGAATGGATGGTATAGCGGATTCTACTCCTCAGTAAATGTTATTCATAAACTGTTAACAACAAGTCTCAGAAAAATCCCGCTGAGGAAATAATCACTGCTGAGTAAGTACAGAGGGGATCCAGGATCGCTACACAGTAATACGACGACGAATAATAACAACGGGAGTAGGATATAATGCACACTAGTACTATAGTATCCTGCCAAAACATGAGCCCGATCGCTCATCTGAGTCAAAAGTTATGACAATGCAAAGTTTTTGACGAAGACTTTTGGCTGCTACTGTATGTCTTACATGTCTTACAGTAAACGTAAACCAAAGTATTGTAGATTTACGAAGGTACAGTTTGTATAGGTATTCTCATAGTTATTAGACGAGTTGTACTATATTATGTCATTGTGATTGTTATGTTATGTCAGAGTTATTAGACGGGAACAGTGAGAGCGAAATCTCGTTAGTATTTATTTAAGGAAAGAAGCGATTTCTTCTCATTGCTAGATCAGTGACAGAGCGGCTAGACGGCAGAGTAGGTCGACAGTCAGAGACGCAGAGAGTCATCGCGCGCACTCAACTTCTATTACCACCACTATTGAGACGGGTGGCGGTCAGGGATAACTACACGAAATGAGATAAAAATGAAAATTTTAATTTTTGGTTATTTTAATAATTTTATTAATACGATATTGATTAAACGATTTGATATCACAAATACAATGAATTTAAAGTTTACCAACACATTTACAAAATATATTTTACAGTAAAAATGAGAATCAGTGCATCAAACTATTCTGGAGAACTAGACGTTTATGTGGAGTAAAGCAACTACAGTATGTTACAGTAAACTACTGTAAACCAAAGTATTGTAGAGTTACAAAGATACAGTATGCTACAGTATACAATATTGATTAAACAGTTTGATATGACAGACCGCGCATTATATCTCCATAAAAATATTATCAATATTCTGAAATAATGTTTATACTGTATCTTTGTACAATGTACAATACTGTGGTTTACTGTGGTTTACTGTAGTTTACTGTAACATACTGTAGTTGCTTTACTCCACATATGGGTCTAGTTCTCCAGAATAGATTGATGTACTAATGCTCCATTTAACTGTGAAATATATTTTGTAAATGTATTTGTAAACTTGGCATTCATTGTTACTGATTTCAAACTGTTTAATCAATATAATATATCGTAATTTTTTTTTTAATAAATACTCTTTAGCAGGCCAAATTGATGTTTTTTGCTTGCAAATACAATACATGAAGGAATAGACTCAGCATTTAAAGTAATTAGAAGGGAGATGGAGTGCAGCGAAGTCCTCAATTCGAATTAAAATTAACTTTAGAAAACAATGAATATAGATGAAATTGGCTTCCCATGCAAACTTGAACTTTCATTATGACCAATTTTTCGGATTCGTTGTCCGAGCACTTACCAACTAGGATATGGGACTCCATCTTATGAAACTTCAAATGATTTACATATACTCCCTGAACAACTACATATAAACCGATGTATAGCTCCGCCCCTTTCTGTTAGACTACCACATATATGTACCGATTTTGACTCCGCCCATTTAACTTCACGGGCTTGGACACTACATGACCGACATGAACACACCCCAAAATCTTTATTATTTCTACGAAGAAGACCGGCAGAGTCCGCATCTTCAACAAAACGACGATCATCTCGCGCCATTTGACGTCCGAGTAGATTACACACAACCTTCTGATGACGTCGTAGACGACGATTCGATCTGTTGAGTATGATGTTACAATGGATTCAACGATTCGGACTTTCTACTAAGATCACTAAGTACCTTGAAGAGTAGCAGCACATTGATGATTGGTAGACGTCATCTTTGACGGTACATCGAAGACGTACAATAACTGGATCTGAAATAATTTAGAAATTAAGTTAATGAATGTCCAATCTACTATCAAACTCTCCTTCTGAGTCCATATCGATGACGATCTTCTTAAGAGGACGTTGGTTCATCATAGTAGACGACCTATAAAACGAATAAGAGATTAGAATAGATTCAATGATGAGACCTTTGCCAATGCTCTCATCACTTTGTATATTTTTTTATCTCAGTGGAAGGGGGGCATTGAAGAGTGAAGAGAACGTTGTCAAAGGATTCTGTTCCATTCTTTCAGAAGTCCTATAGGAAATATTCAAGCAGTGTTCAAACAAAGGAAAGGAAAAGTTACGACTCTTCACTGATTACACTCTCGCTTCTCCTCGCTTCTTTTTGCAACTTTAGACCACGACATAAATCGATAAAGCATCGCAATAGTCACAAAACAGGTCTAGTCGTCATGTAAACTTGCTCAAAAATAATGCAATAAGATGTCACGTTTGTTGTTTGTATGGCATCCCAAGTGAAAAACATTAAATGGCAGAGATACTGCTTCTTACAGTAGCCCTATAGAACCTAAGGACTTTCCACTTGAGATCCAACACACTATGAACATCGACGCCACATGTACGTATTTCACAAGTTACGAGGCGGGAAAATCAAATGTAACGATGGATAAACAAAGATAAAGGTAATCAGTACCGGTCAGAGAAAGTGATTCCGTGATCATAGTAGTCCAAATCGATGAGTGTTCTCTAGATCGCCTCGTCAGTGTCCGTGTAGTCGATTGTCCGGCGTCCACTTCATCTGACTTCATGGATGCCTCACCTCAGAGGGGCTGCTGGTTCTGTAAAGGATTCGAACGATTTCGAGAGGAAATTGTAGGAAGACGGGGTAGAGATCAAAGATCAACTTGAAAAAAGGACGCGAAGGTGGGCAAAACAAGTGAAAACTGCAAGTGAAATGAACAATAGGAACACGTAGTCTTCATATAATGAATCATATTCTAATTGGTATAGAATAGATGAATGGATAGACAAAAACTGTGATAATATATGCAAATTAAAAGAGGAGATCGATCGATAGAGACAGCAAGGGAAGGACAGATGGAAATGATAAAGCAGAGATAGAGATAGAGAGGGGGAGTCAGTACGACAGTCGGGAACGTTCGAACGTGAACACTGACGTTCTGGTACAGAATGTTTGGGAAGGCGGAATTCTCGAGAATGGACGGTATTTATGGTTTCAGAGGGAGAAAATATCGAAATTTAAAGGGACTGTTCTAGAGAAAGAGAAATGACAATGAGATTTAGAGGAATCAATAAATGAACAACGCTAAATTACGACGCTAAATTATCCAAGGCTGAAGAAACATTAAGGTATAATAGGATGATGATAGAGAGGTAGAGGTCGAAAGAGAATGAGAGAATGAGAGTGATGGACATAGCCAAATTACGAAAACAAGCAACACGTATTCCCAATGAAATTGGCGGGAGAAATGGAGGGGGGGGCATCGATTCATAAACAATATCATGTTCACGTGCAGTCATTCCTTCCTTGTACTATCTCAATTATCCATACTCTCTCACTGTGTCTATCTCTGTCTGCACTCTCTTAGTCTGGACACTCCCTCCTCTGATCAAACAACCATCACATAACAATAGAATGCTACTTTGATCAGAGTGATCTACCATGGATATGCATTGATTCCCTCCTCCTCTCTGTCATTTCCCGATCAATTTCAACAGAGGCACGAGTTCTTTCTTGTTATTTCGACCAGTATTGGTTCAACCAATTTCCTTTATCCCTCCTTCTCCCTCTCCCCCTCTACCACTCACTCCACCTCTTTCTCCCTCCAGCTCTCTCTGTGTCTATCATGATGCCTTTTCCGCCAGTTTTATTGAAACAACTTATCGTTATGTCTTCCTTTGCGAGGTTCCGTTCGATTCTAACTGCATCTCTCTCCCTCTCTCCCTCTTTTTATTCCTCTCCATCCTTTGTATTTGATTATGTAAAACTTCGAAAACACTATCACTGTGTCTAGACATACTCCAATTTGCATATGATAATCATATAATACGTGTTCATATTCTCATTCCATGTGCTGTCAATTTTCGGCCGTTTGCCTTCCTATCCTCCTTTCGCATCCCTGTTTTTATACTTAAAAAGTTGATCTTTGATCTTTATTTGATCATATTCTCATTCTATTCGTTTGCAGCTTTCGGGTCGTCAATGTGTCCTTCGTCTTCGTGTTCGTCGTCTTCTACACCTTCGGCAGGGCATCTACCGATCAAGGAAAAAGAAGACGACCAATCAACGGCTCTGGCTGCTCTTTTAGGTATGATCCACCATTTGCATATCTAGCTCTTTTTCTGTTGAAGGGCCTCGGTCATCGTAGAACGTCGGGTCCCAACTGAAAAGCATTGAAGGGGAATAGTGTTACTTTACCAAGTGTCTGTGGGTCACAGTAGCTATCTAAAGAGCTCAGTATTTTCCATTCGGGATCTAATATCCAACTAACTACTAACTCCGACGCATACGTTTTGATATTCTATTTATACATTCGTTGTTGTGTGGGCTTTATTCAAATGTAACGTGCTTAACAAAGCATAAGTCTTATCTGCTTTACAAAAGTTGTGAAGGGCGCGTAGTGTGTAGACATGGTGATTCGCGTCTTTACTTTTATTTCTCTACTTTCGAACACATTATTTCACTTTTGTAACTTTATCTTGACGTGAAACCCTGTGCCAGCGAGTATATGAAGATATTTTTGGAAGATTGGAAATAGCTGAATTCTATGATAATTTTCCATTCTTGAGGACCGCATTTCGTTTCTTCATCACCGTCGATCAAGAAGATCATCGACAATGTCGTTGCTGAGTGTTCGGCAAGCTGTTGTACAGGCATCCATGAATATTGCCAAACGAGTCGACCAGCGTGACGTCACAAAGTAGACTTTGATACAATTATTCATGCCCATTTGACGTCACGTTCGTTGACAAACGGTTTGTCAATCTTCATGTGAATGACCTCTAGAAGTTTTCATCGGTAAGGACTTCAACCATATTGCCGCTCTTAAAGGTACGACTCTTCATTTTATTGTATGCTTGTATTTATGCTATTTTCAATCGTTTAATTTATAGTAATCTCCTATTCTACACGTGAACTCTTGATTTCACCGTCATCGTCGATGACGTCATCAGAAGATCTTCGACGTCGTTACTACGATCTAGATATCGCAGCATTTTCGTCGTTCTTCCTATTTCATTCGATATTTATTATTTACAGAATATTTGTTACTTTCTCTTGCTCAAGAATCGATAAATTATTATTATTATTATTCTCGGGATGTGCCGGATAAGAAGGATTCGACTCGGAGGCATCACTCTTCTGCTCGACTCTATGGTACTGCTTCTAGAAAGAATAAAGATATTTGGGGTGTTATTATTTGTACATGGTGTCCAAGCCCGCGAAGTTAAATGGGTGGAGCCAAAATCGCAATATAAGAGGGGCCATAACAATAAGAATGGGTTAGTATATCTAGATCATTTGACATGTCTTCTAATAGGGACCCGTGGTCTAGTGGATAAGAGGTCGGACGATCAATCCCAGCGGTTGGTCGGCAAGAAAGTTCGATTCCCCGAAGAGGTTCAGCAAAAGATAACGACTCCCAATTGTGGTTAACTCCTTTTGCTATTTTTTCTTTCGTATATTCTCGCATTCTCAAGGCTAACATCAAGAGTGTGCAAGAGGTTCCGTATAATGACCATGAATCGTGAATTAATTTTTCTTTCTTGAAAATACTATAAATAGTTTTTGAAGTTCTATGTTCGCAGTGAGAAATGTGCATGAATTTAAAGTTTACCAATATACTTACAAAATAGACTTACACAATGTATTTCAGTAAAAAAATCAGTTTGCGATCGGATCTGCGGACCGTCGTATAGCCAGTTTTTGTTGTCTATTTATACTTATAATTAATCGACACTAACATTGGTCCTAGGTGGCTCCATTTTTTTCCGGTGAAAATCGAGTTTTCAAAATTCGAAAACCTGCCACATCTGTGTTTCAAGGAACCAGCCCAAATGAATACCCATTATGTTATGGGGGCCCATGGGGGTATTCATAAAAAAAATTTGGGCCAAATCGGTAAGGTCGATGTCCGGCACTTCCTGGAATCTCACTGAGCCGATGTCTTAAGTTAATTTAAAAAGTCTGATATTTTTTTGCCTTCTTTGGGAATGTGGCCAGACCGTAGATCGAGTTACAATTTCGCATGGGGTATTCAAGTATGAGAATTAACTAATTTAAGCGACGCCTTGTTCATTTACAAGAAGGAGGATGGACTGACAACCGTTACCAAATATCCGGCTAAATCGATCAATGTTCAGGAGAGGAAAGGGCTGCCTGAGGTAAGCAGAAGGTATTTGAACACCTTATCGATTTTTCATTTCAAAATAAATGGTTTACAATCGAAAAAAATGATTGCGTGCGCAGCAGAGAGTTAGTTAGTTACCTTGTGAGCCCGGTATTCGGAAAACGTAGTTCAAAGTATTTCATTCCTGTTCTCCTGGCAGCGTCTGTGGGGTTACGGTGATCATCTATTCTACTTGACGGATGCCTCTGATTTGGTGGCTGTCGATACCGATGGTCTATCCTTCGATGTTATAAAGACAAAGTTAGACCTCCTCTAAACATTCTAAAATTAATTAAAATTTTAAAACAAAAAAGTGCAGTCCAATTTTTGCCTCATCTCATAGAGCAAAAAATTTCACGTCGAATAAGAAAAAAAATCAAAAATCGAAGGACCCCTCTTTTGAGATAAATGGACCTGAAGTTGACCCGAAAATATTTTTGTTTTCAAACCCCTTCATGTTTGTACTCATATTGAAGCGCTCGTCGAGTAGAACAACTTTTATGTTGAACGTTTTGTCTGAAACTCTTGTACAAGAGAAATACACGAATTAAGATTTTTTGGATTCAAATCATTTCGATCGCTTGTATCTTCAAAACAAACGACTTTCATACAATACGACTAACATCAAAAATGACGTGCTCGACTAGTTCTTTAAAATGAGTATAAACATTCAAGGTTTCGGCAACTTTTTTTTCAAGACCACTTTCCAGGCCATATTTTTCAGCCTGGGGGTCTACAATTTTTTCGTGAAACAACAAAGTAAGTATGGATTTTTCCGTTCTACAATATTGGCGTAATCAATTTGTGCACAAAAAATATTTTACTTTCGTTTTACTCAAAATTGGGTGAACAACCGTGTGAATAAATAAAAATCATGTAGTTCTCTTGTACATTAGTTTCAAATAAAGTGCTCAACATCAAAGTTGTTCTACTCGACGAGCTCTTCAATATGAGTACAAACACGAGGGGGTTTGAAAACAAAAATATTTTCGTGTCAACTTCAGGTCCATTTATCTCAAAAGAGGGGTCCTTCCATTTTTTTATTTTTTTCCCTTATTCGACGCGAAATTTTTTGCTCTATAAGATGAGGCAAAAAATGGACTGCACTTTTTTGTTTTAAAAATATTTTATTTTCGTTTTACTCAAAATTAGCAGGAAAACGAGTGAAACTCTCTTGTACATGAGTTTCAGACAAAACGTTCAACAAAAAAGTTGTTCTACTCAACGAGCTCTTTAATATGAGTACAAACATGAAGGGGTTTGAAAACAAAAATATTTTCGGGTCAACTTCAGGTCCATTTATCTCAAAAGAGGGGTCCTTCCATTTTTTTATTTTTTTCCCTTATTCGACGCGAAATTTTTTGCTCTATAAGATGAGGCAAAAAATGG